>OY992891.1:96396417-96536417 GCA_963921405.1 Cepaea hortensis
CTAAAATTAAAGGACAGGTGGCAGCTGACAATACTATATTCAAATTGTCTGACGTCAAGATACTAATCAAGTCCGCGCTATTAAATATTGATAAAAGTTACTTGGAAAATGTGAGGACCATATGTTGAAAGAGGAAGAGGACTATTGGAGAAAGGATGGATTGAATTTTATGCAACCGAGAGCAGTCATCAACCTAATGGAATCGTCCGACACAGATTAAGGTCTGAGCAGATCGCAGACCTTAATCCACGTGCACACCAACTGGAATATTTTGCTACAAATATTCAGAAGAATTGCAGGTCGTAAACATTACGGCATCGGCATAAACAATACAACTTGTTAATGGCAACAGTTTGAATTCCACAGTGATGAATTTTCAATTCCGTGAGCCCTCAACGGTGACAAACAACTGACATTGAAAAAACAAAAAGCTCTAGACGCATCGAATACCAACCGAAGAGTAATAATGCGGTGGGAACTGACATATTGTGGCATAACAAGAAACGTGAGAAGAAACACGTTGTCAAATGAGGGGACAACACACGAACATACGAATCATTCTATAAACTTCAATGAAAAGAGGACCAACATCTTGACCGTTAAGAAGGAAGCCCACTACAGAGACATTCACAGCTATATTCGTCGTGCAAAACATGTAATCATGTTCCGTCTCAGCAGAACAGACAATGCACCCACTCCCATACGAATCTGGATACGCCTTGTGTTTGTCATCCGAACTGGTGGGGCCATTGGCATTACTGTAAAACAAGTTTGTAAGCGAGAAATCACTAGTTTTTCATCAAAACATAAAAGAAATGTCGCCGCTTTTCATGATTTAAGTTGCTTTTGGACCTATCAAAGACATATTCCTTGGGTGGGGGTAAATATAATCCGTTAGGAAAAATTTCCTAATGATGCAACAGACAGTTTTCAAAATAATTGATCGTGAATGACGGCATTCATTTCTGGACATACTATAGTGCTGTTTTGTGAATGTGCTTTTCTATCGGTTTGGATAGTGATGATAACATGGAAATGGGCCTATAGTTAGTCATGAGACCATCTTCTAATGAACCCGTTTTTAAATGAGGATATACTTTAGCGATTGTAAAGACTTATGGTAAGTGCTATTTGATGAGACATTGATTATATATACGAGTTAGTGAATGGCAGATCATCGGTGCATCGTAGCGAAGGATCCGATTACTGCTTCCATCTAGTCCTGATGAGTTAATGTTTTTTTTTAAATTACTGAGATTAGTAAATACTTCAGTGATCGTCATTAGCTATATGTTCGAGGTCATGTATCTATCTATAGCATTTATTGTCACAACATGATGGCAATAAAATATGTCATGACCAGAATCTGATATTGCAGCCTTCAACTGGTTTATGTCAGATTGAAAGAAACTACTGAATTGATCACATGTAACCTGATTTGATGGTAATGATTGTGATGATTTATGTTTGTTTGTCAAGGTATTAATTGCTGAACATATATATTTAGCGTACGTTGTGTACTTTGTATTGTGAAAAATGACAAGGTAATACAAGACAAAGACAATTGTAAAATAGAAGTAAAGAACAGATTTGATATACCTTCTTGTCTAGAGATCATATTTCAAGATGTCGATGATCAATGGAAAATGTTGAAGAATTCAATCAGTTTGGCTGCAGAAATAACTATTCCAAAATTAAAGAAAGAAGGTCGTAAGAAATGGATGACTAAAGAAATGTTACAACTAATGGAAACACAAAGACACAACAAAAATAACCCTGCCAAATATGAAGAAAGTCACAGACAAGTCAGAACAGTATGTAAAGAGGAAGAAGAAGCATGATGTGAGAAAAAAATGAGTAGAAATTGAAAAACAAGACAATAATAAAAATACAAAATTAATGCACAAAAAGAATTCAGGAGTTTACTAATAAAAGAACACGTACATCATCAGGCTGTCTAGAAACAAATGATGGAACTGCCATACTAGAGAAAGATACGATTTTACATGTATGGTCAGATTATGTGAAAAACCTTTATGATGATAACAGAAAAGAACAGTATAATATTCTAAATAAAAATGAAGGACCATCAATTCTGAAGATGGAGGTTCAGAATGTACATAACCATATGAAACTGGCAAGACCACTGGTTCAGATAACAATATAACAGGAATGATTAATACTTTAGAAGAATATAGAAGAGATATAGTCACCAGACTGCTGAAGACAATATATGATACTAGAGATATACCACGTGGATTCTGTAATTCTGTATTTATTGCAATCCCAAAGAATTCAGGAGCCTTGGAATGTGATCAATATTGAACAATTAGTATAATGTGCCACATCACAAAGATTTTGCTAAGAACTATCATGCAAAGAGTTAGGAAGAAAATACAACCCGAAATAGGACAGGAACAATGTGGGTTTGTAGAAGACAAGGGTACACGAAATGTTGTGTATATACTGAGAACAGTAATTGAACGTTCAATAGAAGACATAGAAAATATAGTTGCCGGGGCCCATAAGGGAAGCATAGAATAGCAACAATGCAGCCTACCACGCATGTCGTAAGAGGCGACTAAGGAGGCTTGATGGTTCCGTCGCCCTGCTACTGAGTGAGTGCGTGGCGCGACACTGTGAGCTGTGAGTTTCGTGTGAAATGCTTTTGAATCTGCCCAAGGTCTTTTGGAACGTGACTGCATGTTCGGAGCGATGGCAGATGGCTATGTCCCAGAGTTGACCGGTTTTTGCCTTATGCAGAAATGCGTGGCTGCTGGGCTTCTGGTTGACTGCCACTGCCATTGACGATGAACTGTATTTCGTGGACTGTGTGGGTGAACATCTAGGAAACATCCAGATGGGAAAATGACTGCCGATTCCATCAGAAATGAACTGGGTGCTTTGTGTGGGACTATTGTGTTGACATTCTGGTGGCGGCATTATGCATAGTGTATCTGTGCGGGCTGTTATTTGTCGAGACTACTGTCTTTTCCACTTTTCACATTGGGCAGTGGGAGCGTTTTGTGTGATATTCACTGGCACAGGAATGGATCATAATGGGGACGACCCGTTGCTGTGAAGTTGGAACTGCGACTAACTAACTAACTAACTAACTAGCTACCTTAAAGATTGATAATGAAGTAGGTCAGTTTCAGCCTATTAAGAGAGGTGTGAGACAGGGATGTGTAATGTCTCCAGATCTTTTTTCCCAGTGCAGTCATCATCATCAAGTGCCGTGCCGGCTGGCGTAGGCGTTCATGGCTCTCCATAGATCTCGGGCGTAGGTTTTCTGGATCAACTCTGCTGCTGATATTCCTCCATGCCACCGTCTCAATCCATCCAGCATCACTTCTCTTGGTCTACCTCTGCCTCTCTTCCCCTCGATCTTTCCAGTTGTTACGATGTTCTCCAATGCCTCTCTTCTCATCACATGACCGAGGAAAGCTGTTTGTCTCTGTCTTATTGTTGTATATAATGGTCTAGTTTCATTAGCCTGTTTCAGGCAGTCGTCGTTAGTTACTCTGGCAGTCCAAGGAATTCGCAACATTCGTCTCAGGAACCACATCTCTGTTGCTTCTAATTTCTTCTTAATTTGTTCATTTACATTCCAAGATTCAGTGCCATACAGCAAAACTGGTTCTACATAGCATATCAGCACTCTCTTTCTTACATTGCAGTGTAAATAAATATTTTCAGAAATGTAAAAGATATGAAAGGAATCATCACTGGAGGAAGAAACATCAATAACATTAGATATGCGGATGATTTAGTATGTATTGCAAACAATGAGCAGAATCTGCAAAATTTAGTAGATGTAATTGTTGCACACAGAGAACAACTTGAGTTAGAATTAAATTATAAGAAGACACTTAGAAGAAAGAAATACCGCCATGCAATATACATGTAAATGGGAATATTCTTGAACAAATGAATCGGTACAATTATCTCGCAACCGTCATAACATATGATGGGTGATGCCTTGAAGTGACTAGAACAAGAATCGACATGGCGAAGGCGGCTTTTTGAAAGATGAAATACATACTGACCAATACAATTAAAAAGATGTCATTTGCAACGAGAAAAATAGTTTTGAGGTGCTACATAGAATATGTGCTTTTGTATGGATGTAAAGAGTGGACAATGAGAAGACGAGCAGGGGAAAGAAAAAAAAAATATCTGATGGCTGTGGAATTGTGGTTTCTGTTGAAATTGCAAAGAATACCTTGGAAATACAGAAAAGCAAATGACCAAGCCGTACAAGAAACAAATGAAAACCGAAAATTGATTAGCGGAATCACACGTAGATAGTCACAATATTTTGGTCACGTTATGAGAACAAAAATTAGAGAAGTTAGTGACAACTGATAAGATCGAGGAGAAGACAACAATGGGAGAGCAGAGAAGTAAATACCTGGATAGCTTGGCCACGGTGAGACGGTGTATGGTCGAGATAAGAACACAGAGCTAATCCACGACTCTGGTGATCGAGTGAAATAGCAGAATATGACCGTCCACGCTTACCTTCATGGCACAAGATGGTACTGAGTAGGACACAAGAAGAAGATAAAATAACACCTGAGAATGCATGGTTGATTGACCTACCTAGTCTGTCTGTTGAAGATGAGGAACTGATGCTCAGGGAAACGCCGTTTACCGGCCTCTCCAGATGTCTAGGACATACTTGTGACTGCCTAGTGACGTCCTTTGTTCTGGTATCATTCGGTGCGTACTGGTGCTACTAATAAAAATTGAGGCATCGTGTGCAAATCATCATCATCATCATCGCCTTTTTCCATATTCTCTGCAGTGCGTCTGTGTTAATGGAAATGACAACACACACACACATACACTCACACTCACACACGCACGCACGCACGCACGCACGCACGCACACACACACACACATACAACAGAAAAAAAAATGTTCTTATGGCTGAGTAAATAGTCGTGCACGGAATAGAATCATGGACAATTATCATACTTCTCTACTAACGGGTCCTTTAGATAATGTCGCTGTGGTAATGGTGTGCACAGGTAAATAAAAAAAATATGCTATATCGCTGGACATTGCTCCCGCTCATGCCTCAGGTGTCTGCAATGTCCTGTGCCAGCCTTCGTGCTGGTCGACCCATGCTTCTTCTTCTCGGAACCAGGCCTTCAATTTTTGTTGGCTCTCATCCACCGTGACGTTTAACAACAAAGTGAGGAATTATCTGGAAGCTGATGGGATGTGGTTTGATGATACTGAGCACGTATGGGAATGGCCTGAGTGCAGTGATGTCGGTTCTTGACTCAACTCAACTCAACTGGAAGAATTACGAAAATACCGTGGACGGATAGAAAGACTAATGAAACATTCTGGAAAGAAGTTAACTCATACAGAGAAATCGCATCAGAAAATCGTGCTCCACATTTGTGTTTGCATCTTTTGGGAAGGGGTGAAGTTGAAGTTGGTGGTGACAACGTTAAATTTCAATGATGAAGAGGCTCCGGAAGACCAAGCGAGAAGATGCTGGCCAGGTTGATGTCACAACATGGCGGAAAATTCATTCAATCATTCAGTGGCATGTCCTTTGCAGAACCTCGCTCCCATAACAACTTTCCGGAAAACACCTCGATCATACGCAAGATGTCCTGCGTCCGATACACCCATCTGGAGATCATCCGCCACATCCTGCACCCATCTTCTCTTTAGCCTTCCTCTTCCTCTCTTCCCAGGCATATAACCCTCCATTATTGTGCTCTCAAAACTGTCGTGACGTTTTAAGTGACAAAAATATGTAAGTTTTCTTTGTTTTATCGCCGTTAATAGCCACCCTTCTTCAATATTCAGCTCTTGAAGTATGGATGCATTTGTTCTTTTCTTTACCCAAGATATTCTTAGAACTCGTCTAAAACATTTATATTCAAAGGCATTTATGCGCTGTTCAGCTTGTTTAGTAAGTGTCCAGGCGTTTGTTGCAATAGGAAAGATGCATGCTCTTAACAATCTAATTTTTGTAGTTCTGTCTGTCCCATTCCATAATTTATTCAGTTGGTTTAGTCTTTCAGGAAAATAGGTATCAGAAATGATTGACTATGGACAGTCATGATTACCAACGCCACAGGACATGGGCTATAAGGAACCCAGAGGTGTTTCCAAGGCACCAGGGCCAGGTTTTATACTGGCCAAGACCTACTGACACGTCCTAGTCGTGCGTCCTGGGCAACAGGTCCCTTTGGGGTCCTGGCTAGCATAGTAAGTTCGCTGATTCTTCCGAAGTCGGAGAGTGTCTGCCTGTACGGCGAGGAACCACCAGTCTGCACACCAATAAGCCAGGCATGTGACAACGGATACTCACGCAAACCTCATGTCCTGTATGACATCACACTGATGTTGGACAACAGGACGCCTTCATCCAACATACAGGAATTTGCGCTGGAATTCACAGCCAGCGAACGCAAGCAAGCAAGCAAGCATGGACTATAAGAAGAAGCAATGACGATGATAGCCGTCAATGTGAATATTTGCACACCGTGAATTGCACGAGTTGTGTACGCGGATTTGCACCAAGAGCTACCCGTCTTCCTGACATCATAGACACCCACATTATGACCTGGGATATCACAAACGGCCGATAGATGGCCTTCCCCCAGCTTCAGTTCCGATATCACCAGCGTATCCACAAGGTAAGACATCTGCCAATCATTGATGTGTATTATTAACACAGATGCTGGCATTGTTTGCCAAAGTCACTAATTCTCTTTCTTTCTGTTATCGAATGTTGCGCGTTCACGATATTGATTATTGTTTTTTTTTAGCAGCCTCTCTCTCTCTCTCTCTCTCTCTCTCTCTCTCTCTCTCTCTCTCTCTCTCTCTCTCTCTCTCTCTCTCTCTCTCTCTCTCTCTCTCTATCTATCTATCTATCTATCTAACTGGTATGATTTCATAAGTAAAAACCCAATTTTTAAATATTGACCAAAATTGCTAGTAGTAGTAGTAGTAGTAGTATTAGTAGTAGTAGTAGTAGTAGTAGTAGTAGTAGTAGTAGTAGTAGTAGTAGTAGTAGTAGTTGTTGTTGTTGTTGTTGTTGTTGTTGTTGCTGTTGTTGCTGTAGGCCTCTTTCAGTCTGAAGGATTATAGAGTTGTGCCACTGGGGAGGTACCTAACAGCGCCGCTGGTGACTGTATAGTACAATACGAGAGTGACAATTTCTGTCACAGTTTCCGCATCTGTAAGACGAGGCAGGTCCCGCTGTGAGTGACTGAGTTTTAAGCCTGTACCGCCTATTCTTAGTTTGTTGGATCAGATTGCGCTCAAAGAGCACCAGTCCATTTCGTACATCTCTTCTGCAGGAACATCTGTTTGTTGCACTTCTTTCCCACGTGTCTGGATCTATGCCTAGAGTTGTCATATTTTGCTTACACACATTCTTATATCCCATTTTGGGTTTTCCGGTTGGCCTCTTCCCTGTGGCTAGTTCTCCGTGTAGGAGATCTTTGGGAATACGTTCATCCTCCATTCGAGATACGTGGCCTAGCCACCGGAGGCGTCTCTGCTTGAGGAGGGAGTTGTGGGATGTGGATTTTAATGTATGAGAATATTTTGTTAAATGTGTCTAGGGGATTTATTTTAGATTCTCTTTCACTTCTAGAATGCAAGGTGATCATGGAATTCTACCACAAACACAAAGAGGAAAATACTTCACTCCCTTATATATCTGTGTCTATGTGTACGTCTCCATTCCCACTTGTCACCATGGTAACTTGTATATAGTGTTAGAGGACATTGATTGTTTACATCATATATAACAACCACTGTTGAACAAACATCAACCAGTACTTGACGTAAACATCCACATTTTGGACAAACAGTTCAGGCATCAAATCAAGATCTGCAGTATTATATATATATATATATATATATATATATATATATATATATATATATATATATATATATATATGTGTGTGTGTGTGTGTGTGTGTGTGTGTGTGTGTGTCAGAATCTTGCATTCAGCAATAACACAGGCTCGTAATCACTAACAGATGTGATACAAACACTGTCACAGATTGACTTTACGTGACACACTGTAAATACAATTCAAACACTTTATTCGCACTTCTCACTCATCACAACTATTACATGCATCGCGCAATTACAATATTGATGCCATAATACAATCAATAGATATATAAATGCAATGTATACAACTCACAATCCTACATGCCAGGCGCACAGTCTCCTATACTCACACAGGCTTTCTATCTATTAGCGTTCATACACACACGTCGTACGAGCACCATTCAATCCGTCTGTCCCGTACAACTGTCCCGAGCCGTCTGGCGCTAACCGCTGTGAGTTCTCGCCAGTTGGGGTTGTATCCCTGCGTGGACTTCATGTCCCACACATGCATCGACTGACCATTCCTGTCACAGCGTGGTTAGTGTCGTTCACAGGCGGACCTGGCCGTAACTGCCAGACGTCGTTGATAACGACGCTGTAGAACTGGTGGGGAGATTATGACATTCTCCCGCCCTCCTTTTCATGAAAGGAGAATCCTTTCATGTAAGCTATATACATTTGGATTTATTTATTAAACCTGTCAGAATCGACCCATTGTTTATCATCTGACGTGACACTTTGATTTATATTGAAATATGTAGATAATTGTAAGATATATACATACACTCTCCAATGATGCTATCAAGCAACACTACTCAAGTGCAATCCACTAGATGGATTCTTACGTTAGTTGTTATTTGACACAGCCAGTCTGGTAGCTATCAGCGACTTATGCTATCTTTCAAGCCACGCAACCACCTCTCGACAAATAAACAAAATTTACAAACACGACATGTCAGGCCGCGAGTCCTCTCCCTATAAGATGACTCCAACATTTGACCCCAACCTCATCTGGTCGGAAAATCTCATGTAGGTCTACAACTTCGGTAATTACTCCCATGCATAGTTGATGTCATCTTGATGTGTCGCCAATCTGGCAACACGAGGACGGTTTCTATACCCGTTACACATTACCACTAATTTCAATTGTTTCCCTTGGTTGTAATAAGTGAAAGAATACAAAATCTTTGGGAGATAATTTCCACATGCTTTCAAAGAAAATAAATTACATTGGTAAATCAATTTCTAAGCGTCATAGTTTGATGCTTATTGTCACTTTGAGAACAAGTTAATCAACTTATGATTCCGAGATTACATCTATCAAAATCCTTACATACAATTTGTACATGCAAAATTTCAGCTCACAAAGTTTATGTCAAGCGTTAATTCTTTGTGAGAATTACACTATAGTCTGCTAGTTTTTAAATTAATTTCAAAAACACCGGAAGTACACAGATGTAGCTAACACAATGTTCTTCCGTCGGGATGTTATATAAACAAACGGAGTATACAGTTCACGAGAACAGCTGCTGGATTAAATCTTTCTTTCGAAGTATGGATTAAACTGTTCTGTAGAATTCAGATGTCACTATCCCTCTCGCACAGATTAAACCAAGTCGGAACACTTTGTTCAGCAGGTACTACGGATACTCGAACAGTTCAAGTAAAGTAAGTCTTGAATTCACGTAGCACTGTTCGTTACAATGTTCATACATGTTTAAAATAATATTACCTTTCGATCACGTACCACACAAGTATTCATCAGAATTATTACAATAATTATAAGATATATATACTATATTTACATTGGGACATTGTCCCTATCACAATTTCTACACAGCATTTCTGAAATAATTTCACTATTGGCCGTGATGCTGAGCGCTATACTAATCTGCAGATTACTTATTGGTCTGCTGTGTGCGCTCAGGCACAATTAGGCTTTCGGATGTGTCGTATGGACATCTGGAAAGAAGGTCGGCAATCGTATTTTGTGTGCCGCGGATATGCCAGACTTCAAAACTGAAATCTTGTAGTAATAGTGACCATCTTGCTACCCTGTGGTTAGAAGGAGTTCCAGTCGTGATGATTGTCAACGGACTGTTGTCTGTTTCGACTATGAAATGTTTCCCAAGAAGAAACCTGGATAAGTTTCTAACAGAGTACACAAGAGCAAGGGCCTCAATTTCAGGCGTTGACCAACTTTTTTTTCTCTTGGTTTTAATTTCCGACTTACGTAGTACACTGGGTAAAGAATTTGGTCGTGCTGTTGCAATAATACTACCCCAATCGCTATGGAGCTCGCGTCAGTTCTTAATCTGAAAATAGTGTCCAAATTTGGTAATTTAGCAATCGGGTTACTGGAAAAGTAGGATAAGACTTTTGTAAATGCAGGTCTTAGGCATTCGCTGTTTACAATTATGTTAGGTTTGTCTTTCGTTAGTAGGTTAGTGAAACACTCAGTCAACGTAGCAAAATTTGGTATAAACTGTCTGTAATAATTTAACAGACCTAGGACACTTCTCAATTCTTTCTTTGTTGTCGAAAGCGACAATTTAAGAATTCTTGACACGATGTTGTCGTTAGTAGTGACAAAGCCATTACAAATGTTATAATCCAATAATGAAATTTCTTGATAGGCTATGTCAACTTTCGATGGTTTGACTGTCAGTCCGTGGTGTCTGATGGGGTCAAATGACTGCTGTAATGTTGTTACATGGTCTGTCATAGTCTTAGTGTGTATACAGATGCCGTCCATGTAGGAAATTATATTTGGTATGTCTGTCAGTAGAAGTCTTGTCATCCGTACGAAGGTCGCAGGGGCATTGACTAGCCCGAATGGAATCGTGCACCATTCGTATAGACCCCAGGGTGTGCCAAATGCTGTCAGATGTATGCTGTCATGATGTACTGGTATGTGCCAATACCCTTTCGTCATGTCCAGGTTTGTAAAGTATCTTGAATCTGTCAGTTCAGTCAATATGTCTTCACAGTTGCTCATTGGTTCTAAATCCAACTGTGTGATATTGTTAAGTTTCCGATAGTCAACACGAGTCGTATGGTGTTGTTGTTCTTTTTCACAACCACTATCGGTGAACAAAAATGTGACTGTGATCGTCTGATGATGTGATTCTTCTCTAGGTCTATAATTTCCTGATGTAATTTCTCTGTGTAGTGTATGGGAATGGAGTATGGTCTGCACTTTATTGGTGTGTTCGATGTCAGAATAATGTGATGATGCACTAAGTCTATTTGTCCTGGATGGTTGGAGAAAATACTACTGTAGTCTGGTAACAGTTGTCTGTAATTGTCGGTCTCTGTCTGAGAAAGATTCGGATTTATTTTAATGTCATGCAGATTGTTTGCCGTGTCAAGTGATAGGGTCTGTATTTCATCTGTTTCGTCATCGTCTGTGTGGTCCACTATCGTTGAGCTTGCTGCTGTCTCGCCTTGGTCTTCGTCTCTGTTGTAGTATGGTTTTAACATGTTGATGTGAAATATTTTATGTTTGTCTTTTACTGCGATTTCCTTGTCTACTGTCGAGATTTGTCTCAGTACTTTAAACGGTCCTTGCCATGAGTCTGTCAGTAAGTGTCTGTCGCTTGGCAAAAGAAGTAATACGTCTTGTCCAGGTGTCAGTGTTATTGTCCCATTTCCTCTGTTTGCATACTGTCTGTAAATAGCACCAGATTGTTTCAGTGCTTCTTTAGCTAATACACAAGATTGCATTATCCTATATCGCAATGATGTTACATGTTCATATGATGATACTGGTTTATGTACAGTTACACTTTCAGTTAACATAGAATGGTACATAGATAATGGGCCGCGTGGTTTGGCTCCATATACAAGTTCAAATGGTGAGAAACCTGTACTGGAATGAGGTACTTCGCGATATGCAAATAGTATGGCAGGTAAATAAGTATCCCATTATTCAGGGTGTTCCTGGGTAACTTTTGATAGCATATGCTTGAGATCACCGTTCATCTTTTCTACAATCCCCGTAGAATGACTGTGGTATGGGCTATTAAAGCACTGGTTTACCCCTAACATTCTAGTAATGGCTTGAGTGGCAGCAGCTATAACTAACTTCCTCGATTTGAGAGAATGGTATCAGTAAACCCTACTCTAGAAAAAATGTGGAAGAAAACTTCCATTACATCCTTGGCAGTTATGTTTTTAAGTGGAATCGCCTCAGGCTATCTGCTACAGAGGTCAATTATCGTTAGAATGAACTTATTTCCTCTTGATGTCACATGGTTTAGAGGACCTACAATATCAACAGAGATCTTTTCGAAAGGTCTACTTACTAGATCTGTTATTTGTAGTTCAGCTTGTGGGTGTTTACCCTTTTTAACAAGCTTCTGGCAGATGTCACAAGTTCTGCAATATTGCTTGGTGTCACTGAAGAATTTAGGCCAGTATAACTGGGTTAGTAATCTAGATCTAGTTTTCGAATAAGCCATATGCCCTGCAAAGGGCATGTCATGTGCTAGATGTAATGCTTGTTTGCGGTGTTCGGTTGGTAACACCGTTTGCTCAGTGGTGTTGGTACCTTTGGTGTAGTACCGTGTAAGGTAACCGCCTTTTAGGGCAAATGCCATCTAGCATTCTTTGTTATTCTTGGCTTTTGGCCTATTAAATTAAAATATTTGTGCAAAGATAAATCGGCCTTTTGGGCTGCTATGAAATTTTCCCTCATGATCTTATGAGGTAGTATAACTGGGCTTAACATTTCCAATGCCTCTGTCTGGTTAATTTGATCTTGCACTTTTGCAGCAGATCTAGTTACTGCATTTGAAATATCAACAACATGACAAGGTGATGTTACATTTAGACCAATAAAATCATGTGATGACGTTAATGAATTTGCAAACATACATTCATTCAAAGGTGATAATACATTGTCAACAATATATTCAGTTGAAGATGATATTGCATTATCAACAATACATTCGGCAGAAGATGTTATACTGTCATGTGGCATATCATTTACTTCAGGAAGGTTACCCACGATTATGTCACAACATGGGTTGGATAATGCTGCGCATTTAACCTTTCCTGTAAGAAATGGGGTGTCAATATATGCCTATGCAAGTGGGTATTTCTCGATGTTACCTGAGAAAGTTCAGCATGTAACATTTTTGCCTGTACAATCTGAAGGTAAAATAAAGTCTCTCTTCAAACCAATAAGAGTGCATCCACTATCTTGTAAAACGGTGGCAGATCTGCCATTTACAAATCCTTGATGGATGTTAAGTTTACCTTTGGAGTTTATTACCAAATTAGCTTCTTCATTGGCAATAGGTATTGAGTGGCCGCATGTTAATAAGCCATCTTCATGAAAACGATCACAGATGGTACATTTTTCAAGATGAAATACATCAATGGCCTGTGCTGCATTAACAGGATGATTTTCTACTAGTTCCTCATCTGAGGAAGAGCTACCAAACATGGCTGCATTAGCCTTTCTGGTCATTTGATGACCTTTACAAGCATGACGCCAATGACCATATACCTTGCAAAGAAAGCATTTGGTTAGTCTTTTATAGCTCTTTCTCTCCTTATCTTGCTTATCTATATAATTTTGCAAGTATGTGAGGTACCCTGAGTGTTTGTCGCACATATCACTTTCATTATGTGGAAGATGGCAATATCTGCATTGGTAATACTTATCAGCAGATTGCTTAAAGGATTTCTGTTTACTGTAGGGACCTGACTTCGTTCTGTCATAGATAGCGGCTGCTGAAAAGTTTGTGTGTGTCAGTCCACTAGTAAAACACTGTTTGTTGGCTGTGAAATAAGCCGAACCTCGTTTCTCTATATGTTGCACACTCTCGCACTCACATTCTTGCAGAAATGTAGAAAATGGTGGTGGTAGAGATGAAATGATTTTATCTCTAAGAATTAGATCTTTCAAATTGTCAAAGTTGTTATTTACTTTGGCTGCTGACAGCCATTTACTAAATATATCCTGTACTACTGAGATTTAGTCATAGAAAGTTTGTGTAGGTTTTGGAGCAAATTTGCTAAACTGTTATCTGTAGCCTGCTTCATCTAACAGGAAGTGTGACATAATTTTGGACTTAATATATGAAAAGTCTTTCCTGAGATCTTTGGGAATGGTCTCTATCACTTTGAGAGGTTCCCCTGAAAGAATTCTCATATAAATAATGTTCCATTCAGTCTCTGGGATCTGATAATGCTCCATTGTCGTTTCAAAGTTCTGGGTGAAGGCTGCAATGCATCGCCCGTGGTGAAATATTTGACGATCCCTTGGTACTTTTTGTACTGATTCTCTTTTTCTAGTCTTTCTTACTTTCTAGAATCTTTATCTGCTGTTTAATTTTTAGCTGCATTTCAAGTTCTTCCCTCTTACTTTGGGCTAAGATCTCAGCTTTCCTTATCTCAGCATCTGTTTCTGCCTGTTTGGTTTTGTCCGCTAACTCTGATTGTTTTAAAGCAGCTTCTGATTCTGCCTGTTTCGTTTTGGCCGCTAATTCTAACTGTTTTAAAGCAGCTTCTGATTCTTCCTGTCTAGTTTTAGCCTCCCTCTCAGCAGCTCTATCTTCCCGTTATCTAGCTTTCTCATGTAATCCGACATATTTTGCCTCACTCCATTTTGTCAAATCATCACCAGTTAACTTCATTTTTAAACCAGATTCGATGAAATCGTTCAATGTAGACATGGTGAATTATTTCAGGTACAATGAATGTACAAACAAATTTTAATTATGGTGTTAGTAAATATAATACTTTGTACAATATTTATCAAATACAGCTTATGCCTAGACTTACACACAAAAGTATATATGAAAAAAAAAAGATAATACTTAAGTGAATTTGGAGCTCTGGAGTATGTTGGAACACTGTACCAGAGAATGGCTGCTTGATCGTTACTGCCCGGAAAAAATCTTTAGACGCTAACGGTTTCGGATGACACAAAAACCTGTTGCTTTTTGGCAGAAGAAAATATTAGGACATATACGTTTATGTGGTGTATGCGTTGTCAACTAGGTTTTGTAAATTTGTGTGCTGTCGAGTATGTTTGTTAGTCGTACTGTCGTCCGTTCAACACATTCAACAACTTACTTTCCATGTTGCTTTCTTTCCAAAACTTTCCGCTTACACACACGTTCAATCCTATTTTACACTTAGTTCCAATAATGGACGATACATTCGCATTCGCATCTATTTTATGACTGGTTCAAGCTGGACGATTCACCCACGTTCACACCTGTCAGAATCTTGCATTCAGCAATAACACAGGCTCGTAATCACTAACAGATGTGATACAAACACTGTCACATAATGACTTTACGTGACACACTGCAAATACAATTCAAACACTTTATTTGCACTTCTCACTCATCACAACCATTACATGCATCGCGCAATTACAATATCGATGCCATAATACAATCAATAGATATATAAATGCAATGTATACAACTCACAATTCTACATACCAGGCGCACAGTCTCCTATACTCACACAGGCTTTCTATCTATTAGCGTTCATACACACACGTCGTACGAGCACCATTCAATCCGTCTGTCATGTACAACTGTCCCGAGCCGTCTGGCGCTAACCGCTGTGAGTTCTCGCCAGTCGGGGTTGTGTCCCTACGTGGACTTCATGTCCCACGCATGCACCGACTGACCATTCCTGTCACAACGTGGTTAGTGTCGCTCACAGGCGGACCTGGCCGTAATTGCTAGGCGTCGTTGACGACGACGCGCTAGAGCTGGTGGGGAGATTATGACATATATATATATATATATATATATATATATATATATATATATATATATATATATCTTATATATAAATTAGGATGTGTGTATCTCTGTATGTATTTATGTATCTCCGTATGTCCTTTATTCGCTCGCGAACGGCCCATCCGATTGAGATGAAATTTTCTACACGCCTTCCTTTCATTCCAGAGCTGTCAACTGTGATATTTTGTTAGTGTGAAATCGCCTGCTTACTCAGTATTATTTCATTTTTCATTTTTCATCATAATTTCATATATTTCAGGGGATCTAACTCGTAAAAGTTATTTCAAGGGGCATAACTTTTCTGTATAACTTATAGTCATATTGTGGCATCGTTTTCAAAGATTTATAAACTCTTTGTCCATAGTTATGTACCGGCATATGAGTTATAATAAATAATGATACAATCTGTAAGGCATTTTCAAAGTTTTCATAAAAATGATGCACAATGCATAACATTGTAACTCATCTTTTTTTGCTTAAGAAGTTACTGTAGTCATGCAGGTGATTAGAAAGAGTTTTCATTAAAAATAATGGATGGTGTGTGGAAGAACGTTCTTTTAAGTTACTTTTTTTGTTGTATGAATTTAACGAAGCCGGACAGGGTCAGGCAGACAGATAGACAGACAGACAGACAGATAGACAGTCGGGAACAGGAACTTATATGACTACTTATATAAATTAAATGAGATGCTTCACACCAGGAGCTGGGCAATGCCGGGCCGGGTCAGACAGACAGACAGACAGACAGACAGACAGACAGACAGACAGACAGATAGACAGATAGTCGGTAACGGGAACGGGAACTTATATGACTACTTATATGAATTAAATGAGATGCTTCCCACCAGGGTCTGGGCGAAGCCGGGCAGGGTCAGCTAGTATATATATATATATATATATATATATATATATATATATATATATATATATATATATATATATATATATATATAATTGTAATGACCACACTGAATTTCCAGAACTGGCATGGGAATGATTTTCACTATCAAAAACACATTAACCCCATTGTCCCAAGAAAAACTATGTATTACAAACAACACAACGACCACTAATTGGTTCTACTATCTTTGACCAACATTACATAGATAAAGCAAACAAATGGTCTAAGTTCAGAAAAACCAAACATATAAAACAATTGTTTCTCACACCATTTACAATTCTCATATTTGAAAGATTAATGAGATGGTGTCAGAATACTCAACTATAACAACAACCACCTTTTGATTATACCCTCATTGAAAAAGAACCACATTTACAGCACAGTTAGTACTAATAATTAAACTAATTATTTAATTTTAGTTCTTTCTCCTTAGGTGTTGCTTTCGGTTATTCTTCTCCAATGCGAAGCAGATAATGTCCGTAATTATCCGGGCACAGAAATAAATGTACTCAGTGTCATGTTTTACTCATATTATGTCCACTGAAGTTGGCTGGTGAATCTTTATAATCCTTAATATTTGGAAATAACGGTTCACATATCCCCTCCATGGGGCTGATGTTCTGAATACTCTGTTGCAAAGAGGCTCAGTGACCTTGTGAAATTGGTTCTTAGGTTTGTCAATCTTTCAGGAGATGCAGCTTGAGTCTCCGCACAAGGTTCTTCCCAATATCACCATATCCGATGAAAAAGACGACGGCCTTTAAGCTTCTCGGCTTCTGATATCTGAATCCCAATTATTTACACATGGATTTTTCACCCACCTAGTCACTAGTCTATAACAGATTGCACATTTGATGATGGCATTTAGGCTGACATGGGACCAGCAAAGAGTTCTGATTCAGTATTTCCCTTTTCAGTGTAGGACATACAATGCTGTGAGTCATTCATTAGTTTCATCTGAACTATGTCCAGGATTGGTCTGCTGAAGGCAAGGAATTTACGAAGATTATTGATTCCGATTCGCAAACTGGGAGTCGCAAACAATCAGATGATTCTTTTTGTTGCATGCGTAGAAGCATTTACTCCGTTATCTTCTTTCATATGGTTTTTATGATGGTGTTTCGGTCTGAGATCTAGAGTGGATCTGGCTTCTTCCAGGGTGTTGCAGATTTGGACCTTGAGGTAATCTGGTTTCTTAGTTGTTATTCAGTTGATATTAAGTTGGCACCTTGGTTGTACTTGCTTATGTTGTTTCAGTGTCTCTTCCCATTTGGTGTTTTAGTGTCTTGAACCTTATGTTGGCTTTTGCTGCTGTGTGACTTTTGATGAAGGGGAATACTTATGAGTATCCTTTGAACTTGGGAGTCCAGCAAACTGTTGGGGGATTTATTACACGTAGTATAACTCCCATAGTTTAGTTGATCTCGATGATTGATGGTTCATCAGGCGGTACCTCCCAGAAGTAAAACATGTTATCCTTTTGGGAAATGTTTGTCTTGTTCGACATTCTGATAAGGAAGTCCGTCCTGGATATCCTGACAGAAGTAGGGATATCAATCGCTGAGTGTCTCATCTTCAACGTGTCATCAGCAGTCTAGGCAGCAGCTAAGTGTAGCAGTCAACATTTTTTTGTAGGTCCAGAATAGGTTTATGATATTTTTCATGATTCACTCGAAAAACCACCACTGATACTTTCTAGAGCAATTGCTCCAGAGAATGACATATTTTAGGCCTTAACGGCCCTCCCCGCAAGGAATGCTTAACGTGTGTGTCCTTTGTCTTCACTGACCAAATGGCTACTAATCCCTTTGTTTTAAAATCAAGCGCCGGTCTGGCCAGGTACTTGCACAATCACCAGGCCCATATTTCAAACTAAGGCCAAATAAATGATGACACACAAAGGTCAATTTAGCCTCGTTTTTCTCCTCTAACGTATCGTATGGTACTTACATAGGGATTTGTATTTTTAAAGCGTCAATCATAGGAGGTTGGTAGAGACGTTTTAGTATCCCACAGGAGTACAGTGTGGTAATGTCCGCTCTTTCAAGCACATGTTTGTTATGTAGTCTTTCCACGATATTCCCAGGATACGTCTCAGACATCTCATGTAGAAGAAATTCAAGTTTATTTCCTGTCGTTGAGTACAAGGTCTAGGATTCAGACCCATAGTGTAGTGTGCTAACAACACATGCTTTATGTACTTGAACTTGTGTACACTCTGTTAGTCTATTGTTCTTCCATCTCTCCTAGTTAGCCTTGAAAGTGTTGTGGCTGCCGTGCCAATGCGTCTGTCGATTTCTGTCTCTAAGAAAAGATTATATGATATTGCCAACTTCAAATACGAAAACTCTTGGAAACCTTCAATTGGTAATTAGAAATTTTGATTGACGAAGGCGCGCCAGCATCTTGTTCCATCAACTGTGTTTTTTTAGGCTGATGATGATCCCAAAGTCTCTGTAGGTGTCTGCAAACAAATCTATGAGCGGTTGGAGATCTTCTTTTGCTTTAGTAGTTAGTGCTGCAACGTCTGCAAAAAGTAATTCTCTTTGCATCTTGATTTTAATTTGGTCTTTGCTTTGAGTCTTGATGGGTTAAAATGTTTGCCATAAGATCTTATATGCCTTTAGTGCAGGTGCTTGCTTCGGCTCATTGTAAGTCAGTGGTATACTTTGTGACAAGATACGAAAACAAGACAATGAACAGTTGACCCGGGCCTCTTAAGTTTCCATTCTTTTATTGAAAACACCGTAGCACAACAAGTCTTCTCGCACTGCCAATTTCATGCCAATCTCATTCTGTCGGATGGCCCAAATATTGTTATCACATACACGCGGAACCACTTGAAGACACCGTCAGTTATTATTGTGAAGTATGGATCGTCATGAGCGTCGCCAAGTCATTCTATTCATTTGGTACACACAATCATTTATCGATAACTTGCCTACTTACAAATGGCTTAACGCGCCGAACTGCTGACCTCTTTCTGGTGTGTTGGTGGCCGGGATCCGTGGCGGCCTTCAGACTGCGACAGTTAGTGAATACTGGACACTTTTCAACGCCGTGGTCAGATGCATGGCTTGATCGTTTCTTTCACATCGTAAGTTGTAATTTGCCGTATGATGTTTGACTCTTTTCACTTCTAGAGCGATGTTTCCTTGAGCTCTCTTCTCAGCCGACTGCCGTATCTCCATCCCTTTGTCCTCACGTCGACTTCGGCACGTGGTGTTTCGTTTATCACGTGACTGACTAATATTTATAGTCATAGTTCTAACGTCGTTACCACGTTCTGACTATTTTCGTAATCATCACTCAGTCTTTTCTTATTAATGTTGGGATGTTGGGCCATCGAATAAAATGGCCCCATGCATGTTTTCGTGAAACGATATCACCAAACTTAGCAGGGATCCTATCTTCTCAAGGATCATGAAAAGGCCGTCTCTGCTCACGAGTTCAAATGTAGGTAATATATAATAACTTCCTATGTTCTCTACACTTCCCTGGGAGCTGCCTGAGTGAGTAAATCATCTCGATGGTGGACCTGTTGTGTCTAAATCCGCACTGTGATGCGCTCGTATATTCCTCTTATATTTCCAGTGTCTGCACAAGTTTGAATTTGTTTGTGCAGAGAGTATTTTCATGCGGTCTGTTGAACTCTATGTATGGCTATTCGCAGTGCCTGCAATTTTTCTCTGATGATGATGTTTTATACGCTGAGAATGCATGTATCTTATCTCCAGGACTGAGAGCGTCTCTTCAGAGTGTGCTTCAAACCAGTCGGCTGACGTTGTTTGCTTTTTGCCAAATGTTGATAGTGCTGTGTTATAGATGGTGTCACGCAAATCACTCCATCTCTTGGTGGTAGCTCCATGTGTATGGCCAGGCAGAGCCTCCGCCATAGCCTGTGTGAATTTATTGACCTTCTCTTTGTTTTGGGTGCCACTGATGTCGATGCGTGATCTTCGGTCTGTTCTGTTCCTATAGATTCTCTTAGGCTTTATCTTCACCTTGTTGGAGACGAGTGAATGATCGGTTTCGCATATTGCTGCGTTTAGTGAGCACCAGGTCAAGTTGGTGCCAGTTCTTTGATCTGGGGTGCCACCAAGGCACTTGTGTTGTGATTTTGTATCGATGGAGGTGTTGGTCACGCACATACTATGATGGCTGCAGAATTCCAAGAGACGTTCTTTGTCATTGATCTTCCCAACGTTCAACTATCCAAGACATGAAGGCCAAGATTTGTGGTCGGAGCCAACCCTGGCCTTGAAATCTCCCAGGATATAAAGAGTTTACGTCTCTAGTGTTTCTGTCCCATGACCCAAGTTACGGCTCATCGCACTGATTACTCTGCTAAAGCCGTCATAAAACTTATTTTTAGATTCTGATGCTGCAGTTAGTGTTGGGACGAAGACGCTTATAATACCAACTGGGTCTACCTCTGTCTGGAGTTGGAGCTTCAGTATTCTCTCAGTGCCATCACTTATGAGGTATGATGGACTTAAACAGTTTGCTTCTGATAGCGAAGCCAACTCCATGCTCCCTGGCCTCTCCGAACGGCTTGCCATTCCAGTAGAAAGTGGAAGTCCCTTTCCTTGAAGTTTCCAGATTCCGAGAGTCTGGTCTTTTGCAGGGCGGCAATGTCTATCACACGTCTGAGTAGTTCGTTGTTTATTACAGCTGTGTTACGGGCATCGATAATCACGTTTAGATCGTCTGAAATGCCAGGAGTCATGGTTCTTACGTTCCATGTTCCCAGCCTTAGGGCTGTTTTGTTGGTGTTGTTGTTTTTGTTGTTGTTGTTGTTGCTAGATGTATAAGTTGCGACACATGTGTCAGAATTTTGTCCCTAAGCTCCACACACCATCAGGAACAGACGGCACCTTATTGACTGGGGGATGCCCAGCTTAGGCAAGCGGTAGCTGTCCAGTGAGATACAATGGTCTCTCCCACCGTCGAAAGCAACCCATGGCGCCTTGCCCTGCGCCAATCGAGCATTAACACTTATAACCGGTAACCGCTGCTTCCCGTGTTGTGTCACCGCTTTACGCGGTGCTGAAGCGACCTCTCCAAGGCACAAGCCTGCTCAATGAGATGCTGAGAACCAGCTGTTGCCCAGTGGCAAGTTTTCCCTCTCCACTTCGCCAATGTTGACTAATGGAAACGCTATAGCCAATGAAACTTGTTGCCAGAACAATGTTGTTTACAACATGGAACTGCCTTAGGGACTCCATCTAAGGATTTGTCCTCAGGGTTCAATCCCGAAGCCTTTCCCATCTGGATGTACCCGTAACGTGGAGGTTTAAATTTAGAGTATAATTTCTTAGATGGGATACCAGCCAAGTGTGACGAGACTCCTATGCACGGGAATCAATAAGGAGGGAAATATTCTTCTTAGTTATCTGGACTGTTGGTGTCTTGTAGATGTAGTTATCTAGATTGTTGGTAACATGTAGATGTAGTTATCTAGACTGTTGGTGTCATGTAGATGTAGTTATCTAGACTGTTGGTGTCATGTAGATGTAGTTATCTAGATTGTTGGTGTCTTGTAGATGTAGTTATCTAGACTGTTGGTGACATGTAGATGTAGTTATCTAGATTGTTGGTGTCTTGTAGATGTAGTTATCTAGACTGTTGGTGTCATGTAGATGTAGTTATGTAGATGTAGTTATCTAGATTGTTAGTGTCGTGTAGATGTATTTATCTAGATTGTCAGTGTCGTGTTTTGGCGTTTGAAAATATGCTGAAAGACCGCCTCAAGCCCAATGCTGAAGCTAAACAGGATACAGAAACAGAATGGAGAGCCCTAAAGGAACATAATTTACAACACTGCTATGGAAATCCTGGGTCCAGCCCCCCGAAAGCATAAAGACTGGTTTGATGAAAATTCCGAAGACATCAACCAATTGCTGGCCGAGAAACATTTTCTCCTCAAGGCACATTTGAATGACCCAAAGTCAACATAAAAAAAGATGCTTTCAAGAACATTCAGAGAGTAGTGCAGCAGAAACTTCGGCACATGCGGGACTCCTGGATGAGCAGCAAAGCTGATGAAATTCAGGGCTTTGCTGACAGACATGATATGAAAAACTTCTACGACTCACTGAAAGCGGTCTATGGTCCTTCATCACCAGGCATAGTTCTCCCCCCCCCCCCCCCCCCTCAGTGCAGATGGGGGAACATTGGTCACCGATAAGAAAGAAATCCTTCAACGCTGGGCAGAGCATTTCAGCAAAATCTTAAATGCAACTTCCTTCTTGGATGATGAAACCATCAACTGCCTTCCTCAAGTTCCCACCAATGAGACACTTGATGACCTGCCAACCATAGTGGAAGTAAACAAAGCCATCCAGCAACTCTCCAGCGGCAAGGCACCTGGTCCTGACTCCATCCCAGCAGAGATATACAAGGCAGGTGGGCCGGTCCTAACAGAGCAGCTTCACCAAGTCTTCACAAACATATGGATGAACGAGACCATGCCACAAGATTTTAAGGACGCGTCAATAGTCCACCTTTACAAACGAAAAGGAAACCGCCAATCCTGTGACAACCACAGAGGCATCTCCTTGCTTTCAATTGCAGGGAAGATACTCGCCAGAATTCTTTTCAATCGCCTCACAGCCCATCTCGATCAAGGTCTTCTTCCTGAGAATCAATGTGGCTTCAGAAAAGAACGTGGAACTGTTGACATGATTTTCGCTGCAAGGCAGCTGCAAGAGAAATGTCAGGAACAGAACTGCGAAATGTTCTCCACTTTCATTGACCTTACCAAGGCTTTTGATACAGTCAGCAGAGAAGGACTGTGGAAGATTATGGCAAAATATGGCTGTCCACAAAAGTTTGTCCAAATACTGAGGCTATTTCATGACGGCATGCAGGCAAGAGTACAGGAAAATGGTGAACTGTCTGAACCCTTTCCTGTCACCAATGGAGTGAAGCAAGGATGTGTCCTGGCACCAACACTGTTCAGCCTCATGTTTTCAGCCATGTTGATGAATGCCTTCGAGAACGACGACATTGGAATAGACATCAACTACCGTATGGATGGAAAGTTATTCAATCTCAGAAGGCTGAAAGCTAAAACCAAAATTAACAGCGGCACCGTCAGAGAGCTCCTGTTTGCTGATGATTGCGCTCTATACGCCAACTCAGAGGCGGACATGCAACATAATGTTTCAGCTTTCTCACATGCCTGTGCCAATTTTGGGCTCAATATCAACTTGGAGAAGACTGTAGTTATGTACCAGCCAGCTCTAGGGAATAATCACACTGTGCCGAATATCAAAGTGAATGATCATAGACTAAGTGTTGTGGACAAATTCACCTATCTTGGCAGCACCGTGTCACAAGCTGCCACAATCGAAGACGAAGTGAATGCAAGAATCTCCAAGGCCAGTGCAGCCTTTGGCAGACTGTACAAGAATGTATGGGACAGAACTGGAATAAGCCTGCAAACAAAGCTAAAAGTCTACAAAGGAGTTGTATTATCCACACTGTTATATGCTTGTGAAACCTGGACTGTTTATCAGCGACACGCTAGGAAATTAAACCACTTCCACACAGTCTGCCTAAGGAAGCTACTGAAGATTAAATGGCAAGACAAGATTCCAGACACTGAAGTCCTAGAAAGAGCATCCATGCACAGTATCCACACTCTACTGATGAAGAATCAGATTCGCTGGGCTGGTCACTTGACTCGCATTCAAGATCACAGGCTCCCTAAACGAATTTTTTACAGCGAACTGCGTTGTGGTAAACGCTCCCAAGGTGGCCAGAGGAAACGTTTTAAAGACAATCTGAAAATCTCACTGAATGCTTTTGGAATTCATCATGCCACCTGGGAGGCTGCAGCCAGAGACAGAAATTCGTGGCGTGCATCATTGCGCAAGGGTGCAGTCATATGTGAGGCAACCAGGACTGCAAGAGCTGTGAAGAAAAGGCAGGACAGAAAAACCACTGCAGGAAATCCTCCTCCAGAGACGTCAAGCATTCTTTGCCCACATTGTCAAAGAACATTTCGAGCCAAAATAGGCCTTATCAGCCATCTTAGAACCCACGGCTCCACACCTTCAACCCCACCGGATGAAATGAATGGTCATCATCATTCTTGATGGACAAAAAAAAAAAAACAACAGTGTCGTGTAGATGTAGTTATCTAGACTGTTGGTGTCGTGTAGATATAGTTATCTAGACTGTTGGTGTCGTGTAGATGTAGTTATCTAGACTGTTGGTGGCTTGTAGATGTAGTTATTTAGATTGTTGGTGGCTTGTAGATGTAGTTATCTAGACTGTTGGTGGCTTGTAGATGTAGTTATCTAGACTGTTAATGTCGTGTAGATGTAGTTATCTCGATTGTTGGTGGCTTGTAGATGTAGTTATCTAGACTGTTGGTGTCGTGTAGATGTAGTTATCTAGATTGTTGGTGGCTTGTAGATGTAGTTATCTAGACTGTTGGTGTCGTGTAGATGTAGTTATCTAGATTGTTGGTGGCTTGTAGATATAGTTATCTAGACTGTTGTTGTCGTGTAGATGTAGTTATCTAGATTGTTGGTGGCTTGTAGATGTAGTTATCTAGACTGTTGGTGTCGTGTAGATGTAGTTATCTAGATTGTTGGTGGCTTGTAGATGTAGTTATCTAGATTGTTGGTGGCTTGTAGATGTAGTTATCTAGATTGTTGGTGGCTTGTAGATGTAGTTATCTAGATTGTTGGTGGCTTGTAGATGTAGTTATCTAGACTGTTGGTGTCGTGTAGATGTAGTTATCTAGATTGTTGGTGGCTTGTAGATGTAGTTATCTAGATTGTTGATGGCTTGTAGATGTAGTTATCTAGATTGTTGGTGGCTTGTAGATGTAGTTATCTAGACTGTTGGTGTCGTGTAGATGTAGTTATCTAGACTGTTGGTGGCTTGTAGATGTAGTTATCTAGATTGTTGGTGGCTTGTAGATGTAGTTATCTAGATTGTTGGTGGCTTGTAGATGTAGTTATCTAGACTGTTGGTGTCGTGTAGATGTAGTTATCTAGACTGTTGGTGGCTTGTAGATGTAGTTATCTAGATTGTTGGTGGCTTGTAGATGTAGTTATCTAGATTGTTGGTGGCTTGTAGATGTAGTTATCTAGACTGTTGGTGTCGTGTAGATGTAGTTATCTAGACTGTTGGTGGCTTGTAGATGTAGTTATCTAGATTGTTAATGGCTTGTAGATGTAGTTATCTAGATTGTTGGTGGCTTGTAGATGTAGTTATCTAGACTGTTGGTGTCGTGTAGATGTAGTTATCTAGACTGTTGGTGGCTTGTAGATGTAGTTATCTAGATTGTTGGTGGCTTGTAGATGTAGTTATCTAGATTGTTGGTGGCTTGTAGATGTAGTTATCTAGACTGTTGGTGTCGTGTAGATGTAGTTATCTAGACTGTTGGTGGCTTGTAGATGTAGTTATCTAGACTGTTGATGTCGTGTAGATGTAGTTATCTAGACTGTTGGTGGCTTGTAGATGTAGTTATCTAGATTGTTGGTGGCTTGTAGATGTAGTTATCTAGACTGTTGGTGTCGTGTAGATGTAGTTATCTAGACTGTTGGTGGCTTGTAGATGTAGTTATCTAGATTGTTGGTGGCTTGTAGATATAGTTATCTAGACTGTTGTTGTCGTGTAGATGTAGTTATCTAGATTGTTGGTGTCGTGTAGATGTAGTTATCTAGACTGTTGGTGGCTTGTAGATGTAGTTATCTTGACTGTTGGTGTCGTGTAGATGTAGTTATCTAGATTGTTGGTGGCTTGTAGATGTAGTTATCTAGACTGTTGGTGTCGTGTAGATGTAGTTATCTAGACTGTTGGTGGCTTGCAGATGTAGTTATCTAGACTGTTGGTGTCGTGTAGATGTAGTTATCTAGATTGTTGGTGGCTTGTAGATGTAGTTATCTAGACTGTTGGTGGCTTGTAGATGTAGTTATCTAGATTGTTGGTGGCTTGTAGATGTAGTTATCTAGATTTTTGGTGGCTTGTAGATGTAGTTATCTAGACTGTTGGTGTCGTGTAGATGTAGTTATCTAGATTGTTGGTGGCTTGTAGATGTAGTTATCTAGACTGTTGGTGTCGTGTAGATGTAGTTATCTAGACTATTGGTGGCTTGTAGATGTAGTTATCTAGATTGTTGGTGGATTGTAGATGTAGTTATCTAGACTGTTGGTGTCGTGTAGATGTAGTTATCTAGATTGTTGGTGGCTTGTAGATGTAGTTATCTAGATTGTTGGTGGCTTGTAGATGTAGTTATCTAGATTGTTGGTGGCTTGTAGATGTAGTTATCTAGATAGTTGGTGTCGTGTAGATGTAGTTATCTAGACTGTTGGTGTCGTGTAGATGTAGTTATCTAGATTGTTGGTGGCTTGTAGATGTAGTTATCTAGACTGTTGGTGTCGTGTAGATGTAGTTATCTAGATTGTTGGTGGCTTGTAGATGTAGTTATCTAGATTGTTGGTGGCTTGTAGATGTAGTTATCTAGATTGTTGGTGGCTTGTAGATGTAGTTATCTGGATTGTTGTGGCTTGTAGATGTAGTTATCTAGACTGTTGGTGTCGTGTAGATGTAGTTATCTAGATTGTTGGTGGCTTGTAGATGTAGTTATCTAGATTGTTGATGGCTTGTAGATGTAGTTATCTAGATTGTTGGTGGCTTGTAGATGTAGTTATCTAGACTGTTGGTGTCGTGTAGATGTAGTTATCTAGACTGTTGGTGGCTTGTAGATGTAGTTATCTAGATTGTTGGTGGCTTGTAGATGTAGTTATCTAGATTGTTGGTGGCTTGTAGATGTAGTTATCTAGACTGTTGGTGTCGTGTAGATGTAGTTATCTAGACTGTTGGTGGCTTGTAGATGTAGTTATCTAGATTGTTGATGGCTTGTAGATGTAGTTATCTAGATTGTTGGTGGCTTGTAGATGTAGTTATCTAGACTGTTGGTGTCGTGTAGATGTAGTTATCTAGACTGTTGGTGGCTTGTAGATGTAGTTATCTAGATTGTTGGTGGCTTGTAGATGTAGTTATCTAGATTGTTGGTGGCTTGTAGATGTAGTTATCTAGACTGTTGGTGTCGTGTAGATGTAGTTATCTAGACTGTTGGTGGCTTGTAGATGTAGTTATCTAGACTGTTGATGTCGTGTAGATGTAGTTATCTAGACTGTTGGTGGCTTGTAGATGTAGTTATCTAGATTGTTGGTGGCTTGTAGATGTAGTTATCTAGACTGTTGGTGTCGTGTAGATGTAGTTATCTAGACTGTTGGTGGCTTGTAGATGTAGTTATCTAGATTGTTGGTGGCTTGTAGATATAGTTATCTAGACTGTTGTTGTCGTGTAGATGTAGTTATCTAGATTGTTGGTGTCGTGTAGATGTAGTTATCTAGACTGTTGGTGGCTTGTAGATGTAGTTATCTTGACTGTTGGTGTCGTGTAGATGTAGTTATCTAGATTGTTGGTGGCTTGTAGATGTAGTTATCTAGACTGTTGGTGTCGTGTAGATGTAGTTATCTAGACTGTTGGTGGCTTGCAGATGTAGTTATCTAGACTGTTGGTGTCGTGTAGATGTAGTTATCTAGACTATTGGTGGCTTGTAGATGTAGTTATCTAGATTGTTGGTGGATTGTAGATGTAGTTATCTAGACTGTTGGTGTCGTGTAGATGTAGTTATCTAGATTGTTGGTGGCTTGTAGATGTAGTTATCTAGATTGTTGGTGGCTTGTAGATGTAGTTATCTAGATTGTTGGTGGCTTGTAGATGTAGTTATCTAGATAGTTGGTGTCGTGTAGATGTAGTTATCTAGACTGTTGGTGTCGTGTAGATGTAGTTATCTAGATTGTTGGTGGCTTGTAGATGTAGTTATCTAGACTGTTGGTGTCGTGTAGATGTAGTTATCTAGATTGTTGGTGGCTTGTAGATGTAGTTATCTAGATTGTTGGTGGCTTGTAGATGTAGTTATCTAGATTGTTGGTGGCTTGTAGATGTAGTTATCTAGATTGTTGTGGCTTGTAGATGTAGTTATCTAGACTGTTGGTGTCGTGTAGATGTAGTTATCTAGATTGTTGGTGGCTTGTAGATGTAGTTATCTAGATTGTTGATGGCTTGTAGATGTAGTTATCTAGATTGTTGGTGGCTTGTAGATGTAGTTATCTAGACTGTTGGTGTCGTGTAGATGTAGTTATCTAGACTGTTGGTGGCTTGTAGATGTAGTTATCTAGATTGTTGGTGGCTTGTAGATGTAGTTATCTAGATTGTTGGTGGCTTGTAGATGTAGTTATCTAGACTGTTGGTGTCGTGTAGATGTAGTTATCTAGACTGTTGGTGGCTTGTAGATGTAGTTATCTAGATTGTTGATGGCTTGTAGATGTAGTTATCTAGATTGTTGGTGGCTTGTAGATGTAGTTATCTAGACTGTTGGTGTCGTGTAGATGTAGTTATCTAGACTGTTGGTGGCTTGTAGATGTAGTTATCTAGATTGTTGTTGGCTTGTAGATGTAGTTATCTAGATTGTTGGTGGCTTGTAGATGTAGTTATCTAGACTGTTGGTGTCGTGTAGATGTAGTTATCTAGACTGTTGGTGGCTTGTAGATGTAGTTATCTAGACTGTTGATGTCGTGTAGATGTAGTTATCTAGACTGTTGGTGGCTTGTAGATGTAGTTATCTAGATTGTTGGTGGCTTGTTCTACGGCAGCTTCTGCAGCTTGTCTTGTTCCAGATGTAGGGGTGTTACCTTTCCTCTGGAGTAAACTAGGCAAGCCGAGAGAGGGATCATGCTGCATGGGCAACACATGATCTCTATATTTTAGCCCAGGCTTTGTGCTATGGAGAGGCAATAACTCCATCCCTGGTCTTAACTGGTCTCGGAATCAAAGCGAGAGGCAACTGTTACGGGTTATAAGTCCTTGTCAGTTGGCGTAGACATGGGGCGCCACGCGTTGCCTCTGACGGTGGGAGACACCTATAGGTGTCACTGATCAGCTACCGCCCGCCTCAAGCTGGGCAGCCCCCAGCCAATTGGGTGCTGATCCGCCACAGTCTGCCTGCTTCAATGGGTGCTTGGGGCTAGGACAAAATCTGAATCGCAGGCTGTAAAACCAATGCACCAGGTACAAACAAAAATAAAAATAGAAACCTCAAGCTACGGCTTGCAACCTGGAACGTGAGAACCATGTGTCCAGGATTTTCCACTGACTTGACCAATATTGACGATGTGAGAAAAACGGCTGTGATTGATGCCGAACTCAATCGTCTAAACATTGATATTGCTGGCCTGCAGGAGACTCGCCTCGCTGAGGAAGGGTCACTCAGGGAAAACAACTACACCTTTTTCTGGAAGGGTAGAGGGCAGGCAGAAAAAAGGCAACACGGTGTGGGCTTTGCAGTGAAGAATTCGCTACTGGGAATGATTGAAATTCCAGCAGGAGGAAATGAAAGACTATTATCCCTGCGCTTGGCAACCTCTTGTGGGTTTGCCACCATTATTACTGCATATGCACCGACACTCGATTCCTCTGATGATGTGAAGGATTCGTTCTATGAGGAGTTAGACTCCGTGATCAAGGCAGTTCCAAAATCTGACTACATTTATATGCTCGGTGATTTCAATGCTCGTGTGGGCAAGGACTCGAGTTCATGGCCAGTGTGCCTTGGAAAATACAACATCGGTCGCATGAATGGAAATGGGCAAAGGCTGCTGGAGCATTGCACCAGTAATGACCTATGTATTACAAACTCCTTTTTTAAAACAAAAGAGATGCATAAGGTCACATGGAAACATCCAAGATCCGGCCATTGGCACCAGCTGGACTTCATCATCACACGGAGACAACATCTGAACCATATATCATTGACTCGTAGTTACCACAGTGCTGACTGTGATACGGATCATTCTTTGGTTGTTGCAAGGGTTAGACTGAGACCAAAGAGAATCTATACAGCTAAACACAAATCTAGCCTCAGGATTAATATTATTAACACTCATGATCCTGAAAAGTGCTTTCAGTTTCAACAGCAACTTGAAGACGCTTTCACTGATACACCAGAAAATTGTACAGTAAATGAAAAATGGGGTCAAATTAAGGAAACTCTTTATAAAACTGCCGTAGGGGTTTACGGCACTGTGGATCATAAGAGGCAGGACTGGTTTGCGGCCAACAGCGAGACTCTGCAGCCCTTGATTGATAAGAAGAAGAAAGCTCTCTTAAGAAACAAGGAAAGACCAACGCGTAACACTCTGAGTGAGCTTAGGCAAGCTAGGAAGGATGTGCAAAAGGCTGCCAGGCAGTGTGCAAATGATTATTGGATCAAGTTATGTGAGTCCATTCAAATCGCAAGTGATAAGGGAGACATAAGAAGCATGTATGAAGGAATAAAGAAAGCCTGCGGTCCAGTGATCAAAAGAAGTGCACCATTGAAAACCTTGACTGGAGAAATCATCACTGATAAGAAACAGCAGATGGACAGATGGGTAGAGCACTATTTGGAGCTTTACTCAAGTGAGACCAAACTAGCGGATGATGCCCTCAACGCCATAGAGGCTCTACCAACTCTTGACCACCTGGACACACTTCCCACCATAACAGAAGTTAAGTGTGCTATAAATGAACTTGCATCTGGCAAGGCTCCAGGTAAGGATGGGATTCCAATAGAGGTTATCAGGAGTGCGCAAGACACACTCACTATACAGATCCACCAGCTAATAGAGCTATGCTGGCGTGAAGGACAAGTCCCACAGGATTTCAAAGATTCAAGCATCATAACACTGTACAAGAACAAGGGTGATCGGAGCGACTGCAACAACTATAGGGGTATCTCACTTCTGTGTATTGTTGGAAAAGTATTTGCCAGAATTGTTCTGCGCAGACTTCAAGTCCTAGGAGATCAAGTCTACCCCGAATCACAGTGTGGCTTTCGACAGAACCGGTCTACCACTGATATGATATTCTCATTGCGACAAATGCAAGAAAAATGCCGTGAACAGAATCAACCACTATTTATTGCCTTCATCGACCTCACAAAGGCATTTGATTTGGTCAGTCGTGAGGGTCTGTTCAAGGCACTAAAGAAGATTGGCTGCCCACCAACTCTTCTGTCCATTGTGGAATCGTTCCACACAGGCATGAAGGGTATAATCAAGTTTGATGGTGTAACTTCTGAAGAATTTGAAATCAAGAGTGGAGTTAAGCAAGGTTGTGTACTAGCTCCCACCCTCTTTGGAATATACTTTTCACTTCTACTGAAATATGCATTTCATGATCAGGATGGTGGTATATACATTCACTCACGCTCAGATGGCGGCCTCTACAATGCTCAGAGATTGAAGGCTAAGACCAAAATTAGGAGGGTACTGATCAGAGAGTTGCTTTTTGCAGATGATGCTGCAGTTACGACCCACTCTGAGGAAGAATTGCAATGTCTACTATCTGCATTCTCCAATGCTTGTTCTGAATTTGGTTTAACAATTAGCAAAAAGAAGACACAGATTATGTCACAAGGTGCACATGGGGTACCATCAATCTTTATTGACGACGCCGAACTAGAGATAGTAGACCATTTTACATATCTAGGATCAGTGGTAAATAGCAAATTATCCCTAGATCAGGAAATCAACATCCGGATTGGTAAGGCAGCAACAACAATGAACAGGTTAAGAAAAAGAGTCTGGGAGAACAGGAAGCTTACTGCCAAAACAAAAGTCCTTGTCTATCAAGCCTGTGTCCTTAGTACTCTTCTCTATGGCAGTGAAACCTGGACAACTTACTCACACCAAGAGAACAACTTAAACAGCTTTCATATGCGGTGTCTGCGAAGAATTCTTGGTATTAAGTGGCAAGACAAAATCACAAATACTGAAGTATTGGAAAGATCAGGTTGTGTGACAGTTTATTCCATGCTCAGTCTTCGTAGACTTAGATGGATAGGACATCTTAGGAGGATGGATGATGGTAGAATACCAAAGGATATCTTTTTTGGTGAATTACAGATGGGTAAGAGATCTCAGGGTCGGCCTCTACTACGATACAAAGATGTGTGTAAGCGGGACATGATTGATACAGGCATTGATAATGCACATTGGGAGCAAGTCGCCGCTGAACGTGTTGCATGGAGGGCAAATATCAGAAATGGAATAAAGTCAAAGGAGAAAATTATTGCAGAAAAGTCACACACCAAGCGTTTGAGATGTAAGATGGTGCATGATGGTGGAAATGACCACGTGTTCACATGCACCCACTGTGAACGGACATTTACAGCGCAAATTGGCCTTATCAGTCACACTCGCTACCGCCATAGTTAAAAGTTATTATGCCTTTTTAAAGCACAAACTATCGTCTGTCAAGACGGCAAGGTGCCAATGAATGAATGAATGGTGGCTTGTAGATGTAGTTATCTAGACTGTTGGTGTCGTGTAGATGTAGTTATCTAGACTGTTGGTGGCTTGTAGATGTAGTTATCTAGACTGTTGGTGGCTTGTAGATGTAGTTATCTAGACTGTTGGTGGCTTGTAGATGTAGTTATCTAGACTGTTGGTGTCGTGTAGATGTAGTTATCTAGACTGTTGGTGGCTTGTAGATGTAGTTATCTAGACTGTTGGTGTCGTGTAGATGTAGTTATCTAGACTGTTGGTGGCTTGTAGATGTAGTTATCTAGACTGTTGGTGTATTGTAGATATAGTTATCTAGACTGTTGATGTCTTGTCGATGTAGTTATCTAGACTGTTGATGTCTTGTAGATGTAGTTATCTAGACTGTTGGTGTCTTGTAGATAAATCAAATCAAATCAAATTAACTTTATTAGGGTCACAAATTGGGCGCGCAGGCCCGTCTTACATTCGGCCCTTCCAATCGCTCGTCTTTCGTTCATCAAGAGCATTATACATTTACATAGGAAGAAAAATAAACATTGTGAAATGAATGTTGTAAACATAAACAAGGCAAATTACCATGTTATGAGGCCCATCTCCCACCTACCCATACATCACCCCTCCCACACACAACCCCACCTACCCACACACACGCACACCAAGGGACACATACATACCCCACCAACCGACCCATCCCCCACCCACACACACTCCCCTCACCTGTTCCCCTAACCAAAACACACTCGCCACCCACAAACATTCCCCCATTAACCCACATATCCCACTCCCACCCACATACACATCCTAACCCACACATCCTCTCCCCATCCACTCCTCAAACCACCCATCCCCCAGCCACGTCTCCATTGACCACATATTTCCCACTCACGCACACAATCCCCCACCAACCCATACATCGCACATCCACTCACACATCCCCAAACCATACACACACATCCCCACCAACTGGCATCTCCCTACCCCCCCCCCCCCCACACACACACACATATCTCCCTAACCACAAATACATCCCCAATCCACTCACACACACACCCCACCACCCACACATACATCCTCTACCCACCCATACATGCCTTAACATAATCCCCCACTACACAATCCCCCACCCTTACATCACATACATCCCCTACCACGCAATATTCCCAACCCACGCACCGCACACACACATATCCCTCACCAACACATCCCACACCCACATACCACCACACATCCCCACCTACACACCACACACATATCCCCCACCCACATACCATACAATATTCCCACCCACACCCACACAGATACCCTTACCTATCCACTCTACATACCCCCACCCACACACCACAAAATCACCCATCCACACACACATACCTCACCCACACAATATCCCTAACCAACACACCACACACCTCTCCCCATGCACACACGCATTCCCTGCCCGCCCACCAACACACACTCACCCACGCACACATCCTCCACTACGCACCCACACACCCCACACACCCACCCCCAACCAAACATCTCTCGATCACAATACCCCTACCCACACACATCCTCCACCCACTCACGCATCCCACCCAGACACATACAAATCCCTCACCCACCTACACATCCCTAAGCCACTCACACACCCCCACCCACACATTCCCCATCCACGCACACATCTCCCACCCACACACGCCCACATACTTCCCCCAACCACCACACATCCCCTACTCACCCACACATATACCCCACCCATACACACATTCCCCGCATCCATCACACACATCCCCCACACCACACACTATCCCCCACCCACACACATATCCTCACCCATACCACCACCCTCCCCACCCACACACCATGCACACATCCCCCACCAACACACCGCACACATATCTCAAACCCACACACCATACACTTCTCCCCACCCGCCCTTGCATCCCCAATCCACCCAACACAATCCCCTACCCACACAACCCCGCCACCCACACATACTTCCTCAAACCACCCACACATCTCCACCCACATAAACACACACACCCCACACCCGTCCCATACACATATCCTCCACCCATACACACATCCCCCACACCCATTCCCATACCCCTACTTTCACCCCCATACATCCATCCACACATCCCATCAACACCCACAAATATCACTACCCACAAAAACCCACACACCCCAACCCATCCAAACGCATACCCCCACCCACACATCCCCCACACTCACACACATTCTCCACACACACTCACACCTCCTCACATCTAGACACATACAAAATGTCTCACGTTAGCATTGAAACTAGTATGAACAAACTCCCACACTTTACTCACACACATACACTGACAATTGTCATGAGCAGTCTCATAAAAATGATAAACATGGAGAAAAATGTGTACTTAAAAGTATGTGACGTAAACATAGTGATGCTCCCACACACAGAGATACACACAGAGAAGGCCCACACACACACACACACACACACACACACACACACACACACACACACACACACACACACACACACACATTCACTCTCATGCTCACTAATTCTGTCTCTCATTCACACTCACTGACTCTCTCACTCAAACTACAGTAATGTACATAAGTTTATATTATACATGATAAAATCAAATGGTATTTAACTGATAATATGACATAACATGCGTGTTACATGACATGCATCTGCTCAGCTCTCTCTCTCTCTCTCTCTCTCTCTCTCTCTCTCTTCTCTCTCTCTCTCTCTCTCTCTCTCTCTCTCTCTCTCTCTCTCTCTCTCTCTCTGTATTCTTTCATATATATAGTTATCTAGATTGTTGGTGTCTTGTAGATGTAGTTTTCTACTTTCTATGTTTGTATTATAAACCGTTAGATATGCAGATGATACAGTATTGATTGCAGAAAATGCACAAGATCTACAACAATTAGTAGACGCAGTTGTTGTACACAGTGAGCAGCTGGGGTTGGAATTAAATTGTAAGAAGACACAGGTTATGGTCGTCACTAGGAAGAACGAAGTACCACAATGTAATATACAAGTAAATGGGAATATTCTTCAACAAGTGAATCGGTACAATTATTTCGGAACAGTCATAACATCTGATGGGAGATGCCTTGAAGAGATTAGAACAAGAATCGCCATGGCGAAAGTAGCCTTTAGCAAGATGAAAAACATTCGGACCCATAAAAAGATGTCAATTGAAACGAGAAAAAGAGTGTTGAGGGGATACATAGAGCCTGTTCTTTTGTATGGATGTGAAATTGGACAATGTACAGTCAAGCTGAAAAACATCTGATTGCTGCAGAAATGTGGTTTCTGAGGAAAATACAAAGAATACCATGGACAAACAGAAAAACCAATGACCAAGTACTACAGGAGACAAATGAAATACGTAAATTGATTAGAGAAATTAGACGTAGACAGTCAAAATTTTTTGGACATGTTATGAGAAGAAATGGATTGGAGAACTTAGTGACAACTGGCAAGATCGAAAGGAACAGACCATGAGGAAGACTGAGAGGAAAATACCTGGATGGCTTGGCCACATGGCATGGACGAGACAGGAACACTGAGCTGATCCACGACGCTGGTGATCGGGTGAAATGGCGAGTCATGACCCTCACGCTTTCCGGCATGGCATATGATTGATTGATTATAAAACATTACTTAACTGTTTCATTGCCAGTGGATAATATTTCGCCAGATGTGACCGCCCATTTGGACAGAAGGACCATATATCGCCATACCAGTGTCTTCGTGTTATTATTTTCGTTTCGTGATCCCTTCCACAATTTTAATACCCGTTGTAAGGAAATTTACATGACAATACTTGTGCATTTAACTATGTACCATGTTTGGTCTTAACCTTCTATTTGATTGGCTGTGATTTAGTTAATGGTATAATAAATATCCAGCTTAACATTCTATCTCCAGGTGTAAACATGTGAGGTCTTCAGACATCCCGTTGCTTGTGTTCAACCAAGTCTGCGTAAGGGTTCTCCCGTTCTCAACCCATCCTCAAAACGATGATCCAGCATGGCATCCAAAGATTCTCCCCGAAGAGCATCACTGCATGCAGCAGTGCCGGAACAACCTGTCTTAATGGGTCCCCCTCCGATTCCTCGGTTCATGCCCATTTTCCCAGACCCTCACTTCAACAATGAGAACATCCCTGGACTGAACTTGCACAACTTCTCACAGTACACTTCCAGGAAAGAAAAGGCTTTGATTATGTTTTATAACTCCAAAAGCCATGACAACCCGTGCCTGGACAAGGCGTTTATCAGAGTAAGGCGTCAAAATCATTAGTGTAAACATCTTTATCGGTATAATTATCGTCATTTGCATCAGCACTATCGAAGAGAAGGGTTGTTTGGTCTTCTAAAACTGTGCAGATCACTTCTGTGCTTTTAGAGTTATAGATGACAAATCTGTTTACTTGGGAGAGAAGAAAAATTACTATGTGTTGGAATATGTGGTGTATGCGTTGTCAACTAAGTGTTATAGGTGTGTATGCAGTCAAGTATATATGTATTGTCGTCTCGTCGTCAGTTTTGTGGAAATTTACTGTAGCTTGCTCGGTGCTTTCACTCGTATCTTAGAACATTATTCATTCCATTACATCTTATATCGTGAAATAATGTATATCTATTTCGTTTCTCACGTTCAAATTTTCTTTCGTTCACTCAAACTATTTTACAAAACGTTGCTCATGACCAAATCTCAATATTCAATAAATAACATATATATGGTCCAAACATGGACGAGATTCTCTATGTTAACTGCTCTCAAACACTTATAATCGTCGTTCAAAAGCTGGGTGAGCTATCCACGTTCATACCTTCACACATTCACACATTCACACATATATATTTACTTCACACAGTCACACATTCACACATATATATTTACATATGATTCTAAAGCCGGGCGAAGCCTCCACGTTCACGCCTGTCATGGCATGGACGATAAAGGAACACTGAGCTGATCCACGATGCTGGTGATCGAGTGAAATGGCGAGTCATGACCGCCCACGCTCACCGGTATATATATATATATATATATATATAACAAACCACAATCCACACAATGCATTAACCCCACATATTATCGGATGAATGAAATGAAATGAAATAAACTCATACGCCACATCTATGACGTCACGATATACATTAATAAACCATTAAATCTATGAAACAACACATGTCATCTTCCGTGTATGGACACACATTAACCACACTCCATACGATGAATTAACATCACATATTATGTGATGAATTAAATGGAATGAAATTACATCACACACCACGCCTAAAATGTCACGATGTACTTGGTGGAAACATTAAATCTATGAAACACCACACGTCGTCTTCCATAGTTACCAACTGTAATTCTAGTCAGTATCTTCCTTATCTTCGTTAAAACATAACTAATTATTCAGATGATTTCCTAGCTAGGCTTAAGATTACTTTCACTCTAACCAAGAACGATATTAGGGCTGGAAAAATCCCCCAGGCTTCATTTTAGTTAAGTGGGCGATATTGGACCACGTGTCAGTAATCTGTCTAGGGGTGAAATAAAGAGTAATAAATAATAATTAAGGGTACTTTATTTATTCTCTGAACTAATTCCTTCAACTAATATATATATATATATATATATATATATATATATATATATATATATATATATATATATATATATATCAGCCATTGAGGTTCTTTGCTGCAGATACAATCCGTCTCCATTCGTCTCTCTGGTTGACCTTCTCTTGCCAGTCGTTGATTCCAAGTGCTTGTAGGTCTGTATGTATATTATCTCTCCACCGTCTTCTTTGTCTACCTCGGGGTCTACGGTCTTTTATGTCCTGAGTGTAAGCGAGTTTTGTTTCCCTATTATCTTCCATTCTTTCTATATGCCCCAGCCATTGTAGTCTATTAGCCTTCATGATACCAGTGATTAGCGGGGACTTAAATAGATCATACATGTCTTTGTTGCTTCTTCTTTTCCACTCTCCACTTTGTGTATCCCTTATGGGCCCAAAGATGCGTCTTAAGACTGTTCTCAAAGGTTTGTAACAAGGCTTCGTCTCCTTTAGTTGTACTCCAGGTTTCAGAGCCGTACAGCACAACTGGTCTGATCAGTGTTTTGTATACTGTGATCTTGGTGTTACGAGAGAGCGCATTTGACTATCTTAAGGTAGCACCTCAACACTCTTTTTCTCGTTGCAATGGACATCCTTTTATTGGTCAGCATGTTTCTCATCTTGTAAAAGATGAGAATCATACTGACCAATAAACATCGACATAACTCTCCAAATCACGATTTCCGGCCGGAATTTCTTGCAATCACATATATTCATGTAGAACCATTGGTCGAAGTCTCTCATGTCCAGTGACAAAGTTTTCCTTAAATGAGCATTTCTTGTCCATGTAGTCTGCTCGTAGTGCATTTCTTTTTTTAAAAGTTGCGTATCCCTTACGTGACGTTACAGTCAACACCAGCATTTTTCAGCTGTTGTTGATGTACTAGGCAAATGTTACGTTCAATAGTTTGCCATTGCTTTCTGAACGACCGGCTACCATACCAGCACGTTATAACACAACGCGACACGGTCTGTTGCAAACATCGGTCGCAGCTGAGCTTCGAACGCCTGGTACCCGGCGTACAAACCGCATTCGCAAGCCATTAGCCACGTAGTGCATTGGTAACTTTATTTCACACGAGTGACGTATTGAATTATGAACCACATTCGTTCATTATCAAGTGCACACCAGTGGCGTCTGTGCTCCGACTGGCCATTAGGCAACAAGTCTCTCATTCTAGCTAATCGTCTTAACAATAGTTTATTTTATGGGTAGGACTTATATTAAAGGCATCCTGAAAAATCGTGATAGGGCTTATTATAGGGGTTGGTCTTATTTTCGGGGAAACACGGTACTAGAGAACACAATGCTCACTTCTATAATTGCGGCATAGTTCTGTCCATTACAACACACACCTCTCACTGCTGATTTATATATATATATATATATATTTGATTTGATTTGATTTTGATGTGATTTCATGATGTCCTCTGCCAGGCCTCAGTCAGGCAGTATCCCGACTACTACGGATTTGCTGCCGTCGACTGTAGCATTAATGACAAGCTGTGCGGACAAGAACGCATCTGCCCGACCCCCATGATGAAACTTTATTCCAACGGCTTTGAAGTTAGCCGAATTGAGGACATGAACTTCATCAGCGCCGTCCAACTGTACTTGTTGATGAAGATGACGCCTGTACTGACTCAACCCAAGATGTATCTGAACCAGATGCCAGATCCAACACCGCCAAAGAGGAAGGTTGTCATGGGCACTAAGAGCCTACGTCGTAAATGACACATCCTGCAAGAATTCAACATGGCCTCATTTGGGTGTCTGCTACTCTGAGAGTTCTGAGAATGGGATGATGGGGAAGCTTGTTGTTTGTATTATCACTTGGACACCGGGCTTTTCCATTGTGGGGAAGGAAAGAGAAGACGGCTCATGAATACCTGGCAGTCCTAAACACAGCTTTCCCAGCAGAAGAATTGCCATCGCTATGTGAAGCCATATATAATAAAAGATACCAATACAATAATTGATACACAGATTCTTAAACTCGTGATTTATAGACAAGGTGTATTGTATGTATCTGTTGTCATTGTGATGTCTGATAGTCTAAAATGTTAACTTCTGGTTCAGAAAGCAATGGCAAACTTCTGAATTTAACATTGCTTAGTCAAGCCAAAGGAGTGAATAGGAGCTGGATGTGACTGCGAAGTACTGTTGTTTTAGCTTTAAATGGTTGTTGCTTGCTTGCTTGCTTGCTTGTGTTCGTTGGCTTGAGCTGCAACGCGAAGTCCTGTATGTCGGATGAAGACATCCTGTTGTCCAACATCAGTGTGATGTCATATAGGACCTGAGTTTTGCGTGAGTATCCGTTGTCCCATGTCTGGCTTATTGGTGTGCAGACTTGTGGTTCCTCGCCGTACAGGCAGACACTCTCCGACTTCGGAGGAATCGGCGATCCTATTGACCTTAGCCAGGACCCCGAAGGGACATAAATGGTTGTTATCAGAGTGAAGATTGTCACTGTAAGATGGTCGCCGTGTGTGTTGTGAAGGTTGTCACTGTAAGGGGATCGCCGAGAGTTTTGTGAATGTTTCACTGTGAGGTGGTCGACGTGTGTTTTGTGAAGGTTGTCACTGTAAGGGGGTCGCCGTGAGTTTTGTGAAGATTGTCAATGTAAGATGGTCACCGTGAGCTTTGTAAAGGTTGTCACTGTGAGGTGGTCGACGTGTGTTTTGCGAAGGTTGTCACTGTAAGGTGGTCGCCGTGAGATTTGTGAATATTATCACTGTGAGGTGGTCGCCGTGAGTTCTGTGAAGGTTGTCACTATAATGTGGTCGCCGCGTATTGTGTGAAGATTGTCTCTGGAAGGTGGTCGCCGTGTGCTTCGTGGAGGTTGTTACTGTAAGGTTGTCGCCGTGTGTTTTGTGAAGGTTGTGGCTGTAAGGTAGTCAGCGTGAGTTGTGTAAAGATTGTCATTGTAAGGTGGTCACCGTGAGTTTTATAAAGGTTGTCATTGTATGGGGATCGTTGTGAGTTTTGTGAAGGTTGTCATTGTTAGATGGTTGCCGTGTGTTTTGTAAAGTTGTCATTATAATGTGGTCGATGTGTGTGTGTGTGTGTGTGTGTGTGTGTGTGTCTGTGTGTGTCTGTGTGTGTCTGTGTGTGTGTGTGTGCGTGTATGCGTGTGTGTGCGTGTGTGTGTGTGCGTGTATGCGTGTGTGTGCGTGTGTGTGTGTGCGTGCGTGCGTGTGTGTGTACGTGTGTGTGTGTGTTTGTGTGTGTGTGTGTGGGTGAAGGTTGTCATTGTAAGGGGATCGCCGTGTCTTTTCTAGGAAAATGTAAATGAATTCCAGGGAAGGCCATATGTTTTCTCAATCAATCAGGCGCAGTCTTCACAATAAAGTTTGGAACCCCGACACTTCTGCCATCATCTGTTACTACATGTCCAAGATGGGAGAAACTTGTTGCTTGTTCTAATATCTCCCCGTTTACTATGATGTTCTGTGATGGCCTCTCTTTCCCACTGCTAATTACCCTATTTTCGTTGTTTGGATATTAATATCTAAGCCACATTCTGCACTATACCTATTACTTGTTTCAATAGGTTTTGTCACTCTTGCTCGCTTTCTGCTAGTAGCACTGTATCATCATCATCATACCTGAGATTGTTTATGATTCTTCCATTGACGCTACGTTCAGACAGTTCTTAACCTTGTTGAAACATTATTTTATGCTTTCAAATAATCTTTAAATGATTTCCTGAGATTACCATGTTTTCTTGGAGTTGCCAAATATCTTATTTTCCTTCTTCATGTCAATATTTTCCGCAGTATTCCTAATGTTTACTGCTTAATCTCTTCCTCTCACTCCTCCTCTTTCTTATTCTTGCTCTTCTTATTGCTCTTCTTCTTCTTGCTGAGTCAATACCTTCTTCAGTGTACCATTTTGGCAAGTCTGGCCTGTTACAATTGTTACACTGTAGAGTACAGAATTGCTACATTGTAGAGTACAGGGTTACACATTGTAGAATAGAGAATTGCTACATTGCAGAGAACATATTTTCTATATTGTAGAGTTATCTATTTTTTTATTTTTGTTTTTGTTTCTGTTCGTATATTTTTTACAGGACATCGCTGTCAAAATCAGCATCTTTCAGCTGATTGTTGATTTCTTGGCAAGATTAAGCTCGGTAGTTTGTCATTGCTTTCTAAGCGACCAGCTCACATACCCCGTAAGTTACCAAAAGGCGAGAACTGCTACCCATTCTTGCGCAGGTTACGTTACTCATGAGAATATACGGGATTACGGAGAAAGACGTTAACCCCTAGGCCAGGGACATATTGTAGAGTACAGGACAGGACTAAAATACTGTAAAATACATAATTGCTACATTGTTGAGAACGGATTGCTACATTAGAGGTTAGAAGATTGCTATATTATAGATTGCATTAGATGGCCATTCTAACGCTCTCTTACTAGAGGGTCTGGCCGACACTCACAACTCCATATAGGGCCCCACAGAAACACAATCAGACTGCTACGTGTACAGTTAGTGTTGGAACTCTACATTGGCTGTTGAACATAGGGACTGAGCATATGTGCGAATGTCACGAGTGTTGTGATATTCGATTCTTGACTCAACTCAGCTCAACTCAACTCAACTCAACTCAACTCAACTCAATTCAACTCAACTCAACTCAACTCAGCTCAACTCTATAAAATTGTCATCTATTCTGTCCAGTTCTACTCAGCGATCAAGGATTAATTTGCGTCCTTCCAGCATTGGACATGAACAGGACTATTGGTTTGATGTTTACCAGGACATTTGGCGTGATTACAACCATAACCGTTGGCGTGACATCTACCAATACATTTGACGTGACATCTATCAGGACTGTTGGTGTGACAACTTCCAGGAACTTTGGCGTGACATCTATCAGGACTGTTGGTGTGACATCTACCACAACATCTGACGTGACATCTATCAGGACTCTTGATGTGACATCTACCACAACATCTGACGTGACATCTATCAGGACTGTTGGTGTGACATCTACCACAACATCTGACGTGACATCTACCAGGACTGTTGGTTTGACATCTACCACAACATTTGACGTGACATCTACCAGGACTGTTGGTGTGACAATTATCAGGAACTTTGGCGTGACATCTATCAGGATTGTTGGTGTGACATCTACCACAACATCTGACGTGACATCTACCAGGACTGTTGGTGTGACATCTACCACAACATTTGACGTGACATCTACCAGGACTGCTGGTTTGACATCTACAACAACATTTGACGTGACATATATCAGGACTGTTGGTGTGGCATCTACCACAACATTTGACGTGACATCTACCAGGGCTGTTGGTTTGACATCTACCAGGAACTTTGGCGTGACATCTATCAGGACTGCTGGTGTGACATCTACCAAAACATCTGACGTGACATCTACCAGGACTGTTGGTTTGGCATCTACCAATACATTTGACGTGACATCTACTAGAACTGTTGGTGTGACATCTACCAATACATTTGAAGTAACATCTACCAGTACTGTTGGTTTGACATCTACCAGGACTGTTGGTGTGACATCTACCAATACAATTGACGTGAAATCTACCAGGACTGTTGGTCTGAAATCTACCAGGACTGTTGGTGTGACATCTACCAATACATTTGACGTGACATCTACCAGGACTGTTGGTCTGACATCTACCAGTATTGTTGGTGTGATATCTACCAGGATTGTTGACGTGACATCTACCATGACTGTTGGTGTGTCATCTACCAGTATTGTTGGTGTGGCATCTACCAGGATTGTTGGCGTGACATCTATCAGACTGTTGGTGGGACATCTATCAGACTGTTAGTGTGACATCTACTAGGACAGTTGGTGTGACATCTACCAGGACTGTTGGTGTGACATCTACCTGGACATTTGGTGTGAAATCTACCAGGACAGTTGGTGAAACATCTACCAGGACAGTTGGTGTGACATCTATCAGAACTGTTTGTGTAACATCTGTCAGGACTGTTAACGTGACATATGCCAGGACTGTTGGCGTGATATTTACCAGGAACTTTGGCGTGACACCTGCCAGGACTGTTGGCGAAACATCTGCCAGAAATGTTGGCGTGACGTCTGAAAGGAATGTTGGTGTGACATTTGCCAGGGCATTTGGCGTGATATTTGTTAGGACTGTTGGCGTGACATCTATTAGGACTCTTGATTTGACATCTAGCATGACCGTTGTGTGATATCTACCAGGATTGTTGGCGTGACATTTACCAGGATTGTTGGCGTGACATCTACCAGGATTGTTGGCGTGACATTTACCAGGATTGTTGGTGTGGCATCTACCAGTACTGTTGGCATGAAATCTACCAGGATTGTTGGCGTGATTTCTACCAGGATTGTTGGCATGACATCTAACGGTACTGTTGGCGTGACATTTACCATGATTGTTGGTGTGACATCTACCAGTACTGTTGGTGTGACATCTACCATGATTGTTGGTTTGACATCTACCAGGACTATTGGCGTGATATCTACCTAAACTGTTGGTGTGACATCTACCAGGAATGTTGGTGTGACATCTACCAGTACTGTTGGTGTGACATCCACCAGGATTGTTGGCGTGACATCTACCAGTACTATTGGCGTGACATCTACCAGGACTATTGGCGTGGCATCTACCAGGATTGTTAGCGTGAGATCTACCAAGTCTATTGGCGTGACATCTACCGGGATCTTTGGCTTGACACCTAATAGGACTATTGGCGTGACGTCTGTCAAGTCTGTCACTCTCTCAAACAAATCAACTACCTGGGTAATCACTCACTAGAATACATCTGTTAACCCTGGTACTAACTAACTTAAACACATCTATTAATGGGGTACTCACTCATTCACTAAAACACATCTATTAACCCGGGTATACACTCACTAAAACAAATCTTCTAATATGAGTAATCACTCACTAAAACAAATTAACAAATCTGGGTACTCACTCACTTAAATGAAATACTGTTTTCGGCACTGGCACATGAAAACAAGTATTATGTGGCGACATGGATGGAGACAGAAACATGCGCGGTCGAGTCCTGTGAGTAAACGCGGGCAATAATCATCGTGACCTTGAACATTAAAGACGGGTGAATATCGGACACTGGGACACCCGCAGAAACAAGTGGATAGATCAAAAAAGGGTATACTGTTGGCACTTCCAGTGAGTTTGATGCCAGCAGGAGAATTACGCTCTGACCATTTCAACATTCTACACTTTGGAGGACAAAGTTAAATTTACTTGTATAGCCTTTACAGGACGTAGCAGTAGATTCCACCTTTTTTTTTTTTTTTAAATATGTTTGTGATTCCTGGGCAAGTTTACGTTCAGTAATTTGTCATTGCTTTCTGAACAACTGGCACTCAAACCTATGAGTGAAAACCAATATAATGCTGTCTGCTTCAAATCGCCCGTAGATGTGTTTCGAACACGGTATGGGGATTACAAACTGCATTCGTAACCCCTTTGCCAGAAAGTCGGCTGGGAGGACAACATACGGGAATCTAAGCATCAACACAATGTGCCATACCGACATGCGTGAGCGGTCACGGTTCGGCATTTCACAAGATCAGCATAATCTAGGATTCTGTTTGTGCTCTTGTCATCATTATGACTTGTGGCTAAGTCCTCCAAGTATTTATCCCTCTGTCTTCTCCTGATCTTTTCCCATCAATTTTTCCAGCTATCACTAAGTTATCACGTTGTCCTGTCCTCACCACCACATAACGTGCCGACAATTATGAAGTATGTCAAATTTCTCTTATCAAGTTATAGTTTTCAGCATGAGAATGGAGGTGGAGGCAGTCACAGCGGCATTCCGGTGGCTAGAGGAGACTACTGCAACACACGTTGTATTCATTACGGATTCAAAAAAGTATGCTTAGCAAGGTGGAGAAATGAATGTTTCGTGTGGAATGGCTCTCGTCGATTCAGAGGTCACAGATTGTGAGAATTGTATGGATATTTCGCCCTGGCCATGCGGGTGTACGAGGGAATGAACAGGCTGATAGGCTAGCAGGGTGGGCACCCCTTGGTGGAATTTTGCCTATGGACAAGGGGGAGGTGGTCGTGCGGTTGTGGGACCAGGTGGAGAAGGCGGAGGAACAGATTGAGAACCCATAGGTGGAAAGAATGAGATTGCGGGGATCGGCAGCGGTTCTGGAAGAATCTCACAACAGAGAGGGAAGACCAGGAGAACTTTTAATCAAAAATCGGTGGGGAAAATTATTTTTTTTGTGTTTAATGTATTTTTTATTATATCACCTAATGAGGCCCTATAAGGTATTTTTTTGTTCCCGCGTTTCCATACTGTTTCAGGATATTGCGGACAACACCAGCATCTTTCAGCTGTATGTTGATTCCTAGGTTAGATTACGCTCATCAGCATGCCACGACTTTCTGAGCGACCGGCTCCATACTCTCATAAGTCACTGGCGCGACTCGAACCACTTCTAATTCTCGTGCGCTCACGACAACCACGAGAGTATTCAGGGTTAACGGTGAAAGCTGCTAACACCTCGGCCAGGGAGCCGGTCTATAAGGGATGCTTTTTACAATAAATTATTTCGGACCGTTATTCGGAAGAGTGCCTAACTCCAGTCTACAAAGTGTGGACTGCGCCTGGCACTGCATCCAGTAGGGTTAGGATCGGCTAGCCTCTCCCAGGAGGGTTAAAATGTGAAAATTAGTAGTCTGCTGATGACCCGCAGACTACAAAACTCAACCCCGTGGTGTAGACCGGGAATCCATGACCTCGCGGTCATGGGCTAGAGGGGATATGGCTCGCCATAGGGGATGGACTCCCTATAGTCAGATTTTTGTCCTAAACCTGCGACTGGCCTAGCAAGCCTGCAGGGGATCTTCATACTGCTCGTAGAAAAACTAAGAATAAAAACGGACTGACCCTAATGGATTTAGACCCGGCAATGTTAATGGATTACGAGGTAGATTAGCGATTCAAAAACAGGCACAATGAAGGTCTGCGGTTTTAATTGCCTAAATAAAAACTGCAAAGAGGCAACTAGAAACTTCTACAAAAAGTTAAGTGCAATGATATCCAAATGAGAACCCTTTGACCGAACTGAAATAATTAACAGCGAAAATGGAGAACCAATAAGTGAACGAAAACAAATCCTAATAAGATGGAAGCAGTACTTCAAACAACTTCTCAACATTCCATCAGATGTCACAGGATTTCAAGAAACCTACATAGATATCACAGAAGAACTAGAACCAGGCATATTGAAAGAAGAAATTATAGAAACCGTAATATTAGCCCCATTGAACATATCACCGGGACAAGATGAAATGCCAAATGAACTAATTAAAGCAGCAAGAGAAATAGGAACAACACGGCTACACAGACTATTCAACCATGTTTGGGTAGAACAAAAGATAAAACGAGACTGGGGAAACGCCATAAGTATCCCAATGTGGAAAAACAAAACAAAGGCAGCAAAAGAGATTGCACACAATACAGAGACATTTCCCAATTGGGTCATACTAGGAAATTATTTTGCGAACTGTTATAGAAACCCAGCCAAGCGAAACACAACTTGGATTTAGGAAAATTAAAGGATGCACAGATACCATTTCTGCTCCTTGGCAAGTTATAGAAACATCAATCGAATATAATGAAATACTCTACTTAGCCTTACTCGACCAAGAAATGGCATTTGATAGAGTAGATAGAAAGAAGCTGTGGGAAATCCTTAAACAGTATGGAGTGAGTACACATCTAAAACCTATATAGAAGCTTATACAACAACAGTGAATGCACAGTGAGAGCAACTGGAGGACGCTAAGAACCCTTCACCAAAAGATGTGGAGTACGACAAGGTAGTGTCCTGTCCCCTCTCTTGTTCATAAAATATATAGACAACATATGTAAAGAAACCAATCAAACAGAGACCGCAAGAACACCACATGACGAGAACCATCTGCAAATCTAACCATTAGAGAACTCATGTTTGCGGACGACCAAGCACTAATAGCAAAATCAGAAGCTGAATTACAAGACCACATGAATAGTCTAAACGAGATGTGTAGGGAACATAACATGGAAATTAGCACAAGCAAAACAGAGGTAATGACTATAACTAAAGATGAATAAACAACAACAACAACAACAAAAATTCACCTAAACGAACATCCCCTGAAACAAGTAAAGAGTTTTAAGTACCAAGGAAGTATAATATCGTCAAATGGCAAATCAAAAGACGAGATCGAAAATAGATACAATAAGGCAAACCAGATCACTGGACAAATGGCACCAATACTAAAGAACAAACATGTATCAATAGTTACTAAGAAAGCACTTTACAACAAAATCTTCCTACCAACTCTATGCTACAAATGCCAAACCTGGACAATGACAGAACAAGAGAAAAGAATAATCACAACAGAAATGAGATTTCCTAGAAGAATACTCAATGTATCAAGAAGAGATAAGATCAGAAATGAAGACATCAAGACTAAAGTGGGGGTCATAACTGCATTAGATTTTATTATAAGGCAGCAAGGCAAATGGTTTGGCCATGTAACTAGGTTACCAACTAAGATTATACCACAACAAGCAATGATGTACAGACCAGAAGGAAGCAGAGGAAGAGGCCGACCACGTAAACGATGGACGGAAAGAATAGTAGAGTCCATGGGAATATCGATACATGAAGCCCATAAGCAGGCACTCTCCGGCTATTTATTCTTCACCTCGACACCGCAAGGTACAAGAGAACATGATGAGATGAGATGAGATGAGATGAGAAGATCTCTGTTTGCGGGCGATCAAACACTGATAGCAAAATCATAATTTGTGTGTGTGTGTGTGTGTGTGTGTGTGTGTGTGTGTGTGTGTGTGTGTGTGTGTGCATATTCCTTACAGGATGTTACAGTCAACTTCAGCATTTTTCAGCTGCTGCTGATGTACTAGGCAAGATTAAGCTCAGTAGTTTGCCATTGCTTTCTGAGCGACCGGCTCACATACCCCGTAAGTTGCCAACGCGGCGAGAATCGCTAATGATTCTCGGAGCTGGTTACGTTACTCACGAGAATATACGGGATTACGGAGAAAGACGTTAACGCCCAGGCCAGGGAGACCGGCAAATCAGAATTACAAGTCCACATAAATCTTCTAAACGAAGTGTGCAATGAACACAACATGAAAGTAAGCATCAGCAAAACAGATGTAATGATTATTAAAAAAAACAAAAACAAAACAAAACAAACAAACAAACAAACAAAAACAAAAACAAAAAACAAAAACACATACATTTATCTAAAGGAAATCCCCCCGAAACAAGTAGAGAGATTCAAGTACTTAGGAAGTTGATATGTATAATACTGGGTATATGAATAGATAGAGAAAATGAAGATGTAATAAGTTAACTCCCAAAGAGAACTAGTCACTCGCATCACAAGAAGACAATCCACATCTCTTTGACATGTGTTGATAAGGGAAGCTGGAGTATGTTGTCACAGCGGGTAATGTTGGAGTGGAAGAGGGGCAGGGAGAGAACAAGGGAGAAGATAATGGGCATTATTGATTGGCTTTCAGAGAAGTATAGCAAAGCAGTAGAGATTAGAGAACGCACTAGTCAACGTTTAGAAAATGACAGCAATAGTGACCACACTGAGATACAAACCTCTTGCTTCCACGTGACGACCGTGCCTTCAAGCACGTGAACTTTGACTTGTCAGCTTGAGGTTCCATTTCGGTACGACCCAGGATGGTGATGTTGGATGACAGCACACCTCGTGTTAGACAACGTGTGCTTAATTTTCTGTCTGCACAATTGTGCACGGAATTACACAAAACTTGATGACATCACCAAGGTGTAATCACAATGTCATAAGACAAGAAGAGAGGCCGGTCAACGGCCTTTCTATGAACACCCGTTTCCTTCTGTTCTACTAGCACCCACGGTAAGTGACAAAATACCAACACACGCATGTCAATACACGATCCATGACAACAATTTCAACTATAATTAACTCGATGAAGTGAAGGGTAGCATATATCAAGGGTGGCTACACTGGCGGCTATGTGCTATGTGCTATGTGCTATGTGCTATGTGCTATGTGCTATGTGCTATGTGCTATGCCTAAGAGGTACAAGAAGTGCCTGGAGGTTCATGATGGAAGTTGGTGGACAAATTTGGTGCAGGAGAGCCTGGCGTATGATATCACAACGATTAGTCTAAGAATGGAGCTGCAGGCAGTCACGGCGGCGTACCGTTGGATGGAGGCCAAAAAGCACGCGCATGTCGTGATTGGAAAGGGCACGCGTGCATCGGGCAGAACAGCAGGATGTAATTCGACACAACAGAGAGCATCTGTTGAATCGTTTTCTCCCCATGGACGTTGCGACAATGGCCTAGTGATGGATTTGTGTACGGAGCTGAATGCGTCATTAACCCAGAAAAAGTGTCTGTCTTGTGGTGCTCTCTGGACAATCTCATCTCATCTCATCATGTACCTCTTGTACCTTGCGGTGTCGAGGTGAAGTATAAACATCGTGAAAGTGCCCGATTGTGGGCTTCATGTATCGATATTCCCATGGACTCTGCTATTCCCTCCGTCCAACGTTCACGTGGTCGGCCTCTTCTTCCGTTTCCATCTAGCGACGACCCACAGAAGTCTCCGAAAAAGTAGTACGGTTCCATCTTCATAGTAACAGGCCGCATCATAATGGTCCCGTTCCTGTGTCAGCGACAAACCACAAGATCATTGTGCCATGCGAACTCGCGAAGGAAACAGCAATTTTCGCCAGCCAGATCGTCAGAGCACCGAAAACAGGTCGTCCTTCGCTTGAATAAGCAGTTCGTTGTTGAGGGGATGGCTGTCCGACACACGCACGCAGTCAGAACACGTACGCAACAAACGGACAGACACAAGCAGTCAGCACAAGTATCCAGCACCCGGACAAGCAAAAGCAGTCAGCAGAAATACGCAACACCCGGACAAACACAAGCAGTCAGCACAAATACGCAACATCCAGACAAACACAAGCAGTCAACACAAGTACCCAGCACCCGGACAAACATAAGCAGTCGGCACACGTACCCAACACGCGGACAAACTTAAGCAGTCAGCACAGGTACCCAACACCCGGACAAACACAAGCAGTCTGCACGAGTACCCAACACCCGGACAAACATAAGCAGTCGGCACACGTACCCAACACGCGGACAAACTTAAGCAGTCAGCACAGGTACCCAACACCCGGACAAACACAAGCAGTCTGCACGAGTACCCAACACCCGAACAAACACAAGCAGTCAGCACAGGTACCCAACACCCGGACAAACACAAGCAGTCAGCACAGGTACCCAACACCCGGACAAACACAAGCAGTCTGCACGAGTACCCAACACCCGGACAAACATAAGCAGTCGGCACACGTACCCAACACGCGGACAAACTTAAGCAGTCAGCACAGGTACCCAACACCTGGACAAACACAAGCAGTCTGCACGAGTACCCAACACCCGAACAAACACAAGCAGTCAGCACAGGTACCCAACACCCGGACAAACACAAGCAGTCTGCACGAGTACCCAACACCCGAACAAACACAAGCAGTCAGCACAAGTACCCAACACCCGGACAAACACAAGCAGTCTGCACGAGTACCCAACACCCGGACAAACACAAGCAGTCAGCACAAGTACCCAACACCCGGACAAACACAAGCAGTCAGCACAAGTACCCAACACCCGAACAAACACAAGCAGTCAGCACAAGTACCCAACACCCGGACAAACACAAGCAGTCAGCACAAGTACCCAACACCCGGACAAACATAAGCAGTCGGCACAAGTACCCAACACCCGGACTAAACACTCGGGCTGGCAGAAGATCATCTAATCTCTACCCAACCATGGTTCCCATTAACAGTACAAGTGACCAATAATGCATAAATTTGGTCGGTCTTTTCGAAAACCGAGGAGTCCATCTGATCTTGTCACTCCAGTGTCTTCTACTGAGCAGTTCTCTTCAGTTCAGCATACACCTGTGTCCCCACGTCCTGCAGGATTCGTCATGTCTTCAACTTAGCATACACATGTGTCCCCACGTCCTGCAGGATTGTATGATATCTTCAACTCAGCACACACCTGTGTCCCCAAGTCCTGCATGATTGTACGATGTCTTTAACTCAGCATACACCTGTGCCAGCACACATATGTCCCCACGTCCTGCATGGTTGTACGAAGTCTTTAACGCAGCATACACCTGTGCCAGCATACACCTGTGTCCCCACGTCCTGAATGATTGTACGATGTCTTTACTCAGTATGCACCTGAGCCAACATACACCTGTGTCCCCACGTCCTGCATAAATGTACGATGTCTTTAACTCAGCATGCACCTGAGCCAGCATACAACTGTGCCTGCATACAACTGTGCCAGGATACACCTGTGCCAGCATACACCTGTGTCAATACACATCTTTCCTCCTATGCCCTTACATGATTGTTCCATTTCTTAAATTCAGCATACACCTGTGTCCCCACGTCCTATATGATTGTGCCATGTCTATGGGTCGCCGTGGCAACACGGTTTAGCCGCCCGACTGGCGCTCTGAAGGTTGTGGGTTCGATTCCTGATTCTGCCATTCGTTTTACCAGTGCAATTTCCTGGAAACTCCTAGGGAGTCGTTGCTGGATAAAGAGTTCTTTCTTAAGCTATGCCTTCTGCAGGCCGCCCTGTGGAAAGAGACAGAGCCATATGGGATAAACCCCGGTTCATTTAAGTGTCTGTTGCCTGTAAACCACGTTGTGTTACATATTCTGTAACTGTTGGACATATACCAGGCCTTGACCACAGCGTCGTTTCATAGCCATGTTACACATATTTGACCTGAGTTTCGGCCTTCCCAGGCTCCCATCGCCTGTGTATAGTATTTTGTCAACCCATTTAGGTATGTGTTCAGCCACTCTGCTGTTCAACTGCTGCTCTGTTATCGACAGATAACAGAGTTGCTGAACACATACCTAATTGGATTAACAAAATAATAGGAAGGCCGACACACCGGAAACTTCCCGCTTCATCAATTGCTAGGCCTATGTTGGAAAGCGACCATTTGATTGATAGAGACGGTGCCTTTCTCGTGTGGTTTAACACACAAAATAATCACTTGTTAATGTTTGCAGAAGCCATAATGATTAATCTACATAGGCCAGTTTTGTGCAAACAGAAAGACATGTTAGTCAGATTAAAATTACCGTGGTAGACAATTGACATTGCTGTGCGAGCATGTGTATACTTCAGCTTGAAGGATTTATCTAGTTATTTTAGTTTATGTTGTGTCAATTCTGCAGTATGTACCTGACGAGATGCAGCGAAATATTCCAGGCAATAAATTGTGCAATATATTGTGTCTTCGTTAATCAAATTCACTACGGGAAAACATGGTTTTGAATACTGTGTGTGTTTATTTATGTTGTCTACTGCGTCCTCTAATCTCTACTTGCTTCTTCTACTTCAGTGACCGTCACAAATTACTATGTGTGGTTATGTATGCTTTCTAGTGGGTCCTCAAGTCTCTTCCTTCTTACACTTCTTTCAGCGCCACACGCTAATCTCATCTTCCTTATATTACTTCAATGAGCGGCTAACAATACATGTGTGTTTATTTATGTTGTCTAGAACGTCCTCTAATCTCTACTTTCTTCTTCTACGTCAATTAGGGCCACACAATACTCTGTGTGTTTATTTATGTTGTCTAGTGCGCCCTCTAATCTCTACTTCCTTCTTCTACTTCAAATGAGCGGCTAACAATACACGTTTGTTTATTTATGTAGTCTAGTGCGTCCATAATGAATGCAGATGGAAAATTTGAAAACATCAAACAAGAAATGGAGAGAGAGAGAAGATTAACATATTAGGAATATCGGAAACGAGATGTAAAGGGGCAGGGATAAGGACAGGAGATGATTATAAGATTATTTACTCTGGGGGAGAAGAACACCAAAGAGGTGTAGCCATTACATTAGATAAACAAACATCAAATTCTGTCAAAGGATGTCGAGCTGTGTCAGAGTTCTACTAGTAAAATTAAATGGAAGACCTTTTAAAATAAATATCATTCAAGTATATGCCCCAACAAGTGAATGCAGTGAAGAAAGTATAGATGAATTTTATAACGACATGGAGTCTGCTTTGAAGAACTGCAAAAAATCAGAAATAAATATCATAATGGGTGATTTAAACGCAAAAATAGGAAAGCAAGGCGATGGATGCAGTGTAGGCAACTATGGTTTGGGAGAAAGAAATGAAAGAGGATACAGACTTGTAGAATGGGCAAAAGAACAAGAAATGGTTGTAGGAAACACCTGGTTTAAACAGCATCCTAGAAGATTATGGACATGGAGGAGTCCAGACAGCAGGATTAAAAACCAGATAGATTACATCCTGATTAACAGAAGGTTTCGAAATGCGTTAACAGTCGTAAAAACAGTTCCAAATGCAGACTGTTACAGTGATCACAGATTAATTACAGGCACATTGAGGGTAAAGTTAAAGAAAGTCAAGTATTGATTGATTGATTGATTGATTGATTTAGGAATCAACATCACAGCATTCGGGGCATTCCCATAAGTGCTCCGTCCCCATCCTCAGCAGCCAGCGAAGAGTTCCAACACTAATAGTACCAGTGGCACTCTGATTATAAGTCCGTCTCGCCTTTCCTCTGAGCGTTGAGTGTCGGCCAGATCCCTTCGTCACTCCTCGTTGTCTCATTCTTGCCAGACCATGGTAATCCATTTGCTCCTCCGAGGTCAAGTATATAGCAGGAAACCCTAAATATGACTTGTGCAAATTGAAAACTGACAAAGAAATACAAGATAATTTTAACATAGAAGTAAAGAACAAATTTGATTTATTGCCTGATCTAGAGATCCTATTTCAAGATGTAGATGATCAATTGGAAATGCTGAAGAATTCAATCAGTTGTGCAGCAGAAAAAACTATTCCAAAATTAAAGAAAGTGGGCCGTAAGACATGGATGCCTGAAGAAATTTTACAACTAATGGAAAAAAGAAGACAGAACAAAAATAATCCTGCTAAATATGAAGAAATTCACAGAAAAGTCAGAACCTTATGTAGGGAGGCAAAAGAAACATGGCTTGAGAAAAACTGCTCGGAAATTGAAAAACAACACAACAGTAAAAATGCGAAACTAATGCACAAAAGAATCCAGGAGCTTACTAATCAAAGAACACGTACATCAGCAGGCTGCCTAAAGACAAAAGATGGGAAAGTCATAATAGAAAAAGATCAGATCTTACGTGTATGGTCAGATTATGTGAAAAACCTTTATGACGACAACAGAGACGAACACTACGATGTTCAAAATATTAATGAAGGACAGCAATTTTGAAGATGGAGGTTCAGAATGCTCTTAACCATATGAAATCTGGCAAGACCCCCGGTTCAGACAGTGTCGCAACAGAAATGATTAATGCTTTAGAAGAATATGGAATAGATAAAGTTACCAGTCTGCTTAATACAATATATGATACTGGAAATATACCTCATGAATTGTGTAATTCTGTATTTATTGCAAACCCAAAGAAATCAGGAGCCTTGGAATGTGATCAACATAAAACAATTAGTATAATGAGTCACATCACGAAGATTTTGCTAAGAATTATCATGCAAAGAGTTAAGAAGAATATACAACCTGAAATAGAAGAACAATCTGGGTGTGTAGAAGGAATGCTATGTATTTACTGAGAACAGTAATTGAACGATCTATAGAAGTAAACAAAGATCTACACCTTTGCTTTATTGACTACACAAAGGCTTTCGATAAAGTGAGACATGTCGACATGATAAGGATGCTTGAAGATCTACAAATTGATGGAAAAGACCTTAGACTTGTAAAAAACATATATTGGAAACAACAAGCTGCCATAAGAGTTGATAATGAAGTAGGCCAATATCAGCCTATTAAGAGAGGTGTGAGACAGGGATGTGTAATGTCTCCAGATCTGTTTTCCCTGTACAGTGAAAATATTTTCAGAAATATTGAAGATATGGAAGTAATCAACATTGGGGGGGGGGGGGGGCGATGCATCAATAACATTAGATATGCAGACGATACAGTCTTGATTGCAGACAATGAACAGGACCTGCACAATTTAGTAGATGCAGTTGTTACACACAGTGAACAACAAGGGTTAGAATTAAATTGTAAATAGACACAGGTTATGGTCGTCACTAGGAAGAACGAAATACCACAATGTAATATACAAGTAAATGGGAATATTCTTCAACAAGTGAATAGGTACAATTATCTCGGAACAGTAATAACATCTTTTGGGAGATGCCTTGAAGAGATTAGAAGAAGAATCGCCATGTCTAAGGTAGCCTTTAGCAAGATGAAAAACATACTGACCAGTAAAAAGATGTCAATTGAAACGAGAAAAAGAGTGTTGAGGTGCTACATAGAACCTGTACTTTTATATGGATGTGAAGCTTGGACAATGAGCAGTCAAGCTGAAAAACATCTGATGGCTGTAGAAATGTGGTTTCTGAGGAAAAAGCCAGAACTACCAATGAACAGGTCCTTCAAGAAACAAACGAAGATCGTAAACTGATTAGAGACATTAGACGCAGACAGTCAAAAATTTTTGGGCATATTATGAGAAGAAATGAATTGGAGAACTTTGTGACAACTGGTAAGATCGAAGGGAACAGACCAAGAGGAAGACCTAGAAGCAAATACCTGGATGGCTTGGCCTCGTGACATGGTCGAGACAGAAACACGGAGCTGATTCACGACTCTGGTGATCGAGTGAGATGGCAAAACATGACCGCCCACGCTTACCGGCATGGCACATGACGGATGGATGGAGTGCGTCCTCTAGTCTCGTCTTTCTTCTTCTACTTATAATAATGCCAAACGAAACACATGTGTTTAATTATGAACTGTCTTAGTTGCCTCAGATGTTCCACAATTGGGATGTTTGCATAAGGTAGCAACCAGCTGAACGGTCTGATTTTACTGCTTCCACAGTTATCACATCCCTACCCCCAGCCGCTCGCTGCACCCTCTCAGCAGAGCGCCACATCTCTACCCCCAGCAGCTGCACCCACTCAGCAGAGTCCCATCATGGACGATCAGCGCTCAACATGGGTATGTTCGCTTGTACCTATTAATTTAATTATTGTGTCTTCTCGTTTGTTACGGTGGAGTTAGGCGTATCTCTTCCTGTGTGTTTTAGCTGAGTTGGGCGTGTTTCTTCCTGTGTGTTTTGGAGGATTGGGGCGGTGTTTTTTACTGTGTGATTTGGTGGAGTGGGACAGTGTTTCTTTCTGTGTGTTTTGGTGGATTGGGGCGGTGTTTTTTCCTGTGTGATTTTGTGGAGTGGGACAGTGTTTCTTCCTGTGTGTTTTGATGGAGTGAGGGGGGGGGGGGAGTGTTTCTTCCTGTGTGTTTAGATGGAGAGGGGATATTTCTTCTTGTGTGTTTTGGTAGAAGTGGGGAGGGGGTGGTTTCTTCGTGTGTGTGGATGGAGAGGGTAGTATTTCTTTCCGTGTATGTTATTGGAATAAAGGGAGGGTATGCTGTTTCTTCCTATTTGTTTTGGTGGAGGTGGGGGAGGGGGGGGGGGGTTCTTTTTTGTGTTTAGATGGAGAAGAGAGCGGCGTGTTTCTTCCTGTGTGTTTTGTATTTGGGTGGTGAGGGGGTGTTTCATCGTGTGTGTTTGGATGGAGATGGGGGTGTTTCTTCCTGTGTGGTTTGATGGGATGGCGGATTTCTTCCTGTGTGTTTTAGTGGAGTGTGGCGGGGGATGGGAGTGTTTCTTCCTGTGTGTTGTGACAGAGTTTAGCTTCTAAGTCATGGTATCGACTTGTTTGTGTCACGTGATTCTACACGTGTGTGTGTCACGTATTTCTACATCATTCGAAATTGCCAGCGCTAACAAGACAAGTCACCTGAACAAGTCAAGCAACCTGATACGAGAAAAATGGCACGTAGCAAGAACACCAAAAGACACGTGGCATCCAAGATGGGCAGCGTGGAAGCCGGCATGACGACAAACGGAGAGGATCTACCTGCGAGCTGCAGAAAACAACAAGAACCTCAAGCAACCTCTAACGAAGCTACCACGAGAAAGGATGACGGCAACCCATCACAAACAAGAGCCAAACCTACTGAGAAGCAGAGAGAGGAGAAAGACACCAGAGTCGGTAACACCGACTCACCGACAAGCAAATGGGTTGTCAAGCATATCCAAGCGGAGCTGATAGATGAATAAATCCTGAAGCAGCTACAAGAAGATAATCTCCACATCCGATTCTTGAAGGCGGAGCGGCTCCTCACCTACTCCATGATTCCTACAACTTTAGCGGTGGTGACAACAGAGGGCAGCGAGATGCCGACCACAGTATCAATCAACAAGAAAATGCAACAGCCTGAGAGATTCATCTCAAGAGTCACTCAATGTTCAAGATGCCAGAAGGCCGGCAACAGCAGAGCAACATGTCGCAGTAAGACAGAGATCTGTCGATACTGCGCCGATCACCACGCCTTCAAGGAGTGTCCGCTGGCCAAACAGGACACGGACTTCCGAGCACCCAACAACAAGAGAAAATGCGTCAACTGCCTGGGCAAGCATGGAGCAATATACCTGGGCTGTCCGTACCTTCTAAGACCTAGAGACGTCTTAAAGATCGCCATTACCACGAAGACTCCATACAAGGAAGCAATGCGGAGAAGCGAGACAGCCACGGGTATGTCATAAGCGCAAAGATCTCAACTGCAAGACCGGATAGACGAGCTAAAAAAGCAATTCAAGTTACTTCTAACACCGTCACAGACCAGCGACAATGAAAAACTACTCGCTGAAATAAAGGAGATCCAGCAAAACATCAAGCAAGAAGTGGAACATATGGCACTGATTAAGAAGGGGAGCGAAGAAATCTTACACACCATTTAATCAGAGAGAGAACTGCAGACAGCTGAAATGGAACTTTTCCAAAACAAACCAACAGAAGCCATTCAAGAAATCACAGCGAAACTGCAAGATGAAAACCAACAAGCGACCGAGCCTGAACCTTAAGCTAAAGCCAGCAGCCCAACAACGACGCCCGAGGAATTCAAGCGGAAACCAATATCCCACCAGACCTCTGAAGAAAATCTAGAGGAGCACCATGACGACGACTCAGTGTACCCACCTCCACCTCCCTTGGGGGAGCTCCTCGAGGAGAGCGCAAAAGAGGAACTCAGGCGCCAGGAATTCAAAAGGCGCGGGGAAGAAAAAGGAACAAGAAATTCAAGGGGAAACCAAGGCACCGCCAGACCCCTATACAATACCCAGCTATATACTATGGCAAAAAAGACGAACCGTTCTATGTAGAAAGCGGAGAGATAATCCCACGGAGGAACAAATGAACGAACGAAAGAACGAACGAACAATCTTTATTTTCAAAAGGTTAAGAATTGGGCACGCAGGCCCGTCTGACATTCTGCCCTTCTTCTCTAATTCCTCTCATACATTATTTCATTCAACATAATTAATGAAGCTAATCTTAGACAACAAAAGAACAATAAGCATTAATACGCATGAAAAATAATCAATATTACATAGCTCACTGAGGCAATGTTTACCACAGGCATTATAAATACCTAAGGAAGATGTAACGTGGTATACATATGGGAATGTTTATTAACTAGTTGTCGATTGAGATAGCTTACCATTACTATTTTTAAGGAGGGGGGGGGGGGGGATTGTAGTCTGTATGAGGTAGTGTTCAAACAGGTTGCCACTGTATGTATAATGACTGGTGGTGTTTTTGATTTCTTGTGCAAGATTGTTCGAGAGGAAGAAAAGGAACGACATCAGAACCTCAAACTCGAAAGAGAACAAAGGCCCACGGAAGAAAATGAAAACATCCAACAGCTTCTACAAACAATAAACAAAAAAGAGGCAAAAGGACCAAATAAAATGTCCTTTTAAGGACTGCACCGAGCCAAGCGAAACGCACAAGGAGCCAGCACTGACAAAAAAATACACCAGAGGAGACGGACTTAAAGGAGACCGGCCAGCCTATCCCTCAGCTGAGGTCACTGGCATACACTCTTCAGCCGATAAGCCAGCTAACAGTAGCGCAGAGAACTAAATAAACTCATTCCGCAATACCAACCACCCCAATATAACTAACGCCACGAAGGCTAGTTGAACGATGATGGAAAGTTTTTTCCCCTTCAAATGAAGAAGAAGAAATTTCTAAATGTTTGTTTCACGTGTTTCTACATGTTTGTGCCACGTATTTCTACATGTGTGTGTGTGTGTGTCACGTATTTCTACATGTTTATGTCACGTATTTCGACATGTTTATGTCCCGTATTTCTACATGTTTGTGTCACGTGTTTATACAAGTGTGTGTCACGTATTTCTACATGTGTCTGTCACGTATTTCTAGATGTTTGTGTCACGTGTTTTCACATGTATGTGTCACGTCTTTCTACATCTTTGTGTCATGTGTTTCTACATGTTTGTGCCACGTTTTTGTCATCTTGCTAGTGACATGTCACGTTCATTCTATACAAACAATACGAGTTGGCAGAAGCGATTGATATTAAGACAGGAGTAAAGCAAGGTTGTGTACTAGCTCCTATCATCTATGGAATATACTTTTCACTTTTACTGAAATATGCCTGTCGTGATCAGGATGGTGGTATATACATTCACTCAAGCTCTTATGGCGGCCTCTACAATGCTCAGAGATTGAAGACCTATACCACAATAAGGAGGGTACTGATCAGAGAGTTGCTTTTGCAGATGATGCTGCAATTACGACCCGCTTGAAGAAGAATTACAATGCCTAGTATTTGATTTCTCCAATGCTTGTTCTGAATTTGGTTTAACAATTAGCAAAAAGAAGACACAGATTATGTCACAAAGTGCACATGGGGTACAAGCAATCTTTATTGACGACGCCGAACTGGAGATAGTAGACCATTTTACATATCTAGGATCAGAGGTAAATAGCAAATTATCCCTAGATCAAGAAATCAACATCAGGATTGGTATGGTAGCAGCAACATTGAACAGGTTAAGAAATAGAGTCTGGGAGAACAGGAAGCTTACTGCCAACACAAAAGTCCTTTTCCATCATGCCTGTGTCTTTAGTACTCTTCTTTATGGCAGTGAAGCCTGGTCAACTTACTCACACCAAGAGAAACGTTTAAACAAACATTTAATTTGCGGTGTCTGCGAAGAATACTTGGTATTAAGTGGCAGGATAAACTGATAAATATCTCATACGGATCAGGTACATAAGGATCAGGTTGTGTGACGGTTTGTTCCATGCTTAGCCTTCGTAGATTTAGATGGATATGACACATTACAAGGATGAATGATGGTGGAATACCAAAGGAGACTGTTTTATTTGGTGAATTACAGATGGGTTAAAGAACTCGGGGTCGGCCTCTTCTACGATACAAAGATGTGTGTAAGCGGGACATGGTTGATACAGGCATTGATATTTCATCTTGGGGGCAAGTCGCCGCTGATCGTGTTGCATAGATGACACAGTTCAGAAATACAATAAAGACAAAGGAGAAAATAATTGCAGATAGGTTATATACTGAGCTTGTGAGACGTAAGATGGTGCGTGGTGGTGGAACGTACCATGTGTTTACATGCATCCATTGTGGACAAACATTTACAGCTCACCTTGGTCTGACCAGTCACATACGCTACCGCCATGGGTTGTAGTTATTATGCCTGTTTGAAGCACAATGTAACAAACTATCGTCTGTCAAGACGGCAAGGTTCCAGTTCACTTTTCAATCTCCATTCGTTTTCTAGCCAAAAACTAAACAGAGACCAACAATCCCAGAAAAGCCAAGGCATCTGATACCCCCACCACTACCACCTCGCATTGGCAGACCCGTCCCCCCACCCGTTGATAAGCCTCTGCAACCACAGCGTTTTTCTATGCCTGATCCGGACACCCGGCCTAAGGCTGCCCCAGTGGTTGCGGTCCCACCATCACCCACAGAGACTGATGACTGGGAAGAGGAATGGGGAGCAGACTTTGACCCGTATACCGATGAAACTCCGCCACAATCAACCAATATTAATGACGCTGCGAGAAAGAAAATATTTGGGTCAAATCGAGTGGTTCCATTAGATGACCTGAACTATGACAACGTCGTGAAGAGCAAGGAGAAAACCCTGGTGATGTTTTACGATCCGTTCAAATGGGAAAGCGTATTTCCCGGTATTCAGTTTGGAAAGGTGAGTTTTCGTCAAGATTATAATTATCGTCATAAAGTCATCATCATTATCGTCATCATCATTATCATCATAAACATCAACAGCCTCACTATCATCATCGTCGTCATTATCGTCATCATCATTGCTATTATTGAGTTTCTAAGAGATATGTAAGTACGAAAGGGAATCATGGACAATTAATGGACAAGGGAAGAATTATGTAGTGGTACCGGAACCGGAGATGATGTGTTATAAAAGAATGATGAGAGGAGCATCGTAAGCCGGTAGAAAGAGACATGAAGACAGACAAACAGACAGACAGACAGACAGACAGACAGACAGACAGACAGACAGAGAAACAGTCAGACAGACAGACAGACAGACAGACAGACAGACAGAGACAGAAGAGACAGAAGAGACAGACAAACAGACAGACAGACAGACAGACAGACAGGCAGGCAGGCAGGCAGACAGGCAGACAGGCAGACAGACAGACAGACAGACAGACAGACAGACAGACAGACAGACAGACAGACAGACAGACAGACAGACAGACAGGGAACGAACGAACGAACGATGTGTTCAAAATGTGTTAGGAATTGGCAGGCAGTCGCGACATATTGATAGACAGCGAAGAGAGAGAGAGAGAGAGAGAGAGAGAGAGAGAGAGAGAGAGAGAGAGAGAGAGAGAGAGAGAGAGAGAGAGAGAGACAGACAGAGACAGAGACAGAGATAGAGACAGACAGACAGACAGACAGACAGACAGACAACAGACAGACAGACAGACGTAGTGATGGACGGACAGACGCAAGTAAAAACGATAAACTTGTGAGATGCTTTGTAGACATTGTAATGATTACCTGGGTAGTGTGAACATTATTTTGAAAATAATGTTAACTCAAATAACTTGTGTAATATGAAGATAATTTTAACTGAAATAATGTGAAGATAATTGTCACCATAATTTTAACTCACACAGCCTGTGTAATGTGAGCATAATTTTGCCCCTAATGTTAACTCTCATAACCTTTGCTATTGTGTGCCCAATGCAGGCTGCAGATGGAGCTCATCAGGACAAACACGCATTTGCTGCCGTCGACTGCAACCTCAATGCGGGACTCTGCTGCCGAGAAGGCGTCTCTAGGATGCCCCTGATGAAACTCTATTCCAATGGTTTTGAATTTAGTAAAATGGAAGACACCAGCAATATTCACGCTTTACAAATGCACATGTTGCTGAAGATGACGCCCGTGCTTCACCAACCATTGGGCCGGCCACAAAGTGCAGTACGGTCTCGAAGATAGAGACCACTGTCAGCTGTCTATTCGGTAGATGAAGCGTGACCTCAGCTGGACAAAGCTGGGGACACGTGTGGCAGTCTTCAGGAAGAGACGATGCAGAGACATAGCGACATGTTGTCTGGGTCCCCAGCTGGACGCTTGGCTGGTACTCTGTGATGGTCCTCTGTAGTGGAGGACAGAAGGCAATGAAACAAAATGATTACACGACCATATTTTATAAGCAACTGTCCAACTAGAAACAATGATATAATTTAAAAAAAACAGAAAGAAAAGAAACGTAACAATAAAGATTCTAACACACCAATATGTCAATGGTTTCTTAAGCTTTTTAAATATATTAGTAATGATTTATTTTGTTGTTTTGGGATTTGAGATTTAAATATTGAGCAGAACCTGATCGTATTCTCGAGTCTAGTGCTTCCACATTGACGTGGATAAGCCTTAGGTTCATACCAGAATACGATCAGCGTTGCCAGTAGTGGGTTGTGATCAATATTTATATTAGTAATGGTGTATATCTGTATATCTAATTTGTATGTCTGTTTTGTATGTTGGGGTTTCATCCTTGTACTCCATGGGTGCTTAAATCCTCTTTCTAGCATATGCAGCAGCCTCCGGCAGCTAATAGTGCCAGTTCTGTCTTGGTTTATGAGGCCCCACATTCTCAGATGTGCCTCTTGTTTTGGGCCGTTCCATTTCTAACTCCCGAGTCCCTCTTTCTGGATACCTATGTGGATTCACTGGCGTCAAAGTCCTCCCCTCTCGACATCTTTATAGTGGCATTAATAAAACCGACAGGATCCATGGGCTGGCCATCTGCAGGGGATGCAGAGCCAGCAAGTGTGTGTCCCGGGACGAAGATGGAGGTGACTCTACGGACAAAGATCTCCGCAGTGCATTCAATCCACTGTCTACGTAAAAAATCTGCCTCGACCTTGCGGAGCTGACTCATTAAATCACTTTGTATACAAACGCTGATATCATTATGTGTTATTTGTACCTCTAATTGTTTACAACAATTCATGCATGTAGATTGCACCTGAGATACAGAGTCACCATTGATTAGGAATATCCCAATGTATTCTTGGAGTCGCTTTGTAATTTGTGGACAATTCGTAGACACATGAGAAAATAGGTGAAATGTGTGGCGATGTGGTTTTATTGAGGAATAATGAGAGCACCCTCGACCAATTCATAGAGATATGGTTTTATAGGGGAATAATGAGAGCACGTTGGATGGGTTGACAGAGACATGGTTGTATAGGGGAATGATGAGAGCACGGTGGATGGGTTGACAGAGATATGGTTGCACAGGGAAATGATGATAGCACCGTGGATGGGTTGACAGAGATATGGTTGTATAGGGGAATGATGAGAGCACCGTGGATGGGTTGACAGAGATATGGTTTTATAGGGGAATGATGAGAGCACCGTGGATGGGTTGACAGAGATATGTTTGTATAGGGGAATGATGAGAGCACCGTGGATGGGTTGACAGAGATATGGTTTTATAGGGGAATGATGAGAGCACCGTGGATGGGTTGACGCAGATATGGTTGTATTGGGGAATGATGAGAGCACCTTGGATGGGTTGACAGAGATGGTGTTATAGGGGAATGAGGAGAGCACTCTGGATGTGTTGACAGAGATCGTTGCATAGGGGAATAATGAGAGCACGTTGGATGGGTTGACAGAGATATGGTTGCACAGGGGAATGATGAGAGCACGGTGGATGGGGTGACAGAGATATGGTTCTATGGGGGAATGATGAGAGCACCGTGGATGGGTTGACAGAGATATGGTTGTACAGAGGAATGATGAGAGTTCCGTGTATTGGTTGACAGAGATATGGGTTTATTATGGAATGAATAGAGCACCGTCGGCGGGTTGACAGAGATATGGTTGTATAGGGGAATGATTAGAGCACCGTGGATGGGTTCACAGAGATAGGGTTTTATAGAAGAATGATAATAGCACCGTGGATGGGTTGACAGAGATATGGTTGTATAGGGGAATGATGAGAGCACCGTGGATGGGTTGACAGTGACATGGTTATATAGGGGAATGATGAGAGCACCGTGGATGGGTTGACAGAGATATGGTTTCATAATGGAATGATGAGAGCACCGTGGATGGGTTGACAGTGACATGGTTGTATAGGGGAATGATGAGAGCACCGTGGATGGGTTGACAGAGATATGGTTGTATATGGGAATGATGAGAGCACCGTGGATGGGTTGACAGTGACATGGTTGTATAGGGGAATGATGAGAGCACCGTGGATGGGTTGACAGAGATATGGTTTCATAAGGGAATGATGAGAGCACCGTGGATGGGTTGACAGAGATATGGTTGTATAGGGGAATGATGAGAGCACGGTGGATGGGTTGACAGAGATATGGTTGTATAGAGGAATGATTAGAGCACCGTGGATGGGTTGACATAGATATAGTTAGTTAGTTAGTTAGTTAGTTAGTTAGTTAGTTAGTAAGTTAGTCGCAGTTCGAACTTCACAGCAACGGGTTGTCCCCATTATGCTCCGTTCCTGTGCCAGTGAATATCACACAAAACGCTCCCCACTGCCCAAGGTGAAAAGTGGAAAAGACAAGAGTCTCGGCAAACAACAGCCCGCACAGATACACTGTGCATAATGCCGCCGCCAGAATGTCATCACAATAGACCCCCACGAAACCCAGCGTTCATCTCTGATGGAATCAGCAGTCATTTTCCCATCTGTATGTTTCCTAGAGATATGGTTGTTTAGGGGAATGATGATAGTTCCGTGGATAGTTTGACAGAGATATGGTTTTATTATCGAATGAATAGAGCACCGTCGGCGGGTTGACAGAGATATGGTTGTATAGGGGAATGATAATAGCACCGTGGATGGGTTGACAGAGATATGGTTGTAAAGGGGAATGATGAGAGCACCGTGGATGGGTTGACACAGATATGGTTTTATTGGGGAATGATGAGAGCACCGTGGATGGGTTGACAGAGATATGGTTGTATAGGGGAATGATGAGAGCACCGTGGATGGGTTGACAGAGACATGGTGTTATAGGGGAATGATAATAGCACCGTGGATGGGTTGACAGAGATATGGTTGTATAGGGGAATTATGAGAGCACTGTGGATGGGGTGACAGACATATGGTTGTACAGAGGAATGATGAGAGTTCCGTGTATTGGTTGACTGAGATATGGTTGCAAAGGGGAATGATGAGAGCATGGTGGATAGGTTGACAGAGATATGGTTGCAAATGGGAATGATTAGAGCACCGTGGATGGGTTGACAGAGATATTGTTGTACAGAGGAATGATGAGAGTTACGTGTATTGGTTGACAAAGATATGGTTGTACAGAGGAATGATGAGAGTTCCGTGTATTGGTTGACAGAGATATGGTTGTACAGAGGAATGATGAGAGTTCCGTGGATGGGTTGACAGAGATATGCGTTTATAATAGAATGAATAGAGCACCGTCGGCGGGGTGACAGAGATATTGTTGTACAGAGGAATGATGAGAGTTCCGTGGATGGGTTGATAGAGATATGGTTGCAAAGGGGAATGATGAGAGCATGGTGGATGGGTTGACAGAGATATGGTTGTATAGGGGAATGATGAGAGCACCGTGGATGGGTTGACAGAGATATGGTTGTACAGAGGAATGATGAGAGTTCCGTGTATTTGTTGTCAGAGATATGGTTGTACAGAGGAATGATGAGAGTTCCGTGGATAGGTTGACAGAGATATGGTTGTATAGGGGAATGATGAGAGCACGGTGGATGGGTTGACAGAGATATGGTTGTATAGGGGAATGATGAGAGCACAGTGGATGGGTTGACAGAGATAGGGTTTTATAGAAGAATGATAATAGCACCGTGGATGGGTTGACAGTGATATGGTTGTATAGGGGAATGATGAGAGCACCGTGGATGGGTTGACAGAGATATGGTTTTATAGGGGAATGATGAGAGCACCCTGGATGTGTTGAAAGAGATATGGTTGCACAGGGGAATAATGAGAGCACCGTGAATGGGTTGACAGAGATATGGTTGTATAGGGGAATAATGAGAGCACCGTGAATGGGTTGACAGAGATATGGTTGTATAAGGGAATGATGAGAGCACCGTGAATGGGTTGACAGAGATATGGTTGTATAGGGGAATGATGAGAGCACCGTGGATGGGTTGACAGAGACATGGTGTTATAGGGGAATGATAATAGCACCGTGGATGGGTTGACAGAGATATGGTTGTATAGGGGAATTATGAGAGCACTGTGGATGGGGTGACAGACATATGGTTGTACAGAGGAATGATGAGAGCTCCGTGTATTGGTTGACAGAGATATGGTTGCAAAGGGGAATGATGAGAGCATGGTGGATAGGTTGACAGAGATATGGTTGCAAATGGGAATGATTAGAGCACCGTGGATGGGTTGACAGAGATATTGTTGTACAGAGGAATGATGAGAGTTACGTGTATTGGTTGACAAAGATATGGTTGTACAGAGGAATGATGAGAGTTCCGTGTATTGGTTGACAGAGATATGGTTGTACAGAGGAATGATGAGAGTTCCGTGGATGGGTTGACAGAGATATGGTTTTATAGAGGAATGATGAGAGCACCGTGGATAGTTTGACAGAGATATGGTTGTATAGGGGAATGATGAGAGCACCGTGGATAGGTTGACAGAGATATGGTTGTATAGGGGAATGATGAGAGCACCGTGGATAGGTTGACAGAGATATGGTTGTATAGGGGAATGATAATAGCACCGTGGATGGGTTGACAGAGATATGGTTGTAAAGGGGTATGATGAGAGCACCGTGGATGGGTTGACACAGATATGGTTTTATTGGGGAATGATGAGAGCACCGTGGATGGGTTGACAGAGATGGTTTTATAGGGGAATGATGAGAGCACCGTGGATGTGTTGACAGAGATATGGTTGTATAGGGGAATGATGAGAGCACCGTGGATGGGTTGACAGAGACATGGTGTTATAGGGGAATGATAATAGCACCGTGGATGGGTTGACAGAGATATGGTTGTATAGGGGAATTATGAGAGCACTGTGGATGGGGTGACAGACATATGGTTGTACAGAGGAATGATGAGAGTTCCGTGTATTGGTTGACTGAGATATGGTTGCAAAGGGGAATGATGAGAGCATGGTGGATAGGTTGACAGAGATATGGTTGCAAATGGGAATGATTAGAGCACCGTGGATGGGTTGACAGAGATATTGTTGTACAGAGGAATGATGAGAGTTACGTGTATTGGTTGACAAAGATATGGTTGTACAGAGGAATGATGAGAGTTCCGTGTATTGGTTGACAGAGATATGGTTGTACAGAGGAATGATGAGAGTTCCGTGGATGGGTTGACAGAGATATGGTTGTACAGAGGAATGATGAGAGTTCCGTGTATTTGTTGTCAGAGATATGGTTGTACAGAGGAATGATGAGAGTTCCGTGGATAGGTTGACAGAGATATGGTTGTATAGGGGAATGATGAGAGCACGGTGGATGGGTTGACAGAGATATGGTTGTATAGGGGAATGATGAGAGCACAGTGGATGGGTTGACAGAGATAGGGTTTTATAGAAGAATGATAATAGCACCGTGGATGGGTTGACAGTGATATGGTTGTATAGGGGAATGATGAGAGCACCGTGGATGGGTTGACAGAGATATGGTTTTATAGGGGAATGATGAGAGCACCCTGGATGTGTTGAAAGAGATATGGTTGCACAGGGGAATAATGAGAGCACCGTGAATGGGTTGACAGAGATATGGTTGTATAGGGGAATAATGAGAGCACCGTGAATGGGTTGACAGAGATATGGTTGTATAAGGGAATGATGAGAGCACCGTGAATGGGTTGACAGAGATATGGTTGTATAGGGGAATGATGAGAGCACCGTGGATGGGTTGACAGAGACATGGTGTTATAGGGGAATGATAATAGCACCGTGGATGGGTTGACAGAGATATGGTTGTATAGGGGAATTATGAGAGCACTGTGGATGGGGTGACAGACATATGGTTGTACAGAGGAATGATGAGAGCTCCGTGTATTGGTTGACAGAGATATGGTTGCAAAGGGGAATGATGAGAGCATGGTGGATAGGTTGACAGAGATATGGTTGCAAATGGGAATGATTAGAGCACCGTGGATGGGTTGACATAGATATTGTTGTACAGAGGAATGATGAGAGTTACGTGTATTGGTTGACAAAGATATGGTTGTACAGAGGAATGATGAGAGTTCCGTGTATTGGTTGACAGAGATATGGTTGTACAGAGGAATGATGAGAGTTCCGTGGATGGGTTGACAGAGATATGGTTTTATAGAGGAATGATGAGAGCACCGTGGATAGTTTGACAGAGATATGGTTGTATAGGGGAATGATGAGAGCACCGTGGATAGGTTGACAGAGATATGGTTGTATAGGGGAATGATGAGAGCACCGTGGATAGGTTGACAGAGATATGGTTGTATAGGGGAATGATGAGAGCACCGTGGATAAGTTGACAGAGATATGGTTGTATAGGGGAATGATGAGAGCACCGTGGATAGGTTGACAGAGATATGGTTGTATAGGGGAATGATGAGAGCACCGTGAATAGGTTGACAGAGATATGGTTGTATAGGGGAATGATGAGATCACCGTGGATAGGTTGACAGAGATATGGTTGTATAGGGGAATGATGAGAGCACCGTGGATAGGTTGACAGAGATATGGTTGTATAGGGGAATGATGAGAGCACCATGGATAGGTTGACAGAGATATGGTTGTATAGGGGAATGATGAGAGCACCGTGGATAGGTTGACAGAGATATGGTTGAATAGGGGAATGATGAGAGCACCGTGGATAGGTTGACAGAGATATGGTGTTATAGGGGAATGATGAGAGCACCGTGGATAGGTTGACAGAGATATGGTTGTATAGGGGAATGATGAGAGCACCGTGGATAGGTTGACAGAGATATGGTTGTACAGAGGAATGATGAGAGTTCCGTGTATTGGTTGACAGAGATATGGTTGTACAGAGGAATGATGAGAGTTCCGTGTATTGGTTGACAGAGATATGGTTGTACAGAGGAATGATGAGAGTTCCGTGGATGGGTTGACAGAGATATGGTTGCAAAGGGGAATGATGAGAGCATGGTGGATGGGTTGACAGAGATATATTTGTTGAGGGGAATGATGAGAGCACCGTGGATGGAATGACAGAGATATGGTTGTACAGAGGAATGATGAGAGTTCCGTGTATTAGTTGACAGAGATATGGTTGTACAGAGGAATGATGAGAGTTCCGTGTATTGGTTGACCGAGATATGGTTGTACAGAGGAATGATGAGAGTTCCGTTTATGGGTTGACAGAGATATGGTTGTATAGGGGAATGATGAGAGCACAGTGGATGGGTTGACAGAGATAGGGTTTTATAGAAGAATGATAATAGCACCGTGGAAGGGTTGACAGTGATATGGTTGTATAGGGGAATGATGAGAGCACCGTGGATGGGTTGACAGATATATGGTTTTATAGGGGAATGATGAGAGCACCGTGGATGGGTTGACAGAGATATGGTTGTACAGAGGAATGATGAGAGTTTCGTGTATTGGTTGACAGAGATATGGATGTACAGAGGAATGATGAGAGTTCCGTGGATGGGTTGACAGAGATATGGGTTTATAGTAGAATGAATAGAGCACCGTCGGCGGGGTGACAGAGATATGGTTTTATAGGGGAATGATGAGAGCACCGTGGATATGTTGACAGAGATATGGTTTTTTAGGGGAATGATGAGAGCACCGTGGATAGGTTGACAGAGATATGGTTGTATAGGGGAATGATGAGAGCACCGTGGATAGGTTGACAGAGATATGGTTTTTTAGGGGAATGATGAGAGCACCGTGGATAGGTTGACAGAGATATGGTTTTATAGGGGAATGATGAGAGCACCGTGGTTAGGTTGACAGAGATATAATTGTATAGGGGAATGATGAGAGCACCGTGGATAGGTTGACAGAGATATGGTTTTATAGGGGAATGATGAGAGCACCGTGGATAGGTTGACAGAGATATGGTTGTATAGGGGAATAATGAGAGCACCGTGGATAGGTTGACAGAGATATGGTTTTATAGGGGAATGATAAGAGCACCGTGGATAGGTTGACAGAGATATGGTTGTATAGGGGAATGATGAGAGCACAGTGGATGGGTTGACAGAGATATGGTTGTACAGAGGCATGATGAGTGTTCCGTGTATTGGTTGACAGAGATATGGTTGTACAGAGGAATGATGAGAGTTCCGTGTATTGATTGACAGAGATATTGTTGTACAGAGGAATGATGAGAGTTCCGTGGATGGGTTGACAGAGATATGGTTGCAAAGGGGAATGATGAGAGCATGGTGGATGGGTTGACAGAGATATGGTTGTATAGGGGAATGATGAGAGCACCGTGGATGGGTTGACAGAGATATGGTTGTACAGAGGAATGATGAGAGTTCCGTGTATTTGTTGTCAGAGATATGGTTGTACAGAGGAATGATGAGAGTTCCGTGGATGGGTTGACAGAGATATGGTTGTATAGGGGAATGATGAGAGCACGGTGGATGGGTTGACAGAGATATGGTTGTATAGGGGAATGATGAGAGCACAGTGGATGGGTTGACAGAGATAGGGGTTTATAGAAGAATGATAACAGCACCGTGGATGGGTTGACAGTGATATGGTTGTATAGGGGAATGATGAGAGCACCGTGGATGGGTTGACAGAGATATGGTTTTATAGGGGAATGATGAGAGCACCGTGGATGGGTTGACAGAGATATGGTTGTACAGAGGAATGATGAGAGTTCCGTGGATGGGTTGACAGAGATATGGTTGTATAGGGGAATGATGAGAGCACCGTGGATGAGTTTACAGAGATATGGTTGTATATGGGAATGATGAGAGCACAGTGGGTGGGTTGACAGAGATATGGTTGTACAGAGAAATGATGAGAGTTCCGTGTATTGGTTGACAGAGATATGGTTGTACAGAGGAATGATGAGAGTTCCGTGGATGGGTTGACAGAGATATGGTTGTATAGGGGAATGATGAGAGCACCGTTGATAGGTTGACAGAGATATGGTTGTACAGGGGAATGATGAGAGCACCGTGGATAGGTTGACAGAGATATGGTTGTATAGGGGAATGATGAGAGCACCGTGGATAGGTTGACAGAGATATGGTTGTATAGGGGAATGATGAGAGCACCGTGGATAGGTTGACAGAGATATGGTTGTATAGGGGAATGATGAGAGCACCGTGGATAGGTTGACAGAGATATGGTTGTATAGGGGAATGATGAGAGCACCGTGGATAGGTTGACAGAGATATGGTTGTATAGGGGAATGATGAGAGCACCGTGGATAGGTTGACAGAGATATGGTTGTACAGAGGAATGATGAGAGTTCCGTGTATTGGTTGACCGAGATATGGTTGTACAGAGGAATGATGAGAGTTCCGTTTATGGGTTGACAGAGATATGGTTGTATAGGGGAATGATGAGAGCACAGTGGATGGGTTGACAGAGATAGGGTTTTATAGAAGAATGTTAATAGCACCGTGGATGGGTTGACAGTGATATGGTTGTATAGGGGAATGATGAGAGCACCGTGGATGGGTTGACAGATATATGGTTTTATAGGGGAATGATGAGAGCACCGTGGATGGGTTGACAGAGATATGGTTGTACAGAGGAATGATGAGAGTTCCGTGTATTGGTTGACAGAGATATGGTTGTACAGAGGAATGATGAGAGTTCCGTGGATGGGTTGACAGAGATATGGGTTTATAATAGAATGAATAGAGCACCGTCGGCGGGGTGACAGAGATATGGTTTTATAGAGGAATGATGAGAGCACCGTGGATAGGTTGACAGAGATATGGTTGTATAGGGGAATGATGAGAGCACCGTGGATAGGTTGACAGAGATATGGTTGTATAGGGGAATGATGAGAGCACCGTGGATAGGTTGACAGAGATATGGTTGTATAGGGGAATGATGAGAGCACCGTGGATAGGTTGACAGAGATATGGTTGTATAGGGGAATGATGAGAGCACCGTGGATAGGTTGACAGAGATATGGTTGTATAGGGGAATGATGAGAGCACCGTGGATAGGTTGACAGAGATATGGTTGTATAGGGGAATGATGAGAGCACCGTGGATAGGTTGACAGAGATATGGTTGTATAGGGGAATGATGAGAGCACCGTGGATAGGTTGACAGAGATATGGTTGTATAGGGGAATGATGAGAGCACCGTGGATAGGTTGACAGAGATATGGTTGTATAGGGGAATGATGAGAGCACCGTGGATAGGTTGACAGAGATATGGTTGTATAGGGGAATGATGAGAGCACCGTGGATAGGTTGACAGAGATATGGTTGAATAGGGGAATGATGAGAGCACCGTGGATAGGTTGACAGAGATATGGTTGTATAGGGGAATGATGAGAGCAACGTGGATAGGTTGACAGAGATATGTTTGTATAGGGGAATGATGAGAGCACCGTGGATAGGTTGACAGAGATATGGTGTTATAGGGGAATGATGAGAGCACCGTGGATAGGTTGACAGAGATATGGTTGTATAGGGGAATGATGAGAGAACCGTGGATAGGTTGACAGAGATATGGTGTTATAGGGGAATGATGAGAGCACCGTGTATTGGTTGACAGAGATATGGTTGTACAGAGGAATGTTGAGAGTTCCGTGTATTGGTTGACAGAGATATGGTTGTACAGAGGAATGATGAGAGTTCCGTGGATGTGTTGACAGAGATATGGTTGCAAAGGGGAATGATGAGAGCATGGTGGATGGGTTGACAGAGATATATTTGTTTAGGGGAATGATGAGAGCACCGTGGATGGAATGACAGAGATATGGTTGTACAGAGGAATGATGAGAGTTCCGTGTATTTGTTGACAGAGATATGGTTGTACAGAGGAATGATGAGAGTTCCGTGTATCGGTTGACCGAGATATGGTTGTACAGTGGAATGATGAGAGTTCCGTTTATGGGTTGACAGAGATATGGTTGTATAGGGGAATGATGAGAGCACAGTGGATGGGTTGACAGAGATAGGGTTTTATAGAAGAATGATAATAGAACCGTGGATGGGTTGACAGTGATATGGTTGTATAGGGGAATGATGAGAGCACCGTGGATGGGTTGACAGATATATGGTTTTATAGGGGAATGATGAGAGCACCGTGGATGGGTTGACAGAGATATGGTTGTACAGAGGAATGATGAGAGTTCCGTGTATTGGTTGACAGAGATATGGTTGTACAGAGGAATGATGAGAGTTCCGTGGATGGGTTGACAGAGATATGGGTTTATAGTAGAATGAATAGAGCACCGTCGGCGGGGTGACAGAGATATGGTTTTATAGGGGAATGATGAGAGCACCGTGGATAGGTTGACAGATATGGTTTTTTAGGGGAATGATGAGAGCACCGTGGATAGGTTGACAGAGATATGGTTGTATAGGGGAATGATGAGAGCACCGTGGATAGGTTGACAGAGATATGGTTTTATAGGGGAATGATGAGAGCACCGTGGATAGGTTGACAGGGATATGGTTTTATAGGGGAATGATGAGAGCACCGTGGATAGGTTGACAGAGATATAATTGTATAGGGGAATGATGAGAGCATTGTGGATAGGTTGACAGAGATATGGTTTTATAGGGGAATGATGAGAGCACCGTGGATAGGTTGACAGAGATATGGTTGTATAGGGGAATGATGAGAGCACCGTGGATAGGTTGACAGAGATATGGTTTTATAGTTGAATGATAAGAGCACCGTGGATAGGTTGACAGAGATATGGTTGTATAGGGGAATGATGAGAGCACCGTGGATGGGTTGACAGAGATATGGTTGTACAGAGGCATGATGAGAGTTCCGTTTATTGGTTGACTGAGATATGGTTGTACAGAGGAATGATGAGAGTTCCGTGTATTGGTTGACAGAGATATTGTTGTACAGAGGAATGATGAGAGTTCCGTGGATGGGTTGACAGAGATATGGTTGCAAAGGGGAATGATGAGAGCATGGTGGATGGGTTGACAGAGATATGGTTGTATAGAGGAATGATGAGAGCACCGTGGATGGGTTGACAGAGATATGGTTGTACAGAGGAATGATGAGAGTTCCGTGTATTTGTTGTCGGAGATATGGTTGTACAGAGGAATGATGAGAGTTCCGTGGATGGATTGACAGAGATATGGTTGTATAGGGGAATGATGAGAGCACGGTGGATGGGTTGACAGAGATATGGTTGTATAGGGGAATGATGAGAGCACAGTGGATGGGTTGACAGAGATAGGGTTTTACAGAAGAATGATAATAGCACCGTGGATGGGTTGACAGTGATATGGTTGTATAGGGGAATGATAAGAGCACCGTGGATGGGTTGACAGAGATATGGTTGTACAGAGGAATGATGAGAGTTCCGTGGATGGGTTGACAGAGATATGGTTGTATAGGGGAATGATGAGAGCACCGTGGATGAGTTTACAGAGATATGGTTGTATATGGGAATGATGAGAGCACAGTGGATGGGTTGACAGAGATATGGTTGTACAGAGAAATGATGAGAGTTCCGTGTATTGGTTGACAGAGATATGGTTGTATAAGGGAATGATGAGAGCACCGTGGATAGGTTGACAGAGATATGGTTGTATAGGGGAATGATGAGAGTTCCGTGGATGGGTTGACAGAGATATGGTTGTATAGGGGAATGATGAGAGCACCGTGGATGAGTTTACAGAGATATGGTTGTATATGGGAATGATGAGAGCACAGTGGATGGGTTGACAGAGATATGGTTGTACAGAGAAATGATGAGAGTTCCGTGTATTGGTTGACAGAGATATGGTTGTACAGAGGAATGATGAGAGTTCCGTGGATGGGTTGACAGAGATATGCGTTTATAATAGAATGAATAGAGCACCGTCGGCGGGGTGACAGAGATATGATTTTATAGAGGAATGATGAGAGCACCGTGGATAGGTTGACAGAGATATGGTTGTATAGGGGAATGATGAGAGCACCGTGGATAGGTTGACAGAGATATGGTTGTATAGGAGAATGATGAGAGCACCGTGGATAGGTTGACAGAGATATGGTTGTATAGGGGAATGATGAGAGCACCGTGGATAGGTTGACAGAGATATGGTTGTATAGGGGAATGATGAGAGCACCGTGGATAGGTTGACAGAGATATGGTTGTATAGGGGAATGATGAGAGCACCGTGGATAGGTTGACAGAGATATGGTTGTATAGGGGAATGATGAGAGCACCGTGGATAGGTTGACAGAGATATGGTTGTATAGGGGAATGATGAGAGCACGGTGGATAGGTTGACAGAGATATGGTTGTATAGGGGAATGATGAGAGCACCGTGGATAGGTTGACAGAGATATGGTTGTATAGGGGAATGATGAGAGCACCGTGGATAGGTTGACAGAGATATGGTTGTATAGGGGAATGATGAGAGCACCGTGGATAGGTTGACAGAGATATGGTTGTATAGGGGAATGATGAGAGCACCGTGGATAGGTTGACAGAGATATGGTTGTATAGGGGAATGATGAGAGCACCGTGGATAGGTTGACAGAGATATGGTTGTATAGGGGAATGATGAGAGCACCGTGGATAGGTTGACAGAGATATGGTTGTATAGGGGAATGATGAGAGCACCGTGGATAGGTTGACAGAGATATGGTTGAATAGGGGAATGATGAGAGCACCGTGGATAGGTTGACAGAGATATGGTTGTATAGGGGAATGATGAGAGCAACGTGGATAGGTTGACAGAGATATGTTTGTATAGGGGAATGATGAGAGCACCGTGGATAGGTTGACAGAGATATGGTGTTATAGGGGAATGATGAGAGCACCGTGGATAGGTTGACAGAGATATGGTTGTATAGGGGAATGATGAGAGAACCGTGGATAGGTTGACAGAGATATGGTGTTATAGGGGAATGATGAGAGCACCGTGTATTGGTTGACAGAGATATGGTTGTACAGAGGAATGTTGAGAGTTCCGTGTATTGGTTGACAGAGATATGGTTGTACAGAGGAATGATGAGAGTTCCGTGGATGTGTTGACAGAGATATGGTTGCAAAGGGGAATGATGAGAGCATGGTGGATGGGTTGACAGAGATATATTTGTTTAGGGGAATGATGAGAGCACCGTGGATGGAATGACAGAGATATGGTTGTACAGAGGAATGATGAGAGTTCCGTGTATTTGTTGACAGAGATATGGTTGTACAGAGGAATGATGAGAGTTCCGTGTATCGGTTGACCGAGATATGGTTGTACAGTGGAATGATGAGAGTTCCGTTTATGGGTTGACAGAGATATGGTTGTATAGGGGAATGATGAGAGCACAGTGGATGGGTTGACAGAGATAGGGTTTTATAGAAGAATGATAATAGAACCGTGGATGGGTTGACAGTGATATGGTTGTATAGGGGAATGATGAGAGCACCGTGGATGGGTTGACAGATATATGGTTTTATAGGGGAATGATGAGAGCACCGTGGATGGGTTGACAGAGATATGGTTGTACAGAGGAATGATGAGAGTTCCGTGTATTGGTTGACAGAGATATGGTTGTACAGAGGAATGATGAGAGTTCCGTGGATGGGTTGACAGAGATATGGGTTTATAGTAGAATGAATAGAGCACCGTCGGCGGGGTGACAGAGATATGGTTTTATAGGGGAATGATGAGAGCACCATGGATAGGTTGACAGAGATATGGTTTTTTAGGGGAATGATGAGAGCACCGTGGATAGGTTGACAGAGATATGGTTGTATAGGGGAATGATGAGAGCACCGTGGATAGGTTGACAGAGATATGGTTTTATAGGGGAATGATGAGAGCACCGTGGATAGGTTGACAGAGATATGGTTTTATAGGGGAATGATGAGAGCACCGTGGATAGGTTGACAGAGATATAATTGTATAGGGGAATGATGAGAGCATTGTGGATAGGTTGACAGAGATATGGTTTTATAGGGGAATGATGAGAGCACCGTGGATAGGTTGACAGAGATATGGTTGTATAGGGGAATGATGAGAGCACCGTGGATAGGTTGACAGAGATATGGTTTTATAGGGGAATGATAAGAGCACCGTGGATAGGTTGACAGAGATATGGTTGTATAGGGGAATGATGAGAGCACCGTGGATGGGTTGACAGAGATATGGTTGTACAGAGGCATGATGAGAGTTCCGTTTATTGGTTGACTGAGATATGGTTGTACAGAGGAATGATGAGAGTTCCGTGTATTGGTTGACAGAGATATTGTTGTACAGAGGAATGATGAGAGTTCCGTGGATGGGTTGACAGAGATATGGTTGCAAAGGGGAATGATGAGAGCATGGTGGATGGGTTGACAGAGATATGGTTGTATAGAGGAATGATGAGAGCACCGTGGATGGGTTGACAGAGATATGGTTGTACAGAGGAATGATGAGAGTTCCGTGTATTTGTTGTCGGAGATATGGTTGTACAGAGGAATGATGAGAGTTCCGTGGATGGATTGACAGAGATATGGTTGTATAGGGGAATGATGAGAGCACGGTGGATGGGTTGACAGAGATATGGTTGTATAGGGGAATGATGAGAGCACAGTGGATGGGTTGACAGAGATAGGGTTTTATAGAAGAATGATAATAGCACCGTGGATGGGTTGACAGTGATATGGTTGTATAGGGGAATGATGAGAGCACCGTGGATGGGTTGACAGAGATATGGTTGTACAGAGGAATGATGAGAGTTCCGTGGATGGGTTGACAGAGATATGGTTGTATAGGGGCATGATGAGAGCACCGTGGATGAGTTTACAGAGATATGGTTGTATATGGGAATGATGAGAGCACAGTGGATGGGTTGACAGAGATATGGTTGTACAGAGAAATGATGAGAGTTCCGTGTATTGGTTGACAGAGATATGGTTGTATAAGGGAATGATGAGAGCACCGTGGATAGGTTGACAGAGATATGGTTGTATAGGGGAATGATGAGAGTTCCGTGGATGGGTTGACAGAGATATGGTTGTATAGGGGAATGATGAGAGCACCGTGGATGAGTTTACAGAGATATGGTTGTATATGGGAATGATGAGAGCACAGTGGATGGGTTGACAGAGATATGGTTGTACAGAGAAATGATGAGAGTTCCGTGTATTGGTTGACAGAGATATGGTTGTACAGAGGAATGATGAGAGTTCCGTGGATGGGTTGACAGAGATATGCGTTTATAATAGAATGAATAGAGCACCGTCGGCGGGGTGACAGAGATATGATTTTATAGAGGAATGATGAGAGCACCGTGGATAGGTTGACAGAGATATGGTTGTATAGGGGAATGATGAGAGCACCGTGGATAGGTTGACAGAGATATGGTTGTATAGGAGAATGATGAGAGCACCGTGGATAGGTTGACAGAGATATGGTTGTATAGGGGAATGATGAGAGCACCCTGGATAGGTTGACAGAGATATGGTTGTATATGGGAATGATGAGAGCACAGTGGATAGGTTGACAGAGATATGGTTGTATAGGGGAATGATGAGAGCACCGTGGATAGGTTGACAGAGATATGGTTGTATAGGGGAATGATGAGAGCACCGTGGATAGGTTGACAGAGATATGGTTGTATAGGAGAATGATGAGAGCACCGTGGATAGGTTGACAGAGATATGGTTGTATAGGGGAATGATGAGAGCACCCTGGATAGGTTGACAGAGATATGGTTGTATAGGGGAATGATGAGAGCACCGTGGATAGGTTGACAGAGATATGGTTGTATATGGGAATGATGAGAGCACAGTGGATAGGTTGACAGAGATATGGTTGTATAGGGGAATGATGAGAGCACCGTGGATAGGTTGACAGAGATATGGTTGTATAGGGGAATGATGAGAGCACCGTGGATAGGTTGACAGAGATATGGTTGTATAGGGGAATGATGAGAGCACCGTGGATAGGTTGACAGAGATATGGTTGTATAGGGGAATGATGAGAGCACCGTGGATAGGTTGACAGAGATATGGTTGTATAGGGGAATGATGAGAGCACCATGGATAGGTTGACAGAGATATGGTTGTATAGGGGAATGATGAGAGCACCGTGGATAGGTTGACAGAGATATGGTTGAATAGGGGAATGATGAGAGCACCGTGGATAGGTTGACAGAGATATGGTTGAATAGGGGAATGATGAGAGCACCGTGGATAGGTTGACAGATATATGTTTGTATAGGGGAATGATGAGAGCACCGTGGATAGGTTGACAGAGATATGGTTGTATAGGGGAATGATGAGAGCACCGTGGATAGGTTGACAGAGATATGGTTGTACAGAGGAATGATGAGAGTTCCGTGTATTGGTTGACAGAGATATGGTTGTACAGAGGAATGATGAGAGTTCCGTGTATTGGTTGACAGAGATATGGTTGTACAGAGGAATGATGAGAGTTCCGTGGATGGGTTGACAGAGATATGGTTGCAAAGGGGAATGATGAGAGCATGGTGGATGGGTTGACAGAGATATATTTGTTGAGGGGAATGATGAGAGCACCGTGGATGGAATGACAGAGATATGGTTGTACAGAGGAATGATGAGAGTTCCGTGTATTAGTTGACAGAGATATGGTTGTACAGAGGAATGATGAGAGTTCCGTGTATTGGCTGACCGAGATATGGTTGTACAGAGGAATGATGAGAGTTCCGTTTATGGGTTGACAGAGATATGGTTGTATAGGGGAATGATGAGAGCACAGTGGATGGGTTGACAGAGATAGGGTTTTATAGAAGAATGATAATAGCACCGTGGAAGGGTTGACAGTGATATGGTTGTATAGGGGAATGATGAGAGCACCGTGGATGGGTTGACAGATATATGGTTTTATAGGGGAATGATGAGAGCACCGTGGATGGGTTGACAGAGATATGGTTGTACAGAGGAATGATGAGAGTTTCGTGTATTGGTTGACAGAGATATGGTTGTACAGAGGAATGATGAGAGTTCCGTGGATGGGTTGACAGAGATATGGGTTTATAGTAGAATGAATAGAGCACCGTCGGCGGGGTGACAGAGATATGGTTTTATAGGGGAATGATGAGAGCACCGTGGATATGTTGACAGAGATATGGTTTTTTAGGGGAATGATGAGAGCACCGTGGATAGGTTGACAGAGATATGGTTGTATAGGGGAATGATGAGAGCACCGTGGATAGGTTGACAGAGATATGGTTTTTTAGGGGAATGATGAGAGCACCGTGGATAGGTTGACAGAGATATGGTTTTATAGGGGAATGATGAGAGCACCGTGGTTAGGTTGACAGAGATATAATTGTATAGGGGAATGATGAGAGCACCGTGGATAGGTTGACAGAGATATGGTTTTATAGGGGAATGATGAGAGCACCGTGGATAGGTTGACAGAGATATGGTTGTATAGGGGAATAATGAGAGCACCGTGGATAGGTTGACAGAGATATGGTTTTATAGGGGAATGATAAGAGCACCGTGGATAGGTTGACAGAGATATGGTTGTATAGGGGAATGATGAGAGCACCGTGGATGGGGTGAAAGAGATATGGTTGTACAGAGGCATGATGAGAGTTCCGTGTATTGGTTGACAGAGATATGGTTGTACAGAGGAATGATGAGAGTTCCGTGTATTGATTGACAGAGATATTGTTGTACAGAGGAATGATGAGAGTTCCGTGGATGGGTTGACAGAGATATGGTTGCAAAGGGGAATGATGAGAGCATGGTGGATGGGTTGACAGAGATATGGTTGTATAGGGGAATGATGAGAGCACCGTGGATGGGTTGACAGAGATATGGTTGTACAGAGGAATGATGAGAGTTCCGTGTATTTGTTGTCAGAGATATGGTTGTACAGAGGAATGATGAGAGTTCCGTGGATGGGTTGACAGAGATATGGTTGTATAGGGGAATGATGAGAGCACGGTGGATGGGTTGACAGAGATATGGTTGTATAGGGGAATGATGAGAGCACAGTGGATGGGTTGACAGAGATAGGGGTTTATAGAAGAATGATAACAGCACCGTGGATGGGTTGACAGTGATATGGTTGTATAGGGGAATGATGAGAGCACCGTGGATGGGTTGACAGAGATATGGTTTTATAGGGGAATGATGAGAGCACCGTGGATGGGTTGACAGAGATATGGTTGTACAGAGGAATGATGAGAGTTCCGTGGATGGGTTGACAGAGATATGGTTGTATAGGGGAATGATGAGAGCACCGTGGATGAGTTTACAGAGATATGGTTGTATATGGGAATGATGAGAGCACAGTGGATGGGTTGACAGAGATATGGTTGTACAGAGAAATGATGAGAGTTCCGTGTATTGGTTGACAGAGATATGGTTGTACAGAGGAATGATGAGAGTTCCGTGGATGGGTTGACAGAGATATGGTTGTATAGGGGAATGATGAGAGCACCGTTGATAGGTTGACAGAGATATGGTTGTACAGGGGAATGATGAGAGCACCGTGGATAGGTTGACAGAGATATGGTTGTATAGGGGAATGATGAGAGCACCGTGGATAGGTTGACAGAGATATGGTTGTATAGGGGAATGATGAGAGCACCGTGGATAGGTTGACAGAGATATGGTTGTATAGGGGAATGATGAGAGCACCGTGGATAGGTTGACAGAGATATGGTTGTATAGGGGAATGATGAGAGCACCGTGGATAGGTTGACAGAGATATGGTTGTATAGGGGAATGATGAGAGCACCGTGGATAGGTTGACAGAGATATGGTTGTACAGAGGAATGATGAGAGTTCCGTGTATTGGTTGACCGAGATATGGTTGTACAGAGGAATGATGAGAGTTCCGTTTATGGGTTGACAGAGATATGGTTGTATAGGGGAATGATGAGAGCACAGTGGATGGGCTGACAGAGATAGGGTTTTATAGAAGAATGTTAATAGCACCGTGGATGGGTTGACAGTGATATGGTTGTATAGGGGAATGATGAGAGCACCGTGGATGGGTTGACAGATATATGGTTTTATAGGGGAATGATGAGAGCACCGTGGATGGGTTGACAGAGATATGGTTGTACAGAGGAATGATGAGAGTTCCGTGTATTGGTTGACAGAGATATGGTTGTACAGAGGAATGATGAGAGTTCCGTGGATGGGTTGACAGAGATATGGGTTTATAATAGAATGAATAGAGCACCGTCGGCGGGGTGACAGAGATATGGTTTTATAGAGGAATGATGAGAGCACCGTGGATAGGTTGACAGAGATATGGTTGTATAGGGGAATGATGAGAGCACCGTGGATAGGTTGACAGAGATATGGTTGTATAGGGGAATGATGAGAGCACCGTGGATAGGTTGACAGAGATATGGTTGTATAGGGGAATGATGAGAGCACCGTGGATAGGTTGACAGAGATATGGTTGTATAGGGGAATGATGAGAGCACCGTGGATAGGTTGACAGAGATATGGTTGTATAGGGGAATGATGAGAGCACCGTGGATAGGTTGACAGAGATATGGTTGTATAGGGGAATGATGAGAGCACCGTGGATAGGTTGACAGAGATATGGTTGTATAGGGGAATGATGAGAGCACCGTGGATAGGTTGACAGAGATATGGTTGTATAGGGGAATGATGAGAGCACCGTGGATAGGTTGACAGAGATATGGTTGTATAGGGGAATGATGAGAGCACCGTGGATAGGTTGACAGAGATATGGTTGAATAGGGGAATGATGAGAGCACCGTGGATAGGTTGACAGAGATATGGTTGTATAGGGGAATGATGAGAGCAACGTGGATAGGTTGACAGAGATATGTTTGTATAGGGGAATGATGAGAGCACCGTGGATAGGTTGACAGAGATATGGTGTTATAGGGGAATGATGAGAGCACCGTGGATAGGTTGACAGAGATATGGTTGTATAGGGGAATGATGAGAGAACCGTGGATAGGTTGACAGAGATATGGTGTTATAGGGGAATGATGAGAGCACCGTGTATTGGTTGACAGAGATATGGTTGTACAGAGGAATGTTGAGAGTTCCGTGTATTGGTTGACAGAGATATGGTTGTACAGAGGAATGATGAGAGTTCCGTGGATGTGTTGACAGAGATATGGTTGCAAAGGGGAATGATGAGAGCATGGTGGATGGGTTGACAGAGATATATTTGTTTAGGGGAATGATGAGAGCACCGTGGATGGAATGACAGAGATATGGTTGTACAGAGGAATGATGAGAGTTCCGTGTATTTGTTGACAGAGATATGGTTGTACAGAGGAATGATGAGAGTTCCGTGTATCGGTTGACCGAGATATGGTTGTACAGTGGAATGATGAGAGTTCCGTTTATGGGTTGACAGAGATATGGTTGTATAGGGGAATGATGAGAGCACAGTGGATGGGTTGACAGAGATAGGGTTTTATAGAAGAATGATAATAGAACCGTGGATGGGTTGACAGTGATATGGTTGTATAGGGGAATGATGAGAGCACCGTGGATGGGTTGACAGATATATGGTTTTATAGGGGAATGATGAGAGCACCGTGGATGGGTTGACAGAGATATGGTTGTACAGAGGAATGATGAGAGTTCCGTGTATTGGTTGACAGAGATATGGTTGTACAGAGGAATGATGAGAGTTCCGTGGATGGGTTGACAGAGATATGGGTTTATAGTAGAATGAATAGAGCACCGTCGGCGGGGTGACAGAGATATGGTTTTATAGGGGAATGATGAGAGCACCGTGGATAGGTTGACAGAGATATGGTTTTTTAGGGGAATGATGAGAGCACCGTGGATAGGTTGACAGAGATATGGTTGTATAGGGGAATGATGAGAGCACCGTGGATAGGTTGACAGAGATATGGTTTTATAGGGGAATGATGAGAGCACCGTGGATAGGTTGACAGAGATATGGTTTTATAGGGGAATGATGAGAGCACCGTGGATAGGTTGACAGAGATATAATTGTATAGGGGAATGATGAGAGCATTGTGGATAGGTTGACAGAGATATGGTTTTATAGGGGAATGATGAGAGCACCGTGGATAGGTTGACAGAGATATGGTTGTATAGGGGAATGATGAGAGCACCGTGGATAGGTTGACAGAGATATGGTTTTATAGGGGAATGATAAGAGCACCGTGGATAGGTTGACAGAGATATGGTTGTATAGGGGAATGATGAGAGCACCGTGGATGGGTTGACAGAGATATGGTTGTACAGAGGCATGATGAGAGTTCCGTTTATTGGTTGACTGAGATATGGTTGTACAGAGGAATGATGAGAGTTCCGTGTATTGGTTGACAGAGATATTGTTGTACAGAGGAATGATGAGAGTTCCGTGGATGGGTTGACAGAGATATGGTTGCAAAGGGGAATGATGAGAGCATGGTGGATGGGTTGACAGAGATATGGTTGTATAGAGGAATGATGAGAGCACCGTGGATGGGTTGACAGAGATATGGTTGTACAGAGGAATGATGAGAGTTCCGTGTATTTGTTGTCGGAGATATGGTTGTACAGAGGAATGATGAGAGTTCCGTGGATGGATTGACAGAGATATGGTTGTATAGGGGAATGATGAGAGCACGGTGGATGGGTTGACAGAGATATGGTTGTATAGGGGAATGATGAGAGCACAGTGGATGGGTTGACAGAGATAGGGTTTTATAGAAGAATGATAATAGCACCGTGGATGGGTTGACAGTGATATGGTTGTATAGGGGAATGATGAGAGCAACGTGGATGGGTTGACAGAGATATGGTTGTACAGAGGAATGATGAGAGTTCCGTGGATGGGTTGACAGAGATATGGTTGTATAGGGGAATGATGAGAGCACCGTGGATGAGTTTACAGAGATATGGTTGTATATGGGAATGATGAGAGCACAGTGGATGGGTTGACAGAGATATGGTTGTACAGAGAAATGATGAGAGTTCCGTGTATTGGTTGACAGAGATATGGTTGTATAAGGGAATGATGAGAGCACCGTGGATAGGTTGACAGAGATATGGTTGTATAGGGGAATGATGAGAGTTCCGTGGATGGGTTGACAGAGATATGGTTGTATAGGGGAATGATGAGAGCACCGTGGATGAGTTTACAGAGATATGGTTGTATATGGGAATGATGAGAGCACAGTGGATGGGTTGACAGAGATATGGTTGTACAGAGAAATGATGAGAGTTCCGTGTATTGGTTGACAGAGATATGGTTGTACAGAGGAATGATGAGAGTTCCGTGGATGGGTTGACAGAGATATGCGTTTATAATAGAATGAATAGAGCACCGTCGGCGGGGTGACAGAGATATGATTTTATAGAGGAATGATGAGAGCACCGTGGATAGGTTGACAGAGATATGGTTGTATAGGGGAATGATGAGAGCACCGTGGATAGGTTGACAGAGATATGGTTGTATAGGAGAATGATGAGAGCACCGTGGATAGGTTGACAGAGATATGGTTGTATAGGGGAATGATGAGAGCACCCTGGATAGGTTGACAGAGATATGGTTGTATAGGGGAATGATGAGAGCACCGTGGATAGGTTGACAGAGATATGGTTGTATATGGGAATGATGAGAGCACAGTGGATAGGTTGACAGAGATATGGTTGTATAGGGGAATGATGAGAGCACCGTGGATAGGTTGACAGAGATATGGTTGTATAGGGGAATGATGAGAGCACCGTGGATAGGTTGACAGAGATATGGTTGTATAGGAGAATGATGAGAGCACCGTGGATAGGTTGACAGAGATATGGTTGTATAGGGGAATGATGAGAGCACCCTGGATAGGTTGACAGAGATTTTGTTGTATAGGGGAATGATGAGAGCACCGTGGATAGGTTGACAGAGATATGGTTGTATATGGGAATGATGAGAGCACAGTGGATAGGTTGACAGAGATATGGTTGTATAGGGGAATGATGAGAGCACCGTGGATAGGTTGACAGAGATATGGTTGTATAGGGGAATGATGAGAGCACCGTGGATAGGTTGACAGAGATATGGTTGTATAGGGGAATGATGAGAGCACCGTGGATAGGTTGACAGAGATATGGTTGTATAGGGGAATGATGAGAGCACCGTGGATAGGTTGACAGAGATATGGTTGTATAGGGGAATGATGAGAGCACCATGGATAGGTTGACAGAGATATGGTTGTATAGGGGAATGATGAGAGCACCGTGGATAGGTTGACAGAGATATGGTTGAATAGGGGAATGATGAGAGCACCGTGGATAGGTTGACAGAGATATGGTTGTATAGGGGAATGATGAGAGCACCGTGAATAGGTTGACAGATATATGTTTGTATAGGGGAATGATGAGAGCACCGTGGATAGGTTGACAGAGATATGGTTGTATAGGGGAATGATGAGAGCACCGTGGATAGGTTGACAGAGATATGGTTGTACAGAGGAATGATGAGAGTTCCGTGTATTGGTTGACAGAGATATGGTTGTACAGAGGAATGATGAGAGTTCCGTGTATTGGTTGACATAGATATGGTTGTACAGAGGAATGATGAGAGTTCCGTGGATGTGTTGACAGAGATATGGTTGCAAAGGGGAATGATGAGAGCATGGTGGATGGGTTGACAGAGATATATTTGTTTAGGGGAATGATGAGAGCACCGTGGATGGAATGACAGAGATATGGTTGTACAGAGGAATGATGAGAGTTCCGTGTATTTGTTGACAGAGATATGGTTGTACAGAGGAATGATGAGAGTTCCGTGTATCGGTTGACCGAGATATGGTTGTACAGTGGAATGATGAGAGTTCCGTTTATGGGTTGACAGAGATATGGTTGTATAGGGGAATGATGAGAGCACAGTGGATGGGTTGACAGAGATAGGGTTTTATAGAAGAATGATAATAGAACCGTGGATGGGTTGACAGTGATATGGTTGTATAGGGGAATGATGAGAGCACCGTGGATGGGTTGACAGATATATGGTTTTATAGGGGAATGATGAGAGCACCGTGGATGGGTTGACAGAGATATGGTTGTACAGAGGAATGATGAGAGTTCCGTGTATTGGTTGACAGAGATATGGTTGTACAGAGGAATGATGAGAGTTCCGTGGATGGGTTGACAGAGATACGGGTTTATAGTAGAATGAATAGAGCACCGTCGGCGGGGTGACAGAGATATGGTTTTATAGGGGAATGATGAGAGCACCGTGGATAGGTTGACAGAGATATGGTTTTTTAGGGGAATGATGAGAGCACCGTGGATAGGTTGACAGAGATATGGTTGTATAGGGGAATGATGAGAGCACCGTGGATAGGTTGACAGAGATATGGTTTTATAGGGGAATGATGAGAGCACCGTGGATAGGTTGACAGAGATATGGTTTTATAGGGGAATGATAAGAGCACCGTGGATAGGTTGACAGAGATATAATTGTATAGGGGAATGATGAGAGCATTGTGGATAGGTTGACAGAGATATGGTTTTATAGGGGAATGATGAGAGCACCGTGGATAGGTTGACAGAGATATGGTTGTATAGGGGAATGATGAGAGCACCGTGGATAGGTTGACAGAGATTTGGTTTTATAGGGGAATGATAAGAGCACCGTGGATAGGTTGACAGAGATATGGTTGTATAGGGGAATGATGAGAGCACCGTGGATGGGTTGACAGAGATATGGTTGTACAGAGGCATGATGAGAGTTCCGTTTATTGGTTGACAGAGATATGGTTGTACAGAGGAATGATGAGACTTCCGTGTATTGGTTGACAGAGATATTGTTGTACAGAGGAATGATGAGAGTTCCGTGGATGGGTTGACAGAGATATGGTTGCAAAGGGGAATGATGAGAGCATGGTGGATGGGTTGACAGAGATATGGTTGTATAGGGGAATGATGAGAGCACCGTGGATGGGTTGACAGAGATATGGTTGTACAGAGGAATGATGAGAGTTCCGTGTATTTGTTGTCGGAGATATGGTTGTACAGAGGAATGATGAGAGTTCCGTGGATGGATTGACAGAGATATGGTTGTATAGGGGAATGATGAGAGCACGGTGGATGGGTTGACAGAGATATGGTTGTATAGGGGAATGATGAGAGCACAGTGGATGGGTTGACAGAGATAGGGTTTTATAGAAGAATGATAATAGCACCGTGGATGGGTTGACAGTGATATGGTTGTATAGGGGAATGATGAGAGCACCGTGGATGGGTTGACAGAGATATGGTTGTACAGAGGAATGATGAGAGTTCCGTGGATGGGTTGACAGAGATATGGTTGTATAGGGGAATGATGAGAGCACCGTGGATGAGTTTACAGAGATATGGTTGTATATGGGAATGATGAGAGCACAGTGGATGGGTTGACAGAGATATGGTTGTACAGAGAAATGATGAGAGTTCCGTGTATTGGTTGACAGAGATATGGTTGTATAGGGGAATGATGAGAGCACCGTGGATAGGTTGACAGAGATATGGTTGTATAGGGGAATGATGAGAGTTCCGTGGATGGGTTGACAGAGATATGGTTGTATAGGGGAATGATGAGAGCACCGTGGATGAGTTTACAGAGATATGGTTGTATATGGGAATGATGAGAGCACAGTGGATGGGTTGACAGAGATATGGTTGTACAGAGAAATGATGAGAGTTCCGTGTATTGGTTGACAGAGATATGGTTGTACAGAGGAATGATGAGAGTTCCGTGGATGGGTTGACAGAGATATGCGTTTATAATAGAATGAATAGAGCACCGTCGGCAGGGTGACAGAGATATGATTTTATAGAGGAATGATGAGAGCACCGTGGATAGGTTGACAGAGATATGGTTGTATAGGGGAATGATGAGAGCACCGTGGATAGGTTGACAGAGATATGGTTGTATAGGAGAATGATGAGAGCACCGTGGATAGGTTGACAGAGATATGGTTGTATAGGGGAATGATGAGAGCACCCTGGATAGGTTGACAGAGATATGGTTGTATAGGGGAATGATGAGAGCACCGTGGATAGGTTGACAGAGATATGGTTGTATATGGGAATGATGAGAGCACCGTGGATAGGTTGACAGAGATATGGTTGTATAGGGGAATGATGAGAGCACCGTGGATAGGTTGACAGAGATATGGTTGTATAGGGGAATGATGAGAGCACCGTGGATAGGTTGACAGAGATATGGTTGTATAGGGGAATGATGAGAGCACCGTGGATAGGTTGACAGAGATATGGTTGTATAGGGGAATGATGAGAGCACCGTGGATAGGTTGACAGAGATATGGTTGTATAGGGGAATGATGAGAGCACCATGGATAGGTTGACAGAGATATGGTTGTATAGGGGAATGATGAGAGCACCGTGGATAGGTTGACAGAGATATGGTTGAATAAGGGAATGATGAGAGCACCGTGGATAGGTTGACAGAGATATGGTTGTATAGGGGAATGATGAGAGCACCGTGGATAGGTTGACAGATATATGTTTGTATAGGGGAATGATGAGAGCACCGTGGATAGGTTGACAGAGATATGGTGTTATAGGGGAATGATGAGAGCACCGTGGATAGGTTGACAGAGATATGGTTGTATAGGGGAATGATGAGAGCACCGTGGATAGGTTGACAGAGATATGGTTGTACAGAGGAATGATGAGAGTTCCGTGTATTGGTTGACAGAGATATGGTTGTACAGAGGAATGATGAGAGTTCCGTGTATTGGTTGACATAGATATGGTTGTACAGAGGAATGATGAGAGTTCCGTGGATGGGATGACAGAGATATGGTTGCAAAGGGGAATGATGAGAGCATGGTGGATGGGTTGACAGAGATAAATTTGTTTAGGGGAATGATGAGAGCACCGTGGATGGAATGACAGATATATGGTTTTATAGGGGAATGATGAGAGCACAGTGGATGGGTTGACAGAGATAGGGTTTTATAGAAGAATGATAATAGCACCGTGGATGGGTTGACAGTGATATGGTTGTATAGGGGAATGATGAGAGCACCGTGGATGGGTTGACAGATATATGGTTTTATAGGGGAATGATGAGAGCACCGTGGATGGGTTGACAGAGATATGGTTGTACAGAGGAATGATGAGAGTTCCGTGTATTGGTTGACAGAGATATGGTTGTACAGAGGAATGATGAGAGTTCCGTGGATGGGTTGACAGAGATATGGGTTTATAATAGAATGAATAGAGCACCGTCGGCGGGGTGACAGAGATATGGTTTTATAGGGGAATGATGAGAGCACCGTGGATAGGTTGACAGAGATATGGTTTTTTAGGGGAATGATGAGAGCACCGTGGATAGGTTGACAGAGATATGGTTGTATAGGGGAATGATGAGAGAACCGTGGATAGGTTGACAGAGATATGGTTTTATAGGGGAATGATGAGAGCACCGTGGATAGGTTGACAGAGATATGGTTTTATAGGGGAATGATGAGAGCACCGTGGATAGGTTGACAGAGATATAATTGTATAGGGGAATGATGAGAGCACCGTGGATAGGTTGACAGAGATATGGTTTTATAGGGGAATGATGAGAGCACCGTGGATAGGTTGACAGAGATATGGTTGTATAGGGGAATGATGAGAGCACCGTGGATAGGTTGACAGAGATATGGTTGTATAGGGGAATGATGAGAGCACCGTGGATGGGTTGACAGAGATTTGGTTGTACAGAGGCATGATGAGAGTTCCGTGTATTGGTTGACAGAGATATGGTTGTACAGAGGAATGATGAGAGTTCCGTGTATTGGTTGACAGAGACATTGTTGTACAGAGGAATGATGAGAGTTCCGTGGATGGGTTGACAGAGATATGGTTGCAAAGGGGAATGATGAGAGCATGGTGGATGGGTTGACAGAGATATGGTTGTATAGGGGAATGATGAGAGCACCGTGGATGGGTTGACAGAGATATGGTTGTACAGAGGAATGATGAGAGTTCCGTGTATTTGTAGTCAGAGATATGGTTGTACAGAGGAATGATGAGAGGTCCGTGGATGGGTTGACAGAGATATGGTTGTATAGGGGAATGATGAGAGCACGGTGGATGGGTTGACAGAGATATGGTTGTATAGGGGAATGATGAGAGCACAGTGGATGGGTTGACAGAGATAGGGTTTTATAGAAGAATGATAATAGCACCGTGGATGGGTTGACAGTGATATGGTTGTATAGGGGAATGATGAGAGCACCGTGGATGGGTTGACAGAGATATTATTTTATAGGGGAATGATGAGAGTTCCGTGGATGGGTTGACAGAGATATGGGTTTATAATAGAATGAATAGAGCACCGTCGGCGGGGTGACAGAGATATGGTTTTATAGGGGAATGATGAGAGCACCGTGGATAGGTTGACAGAGATATGGTTGTATAGGGGAATGATGAGAGCACCGTAGATGGGTTGACAGAGATCGTTGTATAGGGGAATGATGAGAGCCCCGTGGATGGGTTGACAGAGATATGGTTGTATATGGGAATGATTAGAGCACCGTGGATGGGTTGACGGAAATATCGTTTTATTGGGGAATGATGAGGGCATCGTGGACGGGTTGACAAGAGTCAAGATGATATTTTGAAGGAAGTTCACTCACATATTGAACTGGTTATTCATCACCCTACTGGTTTCTACATGTTTGTGTCGCGTGTTTCTACATTTTGTTCAAGGAGTTTCTACATGTTTGTGTCACGTGTTTCTACAAGTTTGTGTCATGTGTTTCTACATGTTTGTGTCACATGTTTCTACATGTTTTTACCACGTATGTCTACATGTTTGTAACACGAGTTTCTACACGTATTGTACCACGTTGTTGTCGAGCTTGCTAGTCGCATGCCACGTTCATTCTCTGCTAACAATACATCTAACATATAGACAGCTGTGGTCAATTGTCAATCTTCATTCTCAGCTAACAATACATCTAACATATAGGCAGCTGTGGTCAATTGTCAATCTTCATTCTCTGCTAACAATACATCTAACATAAAGTCAGCTGTGGTCAATTGTCAATCTTCATTCTCTGCTAACAATACATCTAACATTCAGGCAGCTGTGGTCAATTGTCAATCTTCATTCTCTGCTAACAATACATCTAACATACAGGCAGCTGTGGTCAATTGTCAATCTTTATTCTCTGCAAACAAAACATCTAACATACAGGCAGCTGTGGTCAATTGTCAATCTTCATTCTCAGCTAACAATACATCTAACATACAGGCAGCTGTGGTCAATTGTCAATCTTCATTCTCTGCTAACAATACATCTAACATACAGGCAGATGTGGTCAATTGTCAATCTTCATTCTCTGCTAACAATACATCTAACATACAGGCAGCTGTGGTCAATTGTCAATCTTCATTCTCTGCTAACAATACATCTAACATAAGGCAGCTGTGGTCAATTGTCAATCTTCATTCTCTGCTAACAATACATCTAACATACAGGCAGCTGTGGTCAATTGTCAATCTTCATTCTCTGCTAACAATACATCTAACATACAGGCAGCTGTGGTCAATTGTCAATCTTCATTCTCTGCTAACAATACATCTAACATAAGGCAGCTGTGGTCAATTGTCAATCTTCATTCTCTGCTAACAATACATCTAACATACAGGCAGCTGTGGTCAATTGTCAATCTTCATTCTCTGCTAACAATACATCTAACATACAGGCAGCTGTGGTCAATTGTCAATCTTCATTCTCTGCTAACAATACATCTAACATACAGGCAGCTGTGGTCAATTGTCAATCTTCATTCTCTGCTAACAATACATCTAACATACAGGCAGCTGTAGTCAATTGTCAATCTTCATTCGCTTTCCATCTATTAAAGAAAAAAACACTAATGGAATCGCCAAGACCTGTGATAAAGCCAACCATACCCGAGCGGAAGATCAGGCCTGTGCCACCAAACCGTCGCAAACCTCTGAAACCACTACTTCCTGTCAAACCAAGGGCAGCCACAGCAGGGGGCGCTAAGGGACAGAATATATCTGGGTGTCGTCAAATGGTTCCGTTAGGTGACCAGAACAATGACGAATTCCTTCAGAGCGGGGAGAAAACCGATCCCTTCGAATTTGACAGCTTGTATGCCGGTATTCAGTTTGAAAAGGTAAGATTTTGTTAAGATTATAATTATTAAAGTTCTCATGATCACCATCACATCATCATCAGCATAATAATAATCTTCATCACCATCCTCGTCATCATCATTACCATTATCGTTAGCAACATCATCACCATTATCAACATTATCACTAGTATCTGCTTGTGTTCATCCGGAGAGTCTTTTCGGACGTAATTGCATTGAGCCTGTTTACAGCCTTTCGGCAGACACATCCGGCTTCTACGGGCATTTGTTAACCGGGTTAACCTTCCCGGGTGTTTCGAAGGACTTTCGACTCTCACTGTTGTTTGTGGTATTCCCCCATCCCAGCCGGCCCATTAGAACAGCCGACTACAGCTGTCAGCCCTCAAGGGAAGGCAGGGGCAAACCATGGGCATTTCTCGCCATCCAAGGAGGCTTCCATAATTGCAGAGCCGACACATAGCTCTCTGATCCTGGGTTCACCCAAGGAATCGTCACGTCCTGCACATGGCTGCTTAGCCTCACTTCCATATATTGGGCATTTTGTTCGCTATAGGCCGCTCCACACGCAAACCAGGAGAAATCAGTCTGCAGATGGCATCCACACAGCGAACTTTCGGTTCATACCTTTCACGAAATGGGTTTGTCAGACAAGCAATATTCCCATTCATGTTTATGGTTAGCTTTCTCTAATCTCACTGTTGTGTTGTCGTCCATATCTCAGCTGGCTCACTTAGAACAGCCCAAGACAACCCGGTCGGACCTCATGGGAAGGCAGTGGCAGACCATGGACATTCCCCGCCATCCTAGAAGACTTCTTTATTTGCAGTGTCAATATACAGCGCGTTGGTACTGGGCTCACCCAAGGAATCGACACGATCTGCACATGGCTGCTTAGCCTCACTTCCGTATATTTGGCCTCCCGTTCATTACATGCTGCTCCTCTGAAGACCAGGAGTGATCTATATGCAGATGACACCCATACAGCAAGCTTTCGCTTCGGAAATCCACGAAATGGATTTGCTAGCCAAGCAATATTCCATTTCGTGCCAATGAGAAGCTTTTCCATCTGTAATAACGCTCTCTCGATGAGCTTTAGATACTGGCTTTCCTCGTAATGGATTTTCTAACCGAGCAATATTTTATTGCGTGCCCCTGGGACGCTTTTTCCACCTTTCGTAACGCTCACGATGAAGGCTGCAGATGCTGCCGACTCAGAATATCACCTCCATGCAGCAGAGCCGTAGAACAAATGTCTGGACCAAGCATGTTGTGACACTTTGCAAATGATTCGGATTTTATACGCAATGGATTTGCTAGCCAAGGTATTTTCTATTTCGCTTCACTTTCCTACTGGGGGTGCTTGTCGGCATCATTTATGGTCAGAACTACGACGGTATCTGCTCGTCTTCGCGCCTCTGACTTTCGTTCTCGGTTAATGTATTTCATTACTGCATGCACCATTATTCAGGCAACCGAGACCAGTTTTGAACACTAATTGCGTCCAAATTAAACGCACCGGCCACCTGGGACGCTCAGCGAAGAGCACCCACAGGAGAGAGCCAGCAGACGGTAAGGCAGCAACAATGGGCAGTGAACCGGCGCGAGCCGGACCTCCCGCTTGCACCTGAGATCCAACTATGAGCTTTGTAACTGCAACAACTTTAATATATGTTATTGGAGCTGGAATTATCGCGACTGCTGGCACCAGACTTGCCCTCCAATAGATCCTAGTTAAAGGGTTTAAAGTGTAGGCATTCCCATTACCGGGCCTCAATAGAGTCCCATATTGTTATTTTTCGTCACTACCCAGCCCCCCCCCCCCCCCCCCCCTCGTACCGGGAGTGGGTAAGTTGTACGCCTGCTGTCTTCCTTGGATGTATTTCTAAATGTTTGTGCTGCGTGTTTCTACATGTTTATGCCAGGCGTTTCTTTATGTCTGTGCTACGTGTTTCTATATATTTGTGCCACGTGTTTCTACATGTTTGTGTCACGTGTTTCTACCTGTTTGTGTCACGTGTTTATACATGTTTTTACCATGTATGTCTGCATGTTTGTGACACGTATTTCTACATGTTTGTGTCACGTTGTTCTACATGTTTGTGCCAAGTGTTTCTATTCGTTTTACCACGTATTTCTACATGTTTGTGCAACGTGTTTCTGATATTTTTACAACTTATATTTACATGCTTGTACCACGTATTTCTACATGTTTGTGTCAGGTGTTTCTACTTGTTTTTACCACGTATGTCTATATGTTTGTGACACGAGTTTCTACACGTAGTGTGCCACGTTGTTGTCGAGCTTGCTACTCGCATGCCACGTTCATTCTCTGCTAACAATACATCTAACATACAGGCAGCTGTGGTCAATTGTCAATCTTCATTCTCTGCTAACAATACATCTAACATACAGGCAGCTGTGGTCAATTGTCAATCTTCATTCTCTGCTAACAATACATCTAACATACAGGCAGCTGTGGTCAATTGTCAATCTTCATTCTCTGCTAACAATACATCTGAAATACAGGCAGCTGTGGTCAATTGTCAATCTTCATTCTCAGCTAACAATACATCTAACATACAGGCAGCTGTGGTCAATTGTCAATCTTCATTCTCAGCTAACAATACATCTAACATACAGGCAGCTGTGGTCAATTGTCAATCTTCATTCTCTGCTAACAATACATCTAACATACAGGAAGCTGTGGTCAATTGTCAATCTTCATTCTCTGCTAACAATACATCTAACATACATGCAGCTGTGGTCAATTGTCAATCTTCATTCTCTGCTAACAATACATCTAACATACAGGCAGCTGTAATCAATTGTCAATCTTCATTTACTGCTAACAATACATCTAACATACAGGCAGCTGTGGTCAATTGTCAATCTTCATTCTCTACTGACAATACATCTAACATACAGGCAGCTGTGGTCAATTGTCAATCTTCATGCTCTGCTAACAAAACATCTAACATACAGGCAGCTGTGGTCAATTGTCAATCTTCATTCTCTGCTAACAATACATCTAACATACAGGCAGCTGTGGTCAATTGTCAATCTTCATTCTCTGCTAACAATACATCTTACATACAGGCAGCTCTGGTCAAATGTCAATCTTCATTCTCTGCTAACAATACATCTAACATACAGGCAACTGTGGTCAATTGTCAATCTTCATTCTCTGCTAACAATACATCTAACATACAGGCAGCTGTGGTCAATTGTCAATCTTTATTCTCTGCTAACAATACATCTAACATACAGGCAGCTGTGGTCAATTGTCAATCTTCATTCTCTGCTAACAATACATCTAATATACAGGCAGCTGTGGTCAATTGTCAATCTTCATTCTCTGCTAACAATACATCTAACATAAATGCAGCTGTGATAAATTGTCAATCTGCATTCTCTGCTAACAATACATCTAACATACAGGCAGCTGTAGTCAATTGTCAATCTTCATTCTCTGCTAACAATACATCTAACATACAGGCAGCTGTAGTCAATTGACAATCTTCTTTCTCTGCTAACAATACATCTAACATACAGGCAGCTGTGGTCAATTGTCAATCTTCATTCTCTGCTAACAATACATCTAACATACAGGCAGCTGTGGTCAATTGTCAATCTTCATTCTCTGCTAACAATACATCTAACATACAGGCAGCTGTGGTCAATTGTCAATCTTCATTCTCTGCTAACAATACATCTAACATACAGGCAGCTTTGGTCAATTGTCAATCTTCATTCTCTGCTAACAATACATCTAATATACAGGCAGCTGTGGTCAATTGTCAATCTTCATTCTCTGCTAAGAATACATCTAACATACAGGCAGCTGTGGTCAATTGTCAATCTTCATTCTCTGCTAACAATACATCTAACATACAGGCAGCTGTAGTCAATTGTCAATCTTCATTCTCTGCTAACAATGCATCTAACATACAGGCAGCTGTAGTCAATTGTCAATCTTCATTCTCTGCTAATATTACATCTAAGATACAGGCAGCTGTGGTCAATTGTTAATCTTCATTCTCTGCTAACAATACATCTAACATACAGGCAGCTGTAGTCAATTGTCAATCTTCATTCTCTGCTAACAATACTTCTAACATACAGGCAGCTGTAGTCAATTTTCAATCTTCATTCTCTGCTAACATTACATCTAACATAAAGGCAGCTGTGGTCAATTGTCAATCTTCATTCTCTACTAACAATACATCTGACATACAGGCAGCTGTGGTCAATGTCAATCTTCATTCTCTGCTAACAATACATCTAACATACAGGCAGCTGTGGTCAATTGTCAATCTTCATTCTCTGCTAACAATACATCTAACATACAGGCAGCTGTGGTCAATTGTCAATCTTCATTCTCTGCTAACAATACATCTAACATACAGGCAGCTGTGGTCAATTGTCAATCTTCATTCTCTGCTAACAATACATCTAACATACAGGCAGCTGTGTTCAATTGTAAATCTTCATTCTCTGCTAACAATACATCTAACATACAGGCAGCTGTGGTCAATTGTCAATCTTCATTCTCTGCTAACAATACATCTAATATACAGGCAGCTGTGGTCAATTGTCAATCTTCATTCTCTGCTAACAATACATCTAACATAAATGCAGCTGTGATAAATTGTCAATCTGCATTCTCTGCTAACAATACATCTAACATACAGGCAGCTGTAGTCAATTGTCAATCTTCATTCTCTGCTAACAATACATCTAACATACAGGCAGCTGTGGTCTATTGTCAATCTTCATTCTCTGCTAACAATACATCTAACATACAGGCAGCTCTGGTCAAATGTCAATCTTCATTCTCTGCTAACAATACATCTAACATACAGGCAGCTGTGGTCAATTGTCAATCTTCATTCTCTGCTAACAATACATCTAACATACAGGCAGCTGTGGTCAATTGTCAATCTTCATTCTCTGCTAACAATACATCTAACATACAGGCAGCTGTGGTCAATTGTTAATCTTCATTCTCTGCTAACAATACATCTAATATACAGGCAGCTGTGGTCAACTGTCAATCTTCATTCTCTGCTAAGAATACATCTAACATACAGGCAGCTGTGGTAAATTGTCAATCTGCATTCTCTGCTAACAATACATCTAACATACAGGCAGCTGTAGTCAATTGTCAATCTTCATTCTCTGCTAACAATACATCTAACATACAGGCAGCTGTAGTCAATTGTCAATCTTCATTCTCTGCTAACATTACATCTAAGATACAGGCAGCTGTGGTCAATTGTCAATCTTCATTCTCTGCTAACAATACATCTAACATACAGGCAGCTGTAGTCAATTGTCAATCTTCATTCTCTGCTACCAATACATCTAACATACAGGCAGCTGTATTCAATTGTCAATCTTCATTCTCTGCTAACAATACATCTAACATACAGGCAGCTGTGGTCAATTGTCAATCTTCATTCGCTTTCCATCAGTTACAGACAGGAAAACCACAAATCTCGGATGAGATCAGGTTTCAGATACTGCCACCCATACCAGAGCGGAAGGTCAGGCCTATTCCACCACCCGGTGGCAAGCCTCTGAAACCACTACGCCCTGTTCATCCAAGAACAGCTGGGGGAACTGAGGGACAGGATATATTTAGGTCAGGTGAAGTGGTTCCGTTAGATGACCAGAACTATGACGAATTCATTAAGAACAAGGAGAAAACCCTGGTAATGTTTTACGATCCGCTCCAATATGAAGAAAGTATTGTTACCGGTCTTCAGTTTGGAAAGGTCAGTTTTTGTCAAGATTATATTTATCAAGCTTCTCATGATCATCATTATATCATCATCAGCATCTTAATAAACGTCATCATCATTATCACCGTCGTAAGCAACACCATCACCATTATCACCACCACCATCATCATTATCGTCGTTGTCATCATCAACATTATCACCAATATTATCCCCGCCATCATCATTATCACTGCGTTATCCCGAGTATCGTCAGCCGTTCATCAATTTTACTAAAATCATATCGTCATCATCATATTGACCAGGAACGTCGTTGTATTTATCGTCATCAAAGTTACCATCATCAGCATCATCATCATTAACATCATCATCATCAGCATTATCACCATTGCCATCAGCATTATCATCATTGCCATCAGCTTTATCAACATCGTCATCAGCATTATCATCATTGCCATCAGTATAATCAACAACGTCATCATCATTGCCAACATCATAGGTATATTCATCATCAAGCATAAATATCAATTCACCATGTCTCTTATCGCATTTCATTGGATTGATAATGTTCTCGGCAATTTATCTTTCGTAATTGAAGTCAGGAAAACTAATTTGTTTAGAGATATATTGAGCCAATCCTCATATACCAATGTGTTTAGAGATATATTGAGCCAATCCTCATATACCAATGTGTTTAGAGATATATTGAGCCAATCCTCATATACCAATGTGTTTAGAGATATATTGAGCCAATCCTCATATACCAATGTGTTTAGAGATATATTGAGCCAATCCTCATATACCAATGTGTTTAGAGATATATTGAGCCAATCCTCATATACCAATGTGTTTAGAGATATATTGAGCCAATCCTCATATACCAATGTGTTTAGAGATATATTGAGCCAATCCTCATATACCAATGTGTTTAGAGATATATTGAGCCAATCCTCATATACCAATGTGTTTAGAGATATATTGAGCCAATCCTCATATACCAATGTGTTTAGAGATATATTGAGCCAATCCTCATATACCAATGTGTTTAGAGATATATTGAGCCAATCCTCATATACCAATGTGTTTAGAGATATATTGAGCCAATCCTCATATACCAATGTGTTTAGAGATATATTGAGCCAATCCTCATATACCAATGTGTTTAGAGATATATTGAGCCAATCCTCATATACCAATGTGTTTAGAGATATATTGAGCCAATCCTCATATACCAATGTGTTTAGAGATATATTGAGCCAATCCTCATATACCAATGTGTTTAGAGATATATTGAGCCAATCCTCATATACCAATGTGTTTAGAGATATATTGAGCCAATCCTCATATACCAATGTGTTTAGAGATATATTGAGCCAATCCTCATATACCAATGTGTTTAGAGATATATTGAGCCAATCCTCATATACCAATGTGTTTAGAGATATATTGAGCCAATCCTCATATACCAATGTGTTTAGAGATATATTGAGCCAATCCTCATATACCAATGTGTTTAGAGATATATTGAGCCAATCCTCATATACCAATGTGTTTAGAGATATATTGAGCCAATCCTCATATACCAATGTGTTTAGAGATATATTGAGCCAATCCTCATATACCAAAGGACATCGCGGAAAATGAGCAGACAGATGATGCATTGTGCAGAGACTGTAGAAATGTGGCTTTATAGAAGATTGGCAAGGACACGATGGACACGATGAGACCACAGGAGATATCTTCAACAGACAGACAGACAGACAGACAGACAGACAGACAGACAGACAGACAGACAGACAGACAGACAGACAGACAGACAGACAGACAGATCGATAGATAATATTGACCATTATGTTACCTCAAATAAACTGTTTTACTGTGTGCTATCCAGGCAGCAGATGAAAGTCATCAGTCCAACCACGCATTTGCTTCCGTCGACTGCAGTCTTCAGAATGAAATCTGCTGCCGAGAAGGCATCCGCAGAATTCCCATGCTAAAGTTATATTCCAATGGCTTTGAACTCAGCAGAATGGAATACGTAAACGACCTTCAGGCCACACAGTTGCGCATGTTGCTCGCGATGACACCCGTGCTGCATCAACCAATGGGCCGGCCTCCTAATGTAGCACTGCCTCGAAGGAAGTAGCCACTGTCAACGGTGGGCTAGTTAAATGACCTCAGCTGGACACTGCTGGGCACAAACAATGCGACTCTTCAGTCGACGAGACGAAGCAGAGAAACACATCCATGTTGTCTCGGTCCTCAGTCTGACGCTTAGCTAGTCCTAAGTGATGGTCCTCTGTTATGGTCCTCTATGATGGTCCTCTATGATGGTCCTCTATGATGGTCCTATAATATAGTCCTCTGTTGTGGCGCACAGAAGACGAGGGGAATAAAAATGATTCCATGACACTCTTTTGTAAACAACTGTAAATGATACTATCAGATTAAAGAGACACATAGCATGATCGATTGTAACACACCAACGTGTGCATGGTTTCTTTAACTCTTCATTTAAAATATTCAGTGTGTATCTGTTGTCATTGTTATGTGCTTTTGTTTAAAATAAGTTATGCCAGCGTGAAATTTGCACCTGGGAGGGAGTCACCATTTTCTAGGAATTTCCCAGTGTATTCTCGGAATCACTATGTGATTTACGGACAATTCGTGGACAAATGAGAAAATATGTGGAAGCTATGGAGATGGGGTTTTATAGGAGAATAAGGAGAACATCGAGGATGGGTTGACAGAGAAATGAACATATGTTGACAGAAGCACAGAGAAGTGGTTACTGGTTACTGGCATCAGATGAAAACAATCCATATTGTGTGGGTATGTCGTGAGAAAGGGAAAGCTGGATTACGTCGTCACAACGGGAAAGTTGGAAGGCAGTAGAGGCATGGGAAGACCAAGAGAGAAGATGTTGGAAAGTGTGACATCAATGCATGGAGAAAATAAGTATAAGAAATTAGCGGCAATACACTAGACAGCGCACAGAACAGACAGAAAACGAATGGTAAAGTTCTATAAGAGACAACTACAAACAATAAAATGATTAGATAGATTAGACGTAGTGAGATGACAGAACATGACCGCTCATGGCACATGATGGATGGATGGATCCAAGACATGACGAGACCGTGTGACATGGCCAACTGATACAACCTGATTGTATGATATGGTCAACCGTGACAACTTCATCGTGGACATAGCCATCTATGATGACGGGAGTATCAGCCACAAGGTGGTGTGGCCTGAACGTTTAAGTGATGGAAGGAGGCAGGATGTTAAACCAATTCCCATCCCTACAACACATCAGGCGACAACTGGGGGTCACATTGGCGTATTGGACTAAATACTTATTCCCACTAACCTCCGAACATATTTTTCTGTTATGAAAGAGTATCTCGCTGGTAATGTCATGACACGGTCGAACGCGGATTCAACGCCTATGCTCATCGCTTGCTAAAGTGAGGGACAGATTGGCCACCTATTCCTCCCTGCTCCCGGGCTCACAAGATGTGGTGGCCCTATCCTACCACAGGCCCGTAGCTGCGGATTGATTCGGGACAATGTGTCAGAAATGTATGCCAGCAGTGCTGTTTCTATTGCTGCGATAATGAGTACCGCCATATAAAACACCTTGCCACACACACATAAAACACCTTGCCACACACACATAAAACACCTTGCCACACACACATAAAACACCTTGCCACACACACGTAAAACACCTTGCCACACACACATAAAACATCTTGCCACACACACATAAAACACCTTGCCAAACACACATAAAACACCTTGCCACACACACATAACACACCTTGCCTCACACATACAACGACTGCACATAGGTAGGCTCAGGACTTCTTCCTCCTTCGTCCTCTGTCCCCCATTAGTCGCTCAAGAAACTGACTTCCAGTAATTCTATCCTTGGCTACAACATGCCGCTTTGTCAATGACCGTCCCATATGTTTCATTAATATCTCTACTTTGTCAATGACCGTCCCAGATGTTTCATTGATATCTCTACTTTGTCCATGTCCGTCCCATATGTTTCATTAATATCTCTACTTTGTCAATGTCCGTCCCAGTTGTTTCGTTGATATCTCTACTTTGTCCATGTCCGTCCCAGATATTTAATTAATATCTCTACTTTGTCCATGTCCGTCCCAGATGTTTCATTAATATCTCTACTTTGTCCATGTCCATCCCAGATGTTTCATTGATATCCCTACTTTGTCCATGTCCGTCCCATATGTTTCATTAATATCTCTACTTTGCCAATGTCAGTCCCAGATGTTTCGTTGATATCTCTACTTTGTCCATGTCCGTCCCAGATGTTTCATTAATATCTCTACTTTGTCCATGTCCATCCCAGATGTTTCATTGATATCCCTACTTTGTCCATGTCCGTCCCATATGTTTCATTAATATCTCTACTTTGCCAATGTCCGTCCCAGATGTTTCGTTGATATCTCTACTTTGTCCATGTCCGTCCCAGATGTTTCATTAATATCTCTACTTTGTCCATGTCCATCCCAGATGTTTCATTGATATCTCTACTTTGTCCATGTCCGTCCCATATGTTTTATTGATATCTCTACTTCTCTTCTCCAAGTGTCTGTATGTCCTCCTCTATTTCTATGGCCCTGTAAATTCCAAATGCTTTTCCAGTTATATTGTTCTCAGGTTTCTAAATGCAAGTCCTATCGAACGCCATCATTTGTTCTTTAACTCCTGATTCACTTGGTGAGTCTGTCATACCATTCTTGTCTTTCTAATACACTAATTTACAGTCGTTAGTCATTAGTCGCCGTTCAAACTTCACGGCAAAGGATCACGCCATAATGCTTCGGTCCTGTGTCAGTGATATCATAATGTTCCTCACTTTCCCCATGTGAAAATGGGATATATCGGCACCTTTTCGTCTTGACATACGATAACTTTGGTACATAGTGCTTTAAAAAGGCTTAATAAATCTGACCCATGGCGGTGGCGAGTGTGGCGGATAGGGTCAATTCGTGCTGCAAAAGTTTGTCCACAGTGTCTTTGTTACATTTTTGATAATTGCCCGCCCCCCCCCCCCCCCCATGCAACACGTTCAGCGGCGACGTGCTCCCAATGTGCATTATCAATGCCTGTATCAATCATGTCCCGCTTACACACATCTTTGTATCGTAGTAGAGGCCGACCCTGAGATCTCTTACCCATCTGTAATTCGCCAAAAAGAATGTCCTTTGGTATTCTACCATCATCCATCCTCCTAACGTGTCCTATCCATCAAAGTCTACGAAGACTGAGCATGGAACACACAGTCACACAACCTTATCTTACCAATACTTCAGTATTTATGATTTTGTCTTGACACTTAATGCCAAGTATTCTTCGCAGACACCGCATATGAAAGCTGTTTAAACGTTTCTCTTGGTGTGAGTAAGTTGTCTAGGTTTCACTGCAATAAAGAAGAGTACTAAGGACACACGTTTGGTAGACGAGGACTTTTGTTTTGGTAGTAAGCTTCCTGTTCTCCCAGACTCTGTTTGCTAAAAGTGGAAACAGTGGGAAAGTGGAACAGCCCCGACAAACCAACAACAAGCAAAAACATAATAGCAGAAGACCGATGCCAGAACGCCAAAACAACACTCCGCAACTAAAATTACAGTTCAGTGTCGATGGAACGGCAGTCACAAGAAAACCAGCAGTTACACATACATCACTACATAAGGCAAAATCATCTAGTTCAGCAACCGGCCATTTGCCACTTTTCTGAAGATGCAGTTCACAATACAAGCACATATGAAGGCATTTAACATAAAACCCACAGCTAACAGTGTTATTCCACGTACTTAACTCAGTAGCTGGGCTAGAGAACTATGTACTAAAGTCCAATATGAGAGAAATATTTGGACTGTGAAACGAACAATAACAAAAGAGATGTGATGTCTTGAGAAATTGCAAATAAATAACTGAGAAGTGAGACAGCAAAGTAACTCAGCCATAAAGAGGGTGGGAGGAGTGGGGGGATATGAACAATGAACAATTATAGGTCCATATGATGGAGTGGGAACAAATGTGAACACTAAATCACAACTCGCAAAATAATCTGAAACGGCTACAAACATAGGCAACCGATTACCAATAGTCTATAGACACAAGTGCTTGATCACCAAACGGCTAACGACACAAGCAGCTAATCACAAAAGGATATAGACTCAAGCAATTCATCACCAAACGGCGATAGACACAGGCAATTTATCACCAAACGGCAATAGACACAGGCAATTGATCACCAAACGGCGATAGAGACAGGCAATACATCACGACAAACGGCGATAGAGACAGGCAATTGATCACCAAACGGCGATAGAGACAGGCAATAGATCACGACAAACGGCGATAGGGACAGGCAATTGATCACCAAACGGCGATAGAGACAGGCAATAGATCACGACAAACGGCGATAGAGACAGGCAATTGATCACCAAACGGCGATAGAGACAGGCAATAGATCACGACAAACGGCGATAGACTCAGGCAATTGATCACCAAACGGCGATAGAGACAGGCAATAGATCACGACAAACGGCGATATACTCAGGCAATTGATCACCAAACGGCGATTGAGACAGGCAATAGATCACGACAAACGGCGATAGACTCAGGCAATTGATCACCAAACGGCGATAGAGACAGGCAATAGATCACGACAAACGGCGATAGAGACAGGCAATTGATCACCAAACGGCGATAGAGACAGGCAATAGATCACGACAAACGGCGATAGACTCAGGCAATTGATCACCAAACGGCAATAGACACAGGCAATTGATCACCAAAAGGCAATAGACACAAGCAATTGATTACCAAAAGGCAATAGACACAAGCAATTGATCACCAAACGATGATAGAGACAAGCAATTGATCACCAAACGGCAATAGACACAGGCAATTGATCACCAAACGGCGACAGACACAGGCAATTTATCACCAAACGGCGATAGACAGGCAATTGATCACCAAACGGCAATAGACACAGGCAATTGATCACCAAACGGCGATAGAGACAAGCAATTGATCACCAAACGGCGATAGACACAGGCAATTGATCACCAAACGGCGTACTGCGGGTCTTGGTGCCTGGTGACTATCAGATGTGCTTGCTGCTAGATATGTGGTCATGTATTCGAATCTCTTCTGACGAGAAAATAAATTAGATTGTTTTAACTGACATAAAATTTCTAACTGTTATATAAAACATTAAAGATGTGTGGGCAATCAAAGAAATCAAAATAACATAAATTAGTCATGAATGTCAAGATACGATCCGATTATCTTTGCACGGCGCATGAGTTTTTACAGACGCAATTGTAAGTGCATTTCACCATAAATAATTAAACGGAAGCTCAGAGATACATAACCTCTCATAAACACACAATACAAAGTAGAACACGCCAGAAATACATAAACTAAGGAGCCATTGATGGCTCAGTCTCTAGTTTAGTCGACGGATCAATATCAAGGCACACAGGTGTAACGCATAATTCTCCTTTCTACTCTTAAGTCAAACCAGAGTCCGGAGACTCTCAGCTCAGTGCACGAACTCCGTAGCATCGGCGATGATCCTGAAGTACTTTGGGTAGATATTTAACTCGAAATGTTGCCCTGGCAGCGCCTTTGGGCTACTTATTTTCAACTGCCAAGGGCCGGTCTCTCTTGTCGAGGGGTTAGCAGCTTTCTCCGTAACCCCGAATAATCTCGTGGTTGACGTGAGCGCACGAGAATTAGAAGTGGTTCGAGTCGTGCCAGTAACTTATGAGAGTATGGAGCCGGTCGCTCAGAAAGTCGTGGAGTGCTGATGAGCGTAATCTAACCTAGAAATCAACATACAGCTGAAAGATGCTGATGTTGACCGCAATATCCTGAAACAGGATGGAAACGCGGGGGAAAAAAACTGCCAAGGGATTATTTAGGTGCGCAACAATACACAGGAACGTTCGATATAACTACCCAGAGACCAGGGGAAATTTTGTTACTAGAAGTCCACGTGAAAAAATCCCGGTCCTCACCAGGGCTTGAACCCGTTACAGCCAGCACTCGAGGCGGATACCATGTCTCGAGACCACTCAGCCCCACTCAGACTCTTATAAGTACCGGGTCCTGCAACAATTAGCAGACGAAGTGAATATAGAACACTGTTAGGGGCAGGGTAAGAATGTGTTTGTAACTGTTTGGCAACAAAGAAAGTACACATAAATCATGGATAGCGATGAAAACCCTGTACACATATAACAAAGGAAAAGCAAGAAAGCAGATTGACATACTAGTAAAACCACATTAACCACATCATCACACTAACCTCATTACCACACCACTATATTAACCATACCACTATACTCCTACATTAACCACATCATTACTTTATTCCCACCATTACATTAACCACATCACCACACTATCACAATAACCATATCACCAAAATAAGCACATCATTATATTAATCACATCACAACATTAGCCACATCTCAACAATATCCACATTAACCGCAATAACCACATCACTACAATAACCACATTACCACATTATTCACATCACCACATAAACCACATCACCATAATAACCATTAAACATAATAACCACAATAAACTCATCACAACATTAACCACATCCCCACATTATGTCAGAGTCTCACCCAGAGTTATAAAGCGTTGTCTGCACCAACGCCCGACAATGCAACGCTGATCTATGATAAGCACTACAGCTATAACGCGGCGTCGGCAACAACTCCAGGCAATCAACGCTGAGCGATACTAAGCTGTCGACGGTCAGCTGGAACACAGCGTGAACATTGAGGGGTCACGCGGGCTGACTCGAGCTATGTTAAACACTACAGTTATAACGCGGCATATGGGAGCCGTAACGGACTGACGTGTGAATGCGGCTTGAGAGTTTTATGCATGTATTTATAGCTAGCCTGTATGACCGTTGGAGATGGAACGCCTGTCTGTGTGACTTGTAAGTGGAGTGCATTGATGTATTATTATATTGATGTATTGATTGATTGCATTTATAATCTATTGGATATTGTGAATTGTGATTGCGCGAAGCTTGTATTGTTTCTAATGTGTGCAGTGCGCGAATAAATAGCGCGAATTATATTATCGGCTGTTAGCCTCGTGTTATTTGATAAGCATAGTTAGTATCACACTTGTCAAGATACGAGCCATAATTCTTGCCCTAAGCAAGACTTTGACAAGTGCGAAAGTGGGGTCTACGTCCTAATTAGATTTGAACAGTGAAATACAAAAACAATAGAGTGTTAAATAATTGTAAACATGGCGACTGTTGTCGAGTTTTGTGTGTGAATCAATTATTGGTATAAAGTGCGAGTTTTGAACAAATGCGAGCGCGTAGGTTATAATTTAAAAGATAAATACCATCTTTCGAGTTAATTTATCGAAACTATAAGTGCGTTTTTGGACTTAGTAAATTGTAACCGAGTTAGTGAAATGATAAAAACAAAATGGCGACCATGTCCTTGAATGTCATTGAGTAGAAGTAGTGTAAGCGGAACGGTTGGAAAGTGTGAAAAGAGAGTTGTTGAGTGTGGTGATACGACTAACAACAATACTTGACGACATACAAACCTACAAAATCTTAAGTGACATTACAGACACCACACACTTGCATATGTTTTAATTTATCTTGCTCCAAAAATAACAGGTTGTTTGGTGTCATCTACACCTGTCCCTTGTAAACTCCGAAATTTTTTGGTCGACCTGAATTAAAAGCTCGAGTCGGCCCGCGAGACCCCTCAATGTTCACGCTGTGTTCCAGCTGACCGCCGACTGCTTAGTATCGCTCAGCGTTGATTGCCTGGCGTTGTTGCCGACGCCGCGTTATAGCTGTAGTGCTTATCATAGATCAGCGTTGCATTGTCGGGCGTTGGTGCAGACAACGAGTTATAACTCTGGGTGAGACTCTGACATTCTCCCCCCCCCCTCATTCTCATGAAAGGTTTTCCTTTCATGTACTCTATATAGCTGTTCTTTATCTTGTCAGAATCGAACTTTGCACTTCATCTGACGTAACTCTTTGGTTTGTCTTAATATGTACAGGTGATTAGTAAACAATATGCATACAATCCCCATGCCTACCCATCAAGCATACTTGTCAAGTACAATCAATTCCATGGTTTTTACCTCGCTGAGACACAGCCAGTGCGGTAGGTTACGGCTAACTTGCCCCTACCTCTCCACCAAAAAGAAAAATTACAAATAATCAGGTGAGTCTGTGAGTATCTACCTATAAGATAACTCCGACTTTGGACATCTACCCTTATCTCATAGAATGTCCAATGAAGGTCTTCAGTTTTGGTAAGTTTTCCCATATACACATGACGTCACATTGACGTGATACCTATTAGGCAAACATGGTAGTTTCAATACATATTTACACATCACCAACAATATTTAGTTATGTCCCTTGTTTATGGAACAAAAGTTAGGGACAGTAATTTTATCATGCTTTCAACAAAATAAATTACAAGTTACATTTTCTTTCTTAGTGTCATAATTTGATCCTCCTCCCTCCTTGACAAAAGTGCACAAAAGGTCACTCTTGTGAAAAAGTAAATCAAGCTACGATGCTGAGATTACATCTAACAAAACTCGACATATACAATTTCGTATATGGAAATGTTTCATACCCAAATTTTCATACAATTGTCATAAATTTATAAACATTTTATTATGGTATGCTAACTTTCAAATTAATATGGACATCTAACGGAAGTGTAGAGCTGTGTTGTTGCACATTCAAGGTCTCTCGTTTTAGATGGACTTTAAATATACGAAGCACCCAGATCTTGTCATCAGCTGTTGGATTATTTCTTCCGTCTTATCCTCGGATTAGGTTGTCAAGGTCATCATTCGTACTTGTTAAAACGTCGTGGACCATCTTTGTAGCTGTACTCAGGATTACTTGGCGCTGTTCAAGCTCAGTAAGTCTTTGGGTCCTGTAGTACTGTCCTGTGACACTTTTGTCTATTTCTTATAATACTACATATTTACAATAGTAATGGCATTCTTTCACATTTCTCACAATTATACGACCCATTCATTCACATAATAATAATAATATGTACACAATATATTTACAATGGGAGATTAAATCTTCCCTATCACACTGTTCTTCACAGCGTAACTGACATAAAGTCACAATTGGCTGTGGTGTTGAGCACTATTTACGTTGCAGTTTATACACCATCTGCAATGTGCTCGGGTGTTACCTGGCTATTGGGTGAGTCGTATGGACATCTCGATAGAAGATCGGCCAGAGAGTTATGTGAGCCTCGTATATGTCTGATTTCGAAGCTATAGTCCTGTAGAAGAAGGGACCATCTGGCCACTCTGTGGTTACTTGGGGTACCACTGGTGATGAATGTCAAAGGGCTATTGTCTGTTTCAATAATGAAGTGTTTACATAAAAGAAATCTCGAAAGTTTACGTACCGAGACCACAAGAGCGAAGGCTTCAAGTTCCGGCGTGCTGTAATTTCGTTCACTGGTGTTCAATTTCCGGGAGACATAGTATACAGGGTACAATATTTGGTCGTGCTCTTGAAGCAGTACCCCTCCAATGGCTACGGAGCTTGCATCGCATCTTAGTCTGAAAATAGTGCTAAGATCATGTAATTTTATAATAGGTTCACTGGAAAAATCAGATAGTACTTTCGCAAATGCAGGCCTTAAACATTCGCTATTTACAATAACATTTGGATTTTGTTTGTTAATAAATCAGTGAAACATTTGGTCAATTCAGCAAAATGAGGGATAAATTGTCTATAGTAATTCAAAAGACCTAACACACTTCGCAACTCTTTTGTTGTTGTCGGAAGCGACAATTTCAAAATTCTAGACATGATGTTATCGTCAGTTGATATGAAGCCATTTGAGATCTTATAGCCCAAAAATGAAATTTCTTGATAGGCTATATCAACTTTGGATGTTTTTATTGTCAGTCCATGTTGTCTAATCTTGTCGAATGTCTGCTGTAGTACTGTTATGTGGTCTGTCATGTTCTTTGTATGTATGCAAATGTCGTGCATGTACCAAATGATGTTGGAAATGCCTGTCAAAAGACGTCTTGTCATTCTGACAAAGGTTGCTGGAGCATTAACTAGCCCGAGTGGCAACTTGCACCATTCGTATAGTCCCCAGGGTCTGGCAAATGCTGTCAGATATATACTGTCAGCGTGAACAGGTATTTGCCAGTAACCTTTTGTCATGTCCAGTTTAGTAAAGTAACGTGAGTCAGTCAGTTCAGTTGGTATGTCTTCACAGTTGCTCATTGGTTCTAAATCCAACTGTGTAATGCTGTTGAGTTTCCTATAGTCAACACAGAGTCTTATTGTGTTGTCCTTTTTCTTCACAATGACAATGGGTGAACAAAAATGTGATTGTGAACGTCGGATGATATGGTTTGCTTCTAAGTCAATAATTTCTTGGTGTAATTTGTCTTTGTAGTGTATAGGAATGGAATATGGTCTGCATTTTATTGGGATGTCAGACGTCAAAATAATATGATGATGCACTAAGTCTGTCTGTCCTGGGTTGTTAGAAAATATTGTACTGTAGTCTTGTAATACTTGTCTGCAACTGTCAGTCTGTGTCTGTTTGGGATGTACCTTTATGTCCTGTAGGTTGGTTGTCGTGTTCAGTACTGGTGTTGGTAACTCGTCAGTATCGTTGTCGTCTGTCTGGTCCACTATTGTTGTGCTTGCTGTCGTCTCTACTTGTTCGTCGTCCCTGTGGTAGTATGGTTTAAGCATGTTAATATGAAAAAACTTGTGTTTGTCCCTAACTGCAATTTCTTAATCTACTGTCGAAATTTGTCGTAACACTTTAAACGGTCCGTGCCATGAGTCTGTGAGAAGATGTCTGTCACTTGGCAATAAGAGAAGAACGTCCTGTCCTGGCGTCAGAGTAATGGTTCTATTTCCTCTGTTAGCGTATTGTCGGTAGATAGCACCAGATTTTTGTAGTGCTACTTTTGCTAACACACATGATTTCATGATTCTATCGCGCAATGATATTACATGTTCATACGATGAAATGGGTGTAAATATGGTTTTACTTTCAGTCAGCATAGACTGGTACAATGATAATGGGCCGCGTGGTTTGGCACCATAAACTATTTCAAATGGTGAGAATCCAGTGCTGGAATGTGGCACTTCCCTATATCCAAATAAGATAGCAGGTAGATACGTGTCCCAGTCTTCTGGATGTTCTTGGGTTACTTTTGAGAGCATATGTTTAAGATCGCCGTTGATCTTTTCTATGATACCTGTGGAGTGTGGGTGGTACGGGCTGTTAAAGCATTGCTTCACCCCAAAAATCTTAGTAAATGCTTGTGTAGCTGCGGCAATAAACTGGCTACCCCGATCTGACAGGATGGTATCAGGGAATCCTACCCTTGAAAAAATATGGCAGAATACTTCCATGATGTCTTTGGAAGTTATATTCTTCATCGGAATGGCATCTGACCACCGACTACATAAATCAATTATTGTAACAATATATTTGTTTCCCCTTGATGTTATGTGGTTAAGAGGACCAACTATATCGACTGAGATCTTTTTAAACGGTCTACTTGCCAAATCGGTGATTTGCAGTTCTGCTTGCGGGTGTTTCCCCTTTTTAACAAGCTTTTGGCAGATGTCACACGATCTGCAATACAATTTGGTATCACTGCAAAATTTAGGCCAATAGAATTGAGTAAGTAACCTTGCTCGTATTTTAGCATACGCCATATGCCCTGCAAAGGGTATGTCATGCGCAAGCTGTAATGCTTGGTTGCGGTTTTCTGAAGGTAGCACCGTTTGTTCTGTAGTGCTAGAACCTTTGGTATAGAACCGTGTCAGAATTCCGTTTTTCAGAGCAAAATACCATTTAGCGTTCTTTGCTACTCGTGGCTTTTGGCCTATTAATTTAAAATACTTTCGCAACGATCGATCAGCTTTTTGAGCTGTTATAAATTTCTCCCTGGTTGTTTCAGGAGATGTTACAACTGAGCTTATTAGCTGTAAAGCCTCTGTCTGATCGATTCGATCTTGCATTTGAGCAGTAGATCTGGTTACTGCATTTGTAATCTCAAATATTTCATGTACATTACAACTTGGTGTTACATTTACACAACTACATTCCTGTGATGACATTGCCGAATTGGCATACATACATTCATTTACAGGTGGTAATACATCATGAATGGTGATTTGTGATGGTGGTGAAATGGTATTATCAATGTTACAAGTGACAGTGGATATAATATCGTCATGTGGCATACCATTCACCTCTGGAAGGTTACCAATAATGACATCGCAACAAGGATTGGTCAATGCTGCGCGTTTGACCTTTCCGGTGAGGAATGGTGTACTTATGTATGCCCATGCAAGCGGGTATCTCTCGATGTTACCCGAGAAATTTCTGCATGTAACATATTTACCACTATATTGTGATGGTAAGATATAGTCTCTCTTAATGCCAATGAGGGTACTGCCGCTATCCCGTAAAACGGTGGCAATTCTACCGTTAATATACCCATGGTGGATCTTTAATTTACCTTGGGAGTTGACTACTAAATTGGCTTCCTCATTTGTAACAGGAATGGACTGGCCACATGTCAAAATGCCATCCTCATGAAATTGATCACAGATAGTACATTTGTCGTGTTGAAACACGTCAATAGAATGTGCTGCGTTTACCGGGTGATCTTCTATACTTTCATCTTCTGATGAAGCACAATCAATCATGGCTGTATTCGCCTTTCTGGACATAGCTTTGGCTTTACAATCTTTCCGCCAGTGGCCGAACGCCTTGCAAAGGAAGCATTTTGTGTTACGTCTGTATATCTTTCTTTCTTTGTCTTGCTTCGCTATGTAGTTTTGTAAGTACGACATGTAACCAGGATGTTGGTCACACATATCCGTTTCGTTGTGTGACAAATGACAATATTTGCATTTGTTAAGCTGTTCAGCAGATTGTCTATAGGGCGTTTGTTTGTTGTAGGGCAATGACTTAGCTCTATCATATGTAGCGGCTGCTACAAAGTCTGTGCTAGTCAGACCAGTAATGAAACATTGCTTATTGGCCGAAAAATAACCTGAGCCACGACTTTCAATCTGTTGTAAACTTTCACACTGACATTCTAATAGAAATTTCGAAAATGGAGGTGGGAGAGATGTGATAATTTTATCTCTCAAAAGAAGATCTGTCAATTTATCAAAATTACCATTCACTTTGGCTGATGACAGCCACTTAGAAAAAACATTCTGTATTTCTGAGATGTAATCAGAGAACGTTTGTGTTGGTTTAGGAGACAATTTAACAAAGTGTTCTCTGTAGCCTGCTTCATCTAGCAAAAAATGAGACATAATTTTTGTCTTAATATAATGATAATCATTCTTCAGGTCATTTGGAATCGATTCTATCACTTTCAGAGGTTCTCCAGAAAGACTTCTCATGTATATTATACTCCATTCTGACTTTGGGATCTGGTAATGATCCATAATACATTCAAAATTTTGTGTGAAAGCTGCTATGCAATCACCTGTGGTGAAACTTTTAATCAGCCCTTGGTATTTCTTATATGGCTGGTCTTTGTCAGCTTTTCTATCTTACTTTTCTTTGGAAGTTTCTTCTTTCAGCTGTTCAATTTTTAGCTGTACTTCAAGCTCTTCTTTCCGGGCTAAAATTTCAGCTTTTATTATTTCTGCATCTGTTTCTGCTTGTTTAAGTTTTAAAGCAGCGTCTGCCTCTGCCTGTTTAAGTTTTAAAGAAGCTTCTGCCTGTTTCAAAGCAGTATCTGATTCCGCCTGCTTAAGTTTTAAAGCAGTATCTGATTCTGCCTGCTTAAAAGATCTTTCGGCTGCTCTCTCATCACGTTCATTAATCTTTTCCTGTAATAGGAGGTATTCTGCAAACTTTCTCTCACTCCAGGTCCTTAACTGTTCACCAGAAAGGTTCATCTTTAAACCCATTTCGATGTACTCGTTTAAACTAGACATGATGAACAAAATGTATGATGAAATAGAGTGTGTGCTGAAAGTCCAGCCAGACTAGGCTTGGGAGCCGTAACGGACTGACGTGTGAATGCGGCTTGAGAGTTATATGCATGTCTTGATAGCTAGCCTGTATGACCGTTGGAGATGGAACGCCTGTCTGTGTGACTTGTAAGTGGAGTGCATTGATGTATTATTATATTGATGTATTGATTGATTGCATTTATAATCTATTGGATATTGTGAATTGTGATTGCGCGAAGCTTGTATTGTTTCTGATGTGTGCAGTGCGCGAATAAATAGCGCGAATTATATTATCGGCTGTTAGCCTCGTGTTATTTGATAAGCATAGTTAGTATCACACTTGTCAAGATACGAGCCATAATTCTTGCCCTAAGCAAGACTTTGACACATTACCACATAATAATAATAACAACATCAGCACATTACTACATCATCACAGTAAATTAACCACATGAACCATATCACCACATTAACCACATTACCACATCACCACATTAACCACATCAACGCACATTTTCGAGTGCGCATTAGTCTAGGAAATGGTTGAGCTATTATCACACACAACCAGTACATTCATTGTTCGTAATCCCGTATATCCACGTTGGGAAAACAGTATCTGCGAGAATCAGCTGCGGTTCTTGCTGCACTGATAACTTACGGGTGTATGTGAGCCGGTCGTTCAGGAAGCAATGGTGAACTACTGAACGTAAAACTTGCCTAGTACATCAACAGCAGCTGAAAAATGCTGGTTTTGACTGCAGCGTCCTGTAAGGGATATGCAACAACAACAACAACAACAACAACAACAACAACAACAACAACAACAACAACAACAACAACAACAAAGTACATTTCAAGGGGGCGTTGTTTTTTTTCACTTCTTCGCTTTTAACTCGAGCTTAGTCCAAACACATCCATTTACGTTTTGTGCATTTGACTGATTTTTACGTGTGAATTAGCTTTCCATATTGACAGTCTCCCTCGCCATCAGGCGAACCCACTCCCACTTCTGAGATACTTGTAATTTACTCTCCCAAGCTTGCTGGTGTCTGGGTTGAACTCGCCACCGTGGTATCAGCACATTAAAAGTGTTTCAGATGGAGCGCTCTGAACAACTCTCCCATACTGCCATCTTCAAAGCGTTAACTGTGTTCTAAGCTCCATGGTTGCGACACTATACCCTGCCCGCTTTAACACCTGGACAATGATCGACTACTCTCAGTTGCTTACCTTATCCTAAAGGCCATCTGAGTGCATCATGAACGCTTACTTGTATGAGAAATACATTCATGTGTACTCATAGTCGTTTTTTTTTTTTTTTTTTTTTTTTTTATTCGCATATCCTTTTTTACAGGACATCGCTGTCAACATCAGCATCTTTCAGCTGATTGTTGATCTCTTGGCAAGATTACGCTCAGTAGTTTGCTATTGCTTTCTGAGCGGCCGGCTCAGTATCCCGCAAGTCACTAACGCGGGTAGAACCACTTCCAATTCTCGCGCACTGCGAGACCCTGCGTGGATAAACGGGATTACGGAGAAAGTCGTGTAACCCCTCGGCCAGAGAGACCGGCTCACTCATAGTAGTAGAGCAGATAAATAGACAAGAGTTTAGTTTAGCTTAGTTTAGTCGACGGATCAATATCACGGCACACGGGTGTAACCCTGTCGTAGTAATCCTTTATTATTGGAGTGAGGGGAATCAACACCCACATTTTTTATTAACCCAATATTATTGTCCTAGAGAAACCACCAGAATCCGTCCACAAATCTCCTTCAGTCTGTAGACACCACTCTCTTACTCTCACTCACCCCTGGATCATGCCCCCTCTCATTCTACCCCAACACAACATACTCAACAACTCTAGCTTTAACAATTAAATACAACAAATAATTTATTAAAGCCAAAAACTATGGTTGTGAGAAGTGTGTGTGTGTAATGTGTAGAATGTGTGTCGAATATGCTAATGTGTATGTAGAATCAGACCAGTGAAACAGGAGCTAAGTCTGTTACATCTCTGTGCTGAGCACACAACAGCACCATGTATTCCGGACAGAAAACCTCACACAGAAGATGTTTCTCCGGCCACGTGACGACTTTCTCCTATAACTCTCGAACAATCAGGATGCTGGTCATCAATGATAGACACTGTTCGATATTGGTCTTCACTCTAGCAAACACTGTGAATTTACTCTGTTCAATAATGTTCGTTGATCAGAGAATCTTTCAAATTACTTAAATGTCACCTGGGAAAATCTAACTGTTCATTAGTCACTGGTTATAAGATTTTCCCCATCTTAAAAAAAAAAACAACCTATTAATGTTCTAGGTATATATATATATATATATATATATATATATATATATATATATATATATATATATATATATATATATATATATATATATATTGGTGTCCTTGGTATATGTGTTATTTATAGTGTTCTGAATCTTCGGTGATGTAGCTTATCACTCAAGAAAAAAATCACACATATGTTCATCAAGTCCTGCTCAGCAGAAGCCAGGTTTCTGCAGACCAACTAGGTTATGTGCCCAGTGTACAAGCATCTCAGTAACCTCTGTTTTCAAGCCGTGAGACATCACTTTATATACCTTTGATACTAACTTCGTGGTAGTATATCGTAGTATCATCAAGTGGAACCTGTTGAATAGAGAACACCCTGGTGAGAGCAACTCAATTTTGACCTTAATTAGGTGAGTGTAGGCCGATAGCAGCACTCAGATCTATAACAGAGAACCAAACTCTGTTATACGGCCAAATAGCTCATCACATTGGTCTGAGACATGGGAACACAAGGAAAGATTAAAGGAAAAGGGTAGAAACCCAGCAGATGCCCTACTGGAAGATCCTACCATTTCACATTCCCTTCATCCCTCCCAGCCATCCTCAATCTCTCTAAATATTATCCCACTACATTGTCCTTAACTCCCTGAGTTAAATGATATATCACACAAGCTAGTTAAAGCCACACAATAGGCTGCTAGCGCCGACGCTTCTATAATACTTTCTATCAACGCACTTATAGAACATTCTATCACCGCACCTATAATACATTCTATCACCGCACAGTACTGTACTCTATTCCTAATCATACTCTAAGTTAGATATGATTAATAGAATACCATATGGCTATTCCGGTTGAAGATTGAGACAATGCAATCACAGACTGGATCTATGTCCGCCGATAAATATCAACACTTTGACACTATAGTCTCTTTCTATAACACAACTCGGAATACTGCGCCGATCCTTAGAACTTCATACTTTTGGTCGACTACCTCGAACTTGTTTACCGCAACTGGTTTTAATTCGGGGCTTGAGTGACGTCACCAAAAAGTCTAGACGCTGATCAGTCCAGAGTCCGGCTTTCTCCCCCTGTTTTAGACTGACTGGAATCAACCCGCCGTCTAGTTTGCTTTCATCTGGGAATCTTTTGTCTCGTACAACAAAAGTCCCGTCTGTCGGTGAACCAGGGGATTTTTCCCCACATCACAGAATCCATCCAACGTCTGTCCAGACATTCCGTCTACGACTTCAAAGGCTGACTACCGCCTTGCAGACGGATGGCGCTATTGTCCCGTCTCGAGCAACAACTTGTTAACAAAATGGTGACTGTGTGTAGACATTTGACGCGACGTATTTTGTTCCACAGTCCCCTACTCATCAAAGGATTGCCTGTTTTTGTAGACGAATGTCGGGTGTTTTTTTCATCGATCGAAACTATCAAGTTTTTCCGTGACAAACCCATAAGTGCTCCGTTCTACTACTAACTCAGGCCTGAGTCCTGAGAATCTCAGCTCAGTTCACTAATCCCGTACCACCGTTGAGAATCCTGAAATACTTTGGGTATATTTTTAACTCGAAATTTTGCCCAGGCAGCGCCGTTAGGCTAATCTTTTTCTTTTCCTTTTCCAACTGCCAAGGGATTATTTTCGTGGGCAACAATACACAAGGGCGACCGATCTCACTACCCAGAGACCAGGGACAATTTTTTTACTTGACGTCCACGTGAAAAAATCCTGGCCCTCGCCTGCGCTTGAACCCGGGACCATCAGTCCTCGAGGCGGACACCATACCTCGAGGCCACTCATTTCCCCTCCCCACATTAGATAAATAGATAGAATACACACTAAACACTGAATCTATAGTGGCTAAAAGGGATTCGAACCTGCCGTTTCCTATTGTCGTTAGATCATCGCTGAATGGGCACGGGTATATTTGGTCGCCAGATTAGCTACAAGCAATGATGTACAGACCAGAGGGAAGCAGAGGAAGAGGCCGACCACGTAAATGTTGGACGAAGGGAATAGCAGAGTCCATGGGAATATCGATACATGAAGCCCATAAGCGAGCACTCTCCCGCTGTTTATACGATGAAATGCATGATTTCCGCGTCCGATACACCCGTCTGGAGATCATCCGCCACATCCTGCACCCATCTTATCTTTGGCCTTCCTCTTCCTCTCTTCCCAGGCATATACCCCTTCATTATTGTTCTATCCAAATTCTCATAGCATTTAAAGTGACCAAAATATATCAACAGATGGAAGATGTATTAAAGAATTTAAAGTAGAATTGCCCATGCAAAGGCAGCGTGTGACAAGATGTTCTCTACGTTTATCTTTGTTTATGGAGGTGAGGACAACAATTAGTAAAAGCTATATTGACCAAATCCTGATGTACTTTGCCCAGGTCAGAAGTTTGACACAGGCAAGAAGTGGGTCAAAGTGTCCAATAGAATGTCAGATGTGTGTGAGGTTATAGTCAGGTTGGGACGTGAGTGAATGGAGCGGTCAGCAGGCGCCACGGAAGTAGAAATTCAGTAATTATTTCGCTACAACCATCGTCTTGGCGATGTGATTATCTATACTGATGGCTCTGTGTTAAGAGGCACAAGTAGTGCCTGAGGATTCATAGCAAAGGCCAATGCTTAATGTTTGGTAAAGGAGAGCTTGGCATACGACACCGCAATCTCAAGTCTGAGAATGGAGATAGAGGCGGTTACTGCAGCTGTCCACTGGTTGCAGAACAAACTGTATACGCGTGTAGTGATTAAAACGGATTCACGAAGCATGCTGGGAAAGGTGAAGACTGGCATGCTTCGTGCTGAATGACTTCCATCAATTTAGAGGTCGTGGGTTGTGAGCATTCGCTAGATATTTTCTCCGGGATACTCCTGTATGGCTGGAAATAAACAGGCAGACAGATTGGCTGGTGCCGCATCATTGAGGGGTTATTTGATACATGATCAGGCAGATGTGGTGAAGGCTCTCTAGGAGAATGTGAATAATGCAGAAGAACCGATAGACTATCATGGTCTAGAGAGAATGTGAATAATGCAGAAGAACCGATAGACTATCATGGTCTAGAGAGAATGTGAATAATGCAGAAGAACCGATAGACTATCATGGTCTAGAGAGAATGCGGCAGCAAGTCGTGGCCATATCATCTGGTAGACAGTCGCCACTCAGAGGTAAAGCAAGACGGACATAGAATCAGAATGTAAAGGGCACCATTAGTAATGAAACTCTACACTGACTGTTGGGGATGATGACTGAGCGCTTATGGGAATGCCCCGAGTGCAGTCATGTCCATATTTCACTCAACTCAACTCAACTCTATCCTGATATACGGAAGCCAATTACAGACAATTAACATACAAGCGAGGAATTAGCGGATGGTGAAGGGATGTTGTTTTATAGAAGAATGATGAGAACATCGTTAGAAAGAGCATTAAGGCATCTTGAGAGCGGTAACTCACATAGACAAGTGACCAGTTGCACTAGGGGAGGGCAGGACACATCGGTGGGCATGAGAAGGAGGGAATTTGAGTGTGTTATGACAACAGGAAGACTGGAGGAAATAGAGCAATGGGCACCAAGAGAGAAGATGATAGACAATCTGATGTCATGGCAGGGATTAAGGTATGTGTCAGTAATTTTCCGCAGCACAAAAGCAGAGAGCTGTGGACAGACATGATAACCAACGCCACACGGCATGGAGTAAAATATTTCACACCGTGCGCATCAATTCTCAGCGCACGAAAATGCACGGGTATACTAAAGTGGGTGACATCAGCGGCTATACTCCTATATTGTCTTCAGACATGGAGAGAGGCCCGCCAACGGCCTTTCAATAAGCACTGGGTCCCTTGTCTTCAACTAACACACAGGTAGGTGAGTCAGTATTGACACATTCATGTAAATAAATACATAATTCATGACAACAATTTCAACTAAAATTAACACATTACCCGAGAATGGAAGAATCCATTCAGAATTGACATGAACTCAATATTTTATACCCTTGCACTACTGAATACAGAACATTTTAAACTTTGTACTTTAGATGAAACAACAGATCCACCCGCAATAAATGAGTCTTAATAGCAAACGATCAGTGCCTGTTTTACAGTGACGAGGGCACACTACATCCATCCATCATGTGCCATGTCGGTAAGAGTGGGCTGTCATAACTCGCCAATTCACTCGATCACCAGAGTCGTGGATCAGCTTAGTGTTCTTGACTCGACCATGCCACGTCGTAAAGTCATCCAGGTATTTATTTCTCTGTCTTCGCCTTGTTCTCTTTTCCTCGGTCCTTCCAGTTGTCACCAAGTTCTCCAATTTCTTTCTTTTCATAATATGTCCTAACATGTTGACTGTCTACGTCTAATTTCTCTAATCATTATATGATTTTCATTTCTTTCTTGTAGTACTTGGTCATTGGTTTTTCTGTCTGTCCATGGTATTCTTCGCATTCTCTCCAGAAACCACATTTTCATGTCCATACAAAAGTATAGGCTCTATGTAGCACCTCAACACTCTTTTACTCGTTTCAATTGACATCACTTTATTGGCCAGTATGTGTTTCATCTTGTTAAAGGTTACTTTCGCCATGACGATTCTTGTGCTAATTTCTTCAAGGCATCTCCCATTGTACGTTATTACTATTCCTAGATAATTGTACGTAGAGGTTGCGGTTTTATTGCAAAGACTAATGGACGAGTTTTGAAAAAGGAGAGTCTGACATAAGAGACTACGACAACCAGCATGAGAATGAAGGTGGAGGCAGTAACAGCGGCATTCCGCTGGCTGGAGGAGTCTATTGCAACACACATTGTATTCCTTACGGATTCAAAGAGTATGCTTAGTAAGGTGGAGAAAGGAATGTTTCGTGTGGAATGGCTCTCGTCACTTCAGAGGTCACAGATTGTGAGAATTGTATGGATATTTTGCCCTGGCCATGCGGGGGTACGAGGGAATGAACAGGCTGATAAGATAACAGGGAATGCACCTCTTTGTGGTAGATTACCTATAGACAAGGGGGAGGTGGTCGTGCACTTGTGGGACCATGTGGAGAAGGCGGATGAACAGATTGCGAACCCATATGTGGAAAGGATGAGATTGCGGGGGATCGGCAGGGTTTCTGGAAGAATCTCAAAACTGAGAGGGAAGACCAGGAGAACGTTTAATCAGATAGCTGTGGGAACGATTAGTAACATGACTCTTCGCTGGCTGTTGAACGAGGGGCCGGAACACGTATAGGAATGTCCTGAGTGCAGCGATGTCGGTTCTTACCTCAACTGCACCGATTTACTTGTTGAAGAATATTCCCATGTATGTGTATATTGCATTGTGTTATTTCGTTCTTCCTAGTGACGACCATAATCTGTGTCTTCTTCCAATTTATTTCTAACTCCAGTTGCTCACTGTGTGCAACAACCGCTTCTACTAATTGTTGCAGAACCTTCTCATTGTCTGCAATCAAGACTGTATCATCTGCATATCTAATTATAATGTTATTGATGTTTCGTCCTCCAATGATGATTCCATTTATATCTATATTTCTGAAAATATTTTCACCGTACAGGGAAAAAAGATCTGGAGACATTACAACCCCTGTCCCACACCTCTCTTAATAGGCTGATATTGTCCCACTTCATTATCAATCCTTCTGGCAGCTTATTGTTTCCAATATATATATTTTTTTAAAAATAATCTAATGTCTTTCCCGTCAATCTGTAGATCTGCAAGCATCTCTACCATGTTGACATGTCTTAATCCATCGAAAGCTTTTCTGTAGTCAATAAAGCAGATGTATATCCTTGTTTACATCTATAGAACGTTCAGTTACTGTTCTCAGCATATACACATCATTTACTGTACCCCCACCTTCTACAAACCCACATTGTTCTTCTCCTATCATCATCATCATCATCATCATCATCATCATCATCATCATCATCATCATCTTCCACTTCTGCCGTCAAGCGCCGTGGGGAGGAATAATTTGCGTTCCAGCGCCCGGTGAACGGCACTGGAAAGTGTCATTCCGTGTGGTTGTACAATGTCTCTAATGTCGTCAATCCATTTTCTTCTTGGACGTCCTCGTGATCTCGTCGTAGATGATCTTTGATGTAAGGCCAGTGACTGTAGTTGCTGATGTTGCATTCTAACGACATGGCCAAACCACTTGATCTTCTGTCTTTCAATAAATGTGGCACAAGGTGTTGATCCCACAGTCTGTCTGATAGTAGCATTTCTAACTCGGTCTCGGATTGTTAAGTTGGCAGCTCTCCTCAGGCATCTCATTTCGCAGGTGTTGATTTTGCGAATGTGTAATTTGGATAAAGTCCAGGTTTGAGATTGGTAGCATAGGGTTCGTATGAATATGCTGTTAATTATCTGCCGTTTTGCGGACATGGGTATGTTTGGATGTTTCAGTAAGGGTGATAGTTGATATGTAAGTGCACTAGCTTTTTGACATCTGATTTCAATTTCTCTGTCCAATCTGCCATCTTCCGTGATCATACTTCCAAGGTATTTGAATTCTTTAACTTGTTTCAGAGGTGTGTTATTTATCTGTATACTTAGTGGGCCTGGCGATCTACTAACTTGCATTACTTCGGTTTTGGCTGTGTTTATACTCATATTGTATCTTCTCCTATTTCGGGTTGTATTTCCTTCCTCATTCTTTGCATGGTAATTTGTAGCAAAATCTTCGTGATGTGACTCATTATACTAATTGTTCTATGTTGATCACATTCCTAGGTTCCTGACTTCTTTGGGATTGCAATAAATACAGAATTACATAATTCAGAAGGTATATCCCCGGTATCATATATTTGGTTCACCAGTCTGGTGACTTGATCTATTCCTTATTTTCTAAAGCATTAATCATTTCTGTTATGATGTTATCTGAAACGAGGGTCCTGCCAGTTTTTATATGGTTAAGAACATTCTACACTGTAAAATCATATTTATAAGCTGAGTACTTTATTTGTTGCCAAGCAGTTACAAACACGTTCTTAGCCTGCCGCTAACAGTCTTCTGTATTCACTTCGTCTGCTAGTTGTTGCAATACCCGGTACTTACAAGAGTCTGAGTGGTGCTGAGTGGTCTCGAGGCATTATGTTCTCGTCGAGTGCTGGTGGTAACGGGTTCAAGCCCTGGTGAGGACCGGGATTGTGCAGCAGATACAATATGAATATACATACAGCCAAAACTGAAGTCAAGCAAGTGAACAGATCTCCTGGTTCACTAAGTATACTGATAAATAGTACACCTCTGAAAAGCAAATATATATATAAATAATGATTATATTTAGAAAGTATGATCAAAGAAGATGAGACACTAAATAAGATGTCAAATAGTAAGTGCCCTTATACACCAAATATCGCTAATACTGAAACTATTAAATATGCAAATATTCTCAAAACGACAAATAATAAATAACATATTTATACCAACCCTATACTACCAATGTCAAACCTGAACAATATCCAATCACATTTATGTAAAAATCAACATCTGAGAGATGAGATGTTTGCGGAGAGCTGCAAAATTAACTTTCCAAGATAGAATAAGTAATGATGTTATCAAACAAACAGTGGAAACAACAACTTGTGCCACGTACATGAAAGGTGCAGATCAAATGGTTCGACCATCTCATTAGAATGCAACACCATCAACTACCAGCTCTGGCCCTGCATCAAAGAAGATCTGAGAGCAACAGGATTCACAAGAAGAAAATGAATTAACGACATCAAAGACATCGTACAATTAGATGGAATGACAGTCTCCAGTGTGACCATGGTGCGCTGGAACGTTAACTAAACTCCCCACGGCGCTCACCGGCAAAAGTGGAAGATGATGATAATGATGATGATGGATACTGAATCAGTGCGACTCCAGCTATGAGTTAGATATATTACTGTAGGACAACACGGTAGTCCTGAACCTTAGCTAGGATAATAGTTGACAGTAGAGTTGACAGTAGAAAGACAGTAGAGACAGAAGACTCTTTAAGGCGCATAGAGGGGTATTGTGTATATTAGTAGTTAATCTTCAGTCGCAGTTCCAGCTTCACGGCAAAGATCACCCCGTAATGTTCCGTTCTTGAATATCACCAAAATGTCCCACACTGCGCCATATAAACAGTGGAACAGACAGAATCCTGACAACCAACAGCACCCATAGGCATACATGTATAAAGCCGTTGCGAGAAAAACAACAGGTTCACGCAAACTACTGCATGATGCAAAACCTACTGGTTCAGCAACCCGCGGTCCGCCATTTTTCTGAACATGCAGATCACAATGCAAACAACCGCGGTCTGATGTAAAAGCAGTCCACACGAAATCCACAGTTCACAGTGTCGCTCCATTCACTTAACTCGGTAGCTAGGTGACAGAACCATCAGTATTCACAAATTAATCAGTACACTATAATGTATAAAATATCCAGTTGCCACAGTAGAGATAAGTAAAATAAGATGCAAAGAAATATGCCGTTACAGATTTAGTAACGTGTGTATAGTAAATAAATTGAAAATGTAAATTCAACGGGTGGATGTCTTTCAATTTGTTTGTCCTGTTGGTTACAGGTGGTGTTACTACTGGGTCATGCTTCCTTAAAGATACCTGTTGACCTATTGTTTCAACAGCACTCGGATTTCTGGGCACGGCCGCTACATCAAGCCAGGGGATGTCTAACACATGGGTATGTTAGATTCTGTACATGTATAAGTTGGTATTTGCTGCTAAATGCTTCAGTTGTTTCGGTTGGAAGGAAGTTGTCCAGGGTACTTCACTTGTGATGGAGTGCTTCTGTTGTTTCGGTTGGAAGGAAGTTGTCCAGGGTACTTGTGATGGAGTGCTTCTGTTGTTTCGGTTGGAAGGAAGTTGTCCAGGGTACTTCACTTGTGATGGAGTGCTTCTGTTGTTTCGGTTGGAAGGAAGTTGTCCAGGGTACTTGTGATGGAGTGCTTCTGTTGTCATGTTTCTGCTGTCCTGTTTTTGTTGCCCTGGGTGCCTATTGTGGGAGTCTCATTTCATCAAATTTATGGTTGGAGTCTCATTTCATCATATCTATGGTTGGAGACAAATTTCATCTAATCTATGGTGGGGGTCTCATTGCATCTAATCTATTATGGGAGTCTCATTTCATCATATCCATGGTTGGAGACAAATTTTATCTAATCTATGGTGGGGGTCTCATTTCATCTAAGCTGTGGTGGGAGTCTTATTTCATTAAATCTATGGTGGGAGTCTCATTTCATATAATGTATGGTGAGAGTTTTATGTCATCTAGTCTATGGTGGGAGTCTCATTTCAATTAATCTATGGTGGGAGTCTCATTTCATCTAAGCTGTGGTGGGAGTCTCATTTCATTTTTTTTATGGTGGGAGCTCATTTCATTTTATTCATGTTGAGAGTCTCATTAAATGTAATCTGTATTGGGAGTGTCATTTCATTTAATCTATTGTGGGAGTTTCATTTCATTTAATCTATTGTGGGAGTTTCATTTCATCAAATCTATTGTGGGAGTCTCATTTCATCTAATCTATGGTGGGAGTCTCATTTCATCTAATCTATGGCGGGAGTCTTATTTCATCTAATCTATGGTGAGAATTTCATTTCATCAAATCTATGGTGGGAATCTCATTTCATCTAATCTATGTTGGGAGTCTCATTTCATTTAATCTGTTGTGGTAGTTTCATTTCATCTAATCTAATGTGGGAGTCACATTTCATCAAATCTAATGTGGGAGTCTCATTTCATCAAATCTATGGTGGGAGTCTCATTTCATCTATTCTATGGTGGGAGTCTCATTTCATTTAATCTATTGTAAGAGTTTCATTTCATCTAATCTAATGTGGGAGTTTCATTTCATCAAATCTAATGTGAGAGTCTCGTCTCATCTCATCATTTCATCTCATCTATGGAAAGTGCATCTACGTTTCTATGCGGAGTGTCTCCACTCATCTATGGGCAGTGTCTCATCTGATCATTGGAGAATGTCTCATCTCATCTTTGGAGATTGTCTGATTTCATCTTTGGGGAGTTTCTCATCTTATCTGTGGGGCGTGTCGCCACTCATTTTTGGGGAGTGTCTCATCGCATCTATGCGAAGTGTCTTATCTCATCTATGGGAAGTGTCTCCGCTCATATATGGGGAGTGTCTCATCTCATATAAATGTATCTCATCCATGGGGAGTGTATCATCTCATAAATGGGGAATATCTCCTATTGAAATCCATAATGCGATAGGGGTGTTCTCTCCCGAATTATTCGATATTTGCGGGTTTAGTGTGATGCAGATGTGTCGAATTGAAACTCATGACATTTATACGTGCATTCACTGAATTATCTGACTGAGTAAACATTGTATGACGTCATGTTTGTCTTTTACAGTTAATGAATTCGTTAACCGTCTTTGAGAACTCACAGTTTTAGCTACACCATGAGCTAAGAGAGGGGAGGTAGCGAAGTACTCACGACTAGATGCAGCAGCATTTCTGGGGCACTTGTGTGAATGGTTTGCCATCGTAGTGGTGGTAGGTTACGTACGGGGTGTCAGGCATTGTAGCACCTTTGGTAAGGATGACTCTCATGTCCTTTTCAGGACCCATCCCCCACTGGTCCAAGCCTGACACCCAGCTCATGCCTGTGGCTCCTAGTAGCTGTCAGCATGTGACAGCGGCCACCCCCCGGGCAACAGCTGTGAGAGGCTGGCTAAACCAGGTGCAGTTATCCGATTTGGTATCAAACCAAGCGGTGAACTAGGGTATGCCTACCCAGCATGTGAAGACAGGATCCGGCAGACTGCGCGGAACAAATCATTCCTGATTCAACGGGCAAGACGGCGTTTACCTGCAACGCGTTGTGGAACGTAATGAGCACGGCAAGGCACGTTGAGCGCCCTGGTCATCCACTGCACCTGTATTCGTCTCCAGTCGTCTCGACTTGTCCTGCCACTGGATTCAGAAGGACTCAGGCGAGAGAGTGAGGTCGACGAATTGCGCAACTCTTCCTCACTTTAATCCAATTCATCGCGCAAGTCATTCTTCATCCAACGTCATATATCACCTTCAAGTCCTGTGGCGATGGGCGAGCGGCGAAGCGGCAGGCGTGGTTACCCTGGCTGCCGTGGTTACCCTGGCTGCCGTAGTCGCAGACCTGCACACAGGCGGCTCAGGTCATATGGTCGTCTTCTACTGACCGGAGCAGCAGTGGGATTCGGCAGACCCTGAGCGACTGAGCAGCCCTCTATAGGAACACACTGCTTATCCCCATAGCATGAGGAAGGGGCTAGAAAAGGTGCCCTAAGCATTGTCTGTTCCATCACTACCTAACCAGCTAGCCGCGGTTGGTGGGTACCCTAAACTGCGATCGACATACAAACAAAAATAAAAAAAACAGGTAAAGCTAAAAGAGAAAACCACATTTCCTTAACAATCGGAACTTGGAATGTACGGACCCTACTTGACAGAGACGGCGCGTCGGGTCCAGAGAGACGAACAGCACTTATTGGAAGAGTGCTGGGCAGGTACAACATCGACATTGCAGCTTTGAGCGAGACACGACTTGCAGAAGAAGGCCAACTCTGTGAAATAGGTGCCGGGTACACATTTTTTTCTGGAGTGGAAGGAAAAGCTAGGAAAGACGCCAATCCGGTGTGGGATTTGCCATTAAGTCGGCCCTGGTCGGTAAACTAGCTGGATTTCCAAAGGCTGTAAACGACAGGCTAATGACCATTACATTGTCCCTGCTGAATGGAAGGAAGCATGCAACATTTTGTGAGTGTCTACGCACCAACTATGACCAATGAAGATGATGTCAAGAACAAGTTCTATGAGGACCTGCACAATGTGTTAACATCTGTTGCCAAAGGAAACAAACTTATACTCCTTGGGGATTTCAGTGCCAGAGTAGGCACGGACACCACCTCTTGGAGTGGCATTACTGGAAAGCACGGAGTCGGAAATTGTAACAACAATGGACTCCTCCTTCTTCAGACATGTGCCGAACACGATCTCCTGATTACCCCATGAGAAATAGGACATTGTGGATGCACCCTCGATCGAAACACTGTCACCTCATTGACTATGTCATCGTCAGGAGGAGTGACAGACATCACGTTCGGGTGACAAAATCCATGTGTGGTGCCGAATGTTTGACAGACCGTCGTCTCATTATCTCGAAAATAAACATTCACATCAAATTACCACGGCGTCCTCAAGGGGTGAAAATGCAAAAAACAAAACAACAACTAAATGTCACCCGCCTAAACATCAAGAAATTGGAGCTGTCGTTTGAAAATATGCTGGCAGACCGCCTCAAGCCCAATGCTGCAGCTAAACAGGATACAGAAACAGAGTGGAGAGCCCTAAAGGACATAGTTTACAACACTGCTATGGAAATCCTTAGTTCAACCCCTCGAAAGCATAAAGACTGGTTTGATGAAAATTCCGAAGACATCAACCAATTGCTGGCCGAGAAACATCCATGTCTCTCGGGCGTATGTTGCAATGGGAAAGATGCAAGCTCTTAAAAATGTAATTTTGATAGTTCTATCTGTCCGAATCTGAATGATTTTGATTGTGATGTTAATAATAATGTTGAAGATAATGAAACTGTTATTGTTGATGATGATTATAACAATGGGGGTAATGTTGAAGATGATAATGATGGTGTCGGTATATCATTGTGATTTTATGATACCGTTATGGAAAGGATGGTATACCTGCAGTTTCAGAAAAATGTGGTGCATGTGTGTTTCTGATGTGTGTCTAACTGGCCAAGCACAAGTCGGATCAATTGTAGAGTGGGGCATGTAGTATATACGAGTACCTGATCGTATTGCACATTGAAGTGGATATTCCCGACGTGTAGCTAAGAATTCACAAGATACTGGCACCTTGTCGTCTTTACAGGCGATAGTTTGTTACACTGCGCTTAACAACAGGCATAAAAACTACAACCCATGGTGGTAGCGAATGTTGCTGATTAGACCAATTCGCGCGGTAAATGGTTGTCCACAATGGATGCATGTGAACCATCTGACGTTTGAGTTAAGAATTCGCAATCTACCCTTCCACTTCTGTTAGCGGAGATTAAGATTCAAGGGGGTGGGCCACGGGTTATGCGTCATATATATGTACACACTAGACCGTCGTTAACATAACCCCCCAGATGCATGTCATGTCCATACGATGTTGATACAAAGAGTGTATATAACTACAGCTCAGTGTAACTCACAATACTAATTGTCGCTTTCCAGGGACAGGAACAATGGCAGGCATTAAAGAACACCAGGGACCGACGTGCAACTATCGCGGGACCTAGTCTATCCCAATCAAGACGTGGATCCATTGGAGGGCCACGATCACCAATCGCGCCCCTGCCTCCAGATCAGCAAACCGTCCGCCAGTCAATAGTTGGAGGGTCACCACGGCCTGGGGAAAACTGGGAGGAATACTGGGGCTCGGATTACGGGACGGCACAGCAGCAGGAAGAGAACCAGCAGCAGCCGGAACCGCAACCTGATGCACAAATCAACGACCAAGAGCCACCTGAGAAGAAGGGCTTCGTTTCCTCGGCTAGAGTGCAGGTACTGGATGATGGGACCTACGATCCTTTCATTCAGAGCATGGAGAAAGCCCTAGTGATGTTCTACAATCCTTTCCAGTGCGAAAGCGTCTTTCCCGGTCTTCAGTTCGCAGCTGTAAGTGCTCGGCACAACACCAAACATGATAGCGATGATCATCATCATTGTCACCATCATCATCACCATCATCATCACTATCATCATAACCATTATCATTATAACCATCATCAACATAACCATTATCATTATCATAATCACCACCATCATTATCATCGCCATTATCACCACAGTGAGGAGTTTGTTTTACTTTTTAAATGGGAAAGGTGGGTTGTATGACCAGGGGTTGCCCGGATGGGTTATCAGTATTAAACATCCTTCCTTAGGAAGCCTATGATTGGCTCTGAAACCCCCAACATGAAAGACAGAACCTAATGTAGTGAAAGCCTACACGCTTTTTGTAAAGAAAGGGTCTCCTTTAGAAGGCAAAATGATCAGTGAAATTTACCAAAGACACTAGAGGAAAAATACTATCAGGCACAAAATGTTTCCATGTGTATGGATCCCTCCTCACTATGATCAAATTCTAAGGCAACGTAGTATTACATAACAAATTGTGAACAGCACTTTTGAACAAACTTCTACAAGTTATAAACACAAAGTCCAGGTTTCAACCCAACCATTTATTTAGTACACTTGGTGGGTTTTGGGGAAACTAATTATCTGTCTGGCTTGTGGATATTAAATCCACTCCATCAATTACAGACTCATGAATTACAAAATCAGTGTATACCATCTGATGTTTTCCCCAAAATTAACAACCAACAAATGCATAGATTATTAAATCAATAATTCTTCGAATCTATCTGCAACTTGATGATAACAATCTCTAATCTAAAAATACACCTAAAGATTCCTATCTAACTGATATGTCCTCTCAGCCTGCAACGGGAATCTTTTTCTTCTGTGACCTATCCCATTCCATCAATGATATGGTTTAGGGAAAGTCAACAGCACTCTAGGTTCAACCCTGTTATATGCTTTCATAGTGAGATCCCGAGATTACATAACCATGACCTGAGATATAAGAAGGCTGTTTGGCCGAGTGAAGCTGAGGCTTGGGGTCAGTCACACAAATCAGGAGCTCCTCTTCAGACATGGCAGAAGGTAATTCCCTACATCATCAAATACAATGAAAACAGATGAAGACCGTCCAGCAGCTCTAAGTAATAATATCAGAATCACAACTTTAGTCAACAAGGCATTTCAGCACGACCAGTATTATGTCAATAAGGCCATCTCACACTCGGTGATATCAGTGCAGCTTTCTCTAGATAATTAGTTGCAACTTATGAACAGGGCTTGGGTAAGATAATTAGTTGCAACTTATGAACAGGGCTAGGATAAGATAATTAGCTGCAACATATGAACAGGGCTAGGATAAGATAATTAGTTGCAACTTATGAACAGGGCTAGGATAAGATAATTAGTTGCAACTTATGACCAGGGCTAGGATAAGATAATTAGTTGCAACTTATGAACAGGGCTAGGGTAAGATAATTAGTTGCAACATATGAACAGGGCTAGGATAAGATAATTAGTTGCAACTTATGACCAGGGCTAGGATAAGATAATTAGTTGCAACTTATGACCAGGGCTAGGGTAAGATAATTAGTTGCAACTTATGAACAGGGCTAGGGTAAGATAATTAGTTGCAACTTATGAACAGGGCTAGGGTAAGATAATTAGTTGCAACATATGAACAGAGCTAGGATAAGATAATTAGTTGCAACTTATGACCAGGGCTAGGATAAGATAATTAGTTGCAACTTATGACCAGGGCTAGGATAAGATAATTAGTTGCAACTTATGAACAGGGCTAGGGTAAGATAATTAGTTGCAACATATGAACAGGGCTAGGATAAGATAATTAGTTGCAACTTATGACCAGGGTTGGGATAAGATAATTAGTTGCAACTTATGACCAGGGCTAGGATAAGATAATTAGTTGCAACTTATGACCAGGGCTAGGATAAGATAATTAGTTGCAACATATGAACAGGGCTAGGATAAGATAATTAGTTGCAACTTATGACCAGGGTTGGGATAAGATAATTAGTTGCAACTTATGACCAGGGCTAGGATAAGATAATTAGTTGCAACTTATGACCAGGGCTAGGATAAGATAATTAGTTGCAACTTATGAACAGAGCTAGGGTAAGATAATTAGCTGCAACTAATGAACAGAGCTAGGGTAAGATAATTAGCTGCAACTAATGAACAGAGCTAGGATAAGATAATTAGCTGCAACTGATCAACAGGGCTAGGATAAAAAAAATAGCTGCAACTTATGAACAGGGCTAGGATAAGATAATTAGCTGCAACTAATGAACAGAGCTAGGATAAGATAATTAGCTGCAACTTATCAACAGGGCTAGGATAAGATAATTAGCTGCAACTAATGAACAGAGCTAGGATAAGATAATTAGCTGCAACTTATCAACAGGGCTAGGATAAGATAATTAGCTGCAACTTATCAACAGGGCTAGGAGCTAGGATAAGATAATTTGATGCAACGTATGAACAGGGCTATTCATTCATTCAATAGCATGTCCTTTGCAGAACCTCGCTGCCATAACAACCTTCCAGAAAACTTCTCGATCACAAGTAAGGTGTCCCGCTTCTGATACACCCATCTGGAGATCATCCCCCACATCCTGCACCCCTCTTCTCTTTGGCCTTCCTCTTCCTCTCTTCCCAGGCATATACCCTTCCATTATTGTTCTCTCCAAACTTTCCTGACGTTTCAAGTGACCAAAATACTTCAATTTTCTTTGTTTTATCGTCTTTAATAGCCATCCCTCCTCAATATTCAACTCTTGAAGTATGGAAGCATTTGTTCTTTTCTTTACCCAAGATATTCTTAGAACTCGTCTATAACATTTATATTCAAAGGCGTTTATACGCTGTTCAGCTTGTTTAGTAAGTGTCCATGTCTCACAGGCGTATGTTGCAATGGGAAAGATGCATGCTCTTAAAGATCTAATTTTTGTAGTTCTGTCTGTCCCACTCCATAATTTCTTCATCTGTTTTAGTCTTTGAAGAGCAATGGATAGTCGCCGTTTAATTTCTTTCATTGTGTCACCGTTATTGGTAATCAATGACCCAAGGTATTCAACATTTTCCACCACCTCCAATTTTCCCCCATTAATTTATATTTCTTTCTCCATAGTAGCTTTATCTGTATGCATTATCTTTCTTTTTCTATGTTAAGATATAAGTTGTGATTTTCACTATTCCATTGGGATGAGGCTATTAGGTTTTCTATGCCATTCTGTGTTGTGGATAGTAATACTGTATCATCAGCATATCGAATCTCTGGTATGTCATGACCGCCGATATTTAGGGCATCATATAGCTCCCTGTTTATATCATCTCTGACATTTCTCATTATATTTTCGGCCGCAATCAGGGCTAAGATAAGATAATTAGCTGCAACTTATGATCAGGGCTTGCTAGTCAGGTCTTAGTCAGATACGACTAAACTACCGTATGACAAAAGACGGTACTATCTGCTTTCTGTTAGCGCCGTATGTTGGGCGGCGCGCACCAAACCCGACACCCCACATTGTGCCAACGGCTTCGAGCGGAAGAGCGCAATTAGGAGGGTACAAGCCTTATCCTGGTGCGAGGAAATGCAACCTAAAGACAAAATGTCATGGCAGGGCAGACCAGGCCCTAAGCCTTGATTGGCAGCTGGTCTAGGATCGAAGCTCCGACAGGCGGACAATTAGAGCATTGCTTTGCTGATCCGGCAGCTTCTGCAGCTTGTCTTGTTCCAGATGTATAAGTGTTACCTTTCATTCTGGAGTGAACTAGGCAGGCCGAGAGAGGGATCATGCTGCATGGGCAACACATGATCTCTATATTTTAGCCCAGGCTTTGTGCTATGGAGAGGCAATAACTCCATCCCTGGTCTTAACTGGTCTCGGAATCAAAGCGAGAGGCAACTGTTACGGGTTATAAGTCCTTGTCAGTTGGCGTAGACATGGGGCGCCACGGTTCGCCTATGATGGTGGGAGACACCTACAGGTGTCACTAATCAGCTACCGCCCGCCTCAAGCTGGGCATCCCCCGGTCAACTGGGTGCTGATACGCCACAACATGTGTGCTTTTTTAGGAGGGTCCTAATCATAGAGTTGCGAACGCGGTTCGTGAGCCGGGTACCAGGCGTTCGAATTCAGCTGCGACCGATGTGTGCAGCAGACCGTGTCGCGTTCTGTTATAACGTGCTGGTATGGGAGCCGGTCGTTCGGAAAGCAATGGCAAACTACTGAACGTAACACTTGCTTAGTACATAAATAGGAGCTGAAAAATGCTGGTGTTGACTGCAACGTCCCGTAAGGGATACGCAACACACACACACACACACACACACACACACACAATCAGAGAGTTGCTTTTTGCGGATGATGCTGAAATTACAACCCACTCTGAGGAAGAATTACAACATCTACTATCTGCATTCTCCAATGCTTGTTCTGAGATCTCTTACCCATCTGTAATTCACCAAAAAAGATGTCCTTTGGTTTTCTACCATCATTCATCCTCCTAAGATGTCCTATCCATCTAAGTCTACGAAGACTGATCATGGAATAAACCGTCAGACTACCTCATCTTTCCAATACTTCAGTATTTGTGATTTTGTCTTGACACTTAATACCAAGAATTCTTCTCAGACACCGCATATGAAAGCTGTTTAAACGTTTCTCTCAAGGTCGGCCTCTACTACGATACAAAGATGTGTGTAAGCGGGACATGATTGATACAGGCATTGATAATACACATTGGGAGAAAGTCGCCGCTGAACGTGTTGCATGGAGGGCAAACATCAGAAATGGAATACAGACAAAGGAGAAAACGATTGCAGATAAAGCACACACAGACCGTGAGAGACGTAAGGTGGTGCATGACGGTGGAAATGACAATGTTTTCACATGAATACACTGTGGACAAACATTTGCAGCACGAATTGGCCTTATCAGCCACACTCGCCACCGCCATGGGTCGTAGTTAGTAAGCCTTTTTGAAACACAATGTACGAAACTATCGTCTGTCAAGACGGAAAGGTGCCAATCATGAAAAGGGCTGGTACCACTCTCTAAGTATCCTCAGTAGTGCAAACGCATCCCTCAGTAGTGCAGACCAATCCTTTAGAAAAACAAAAAACTGAAAATAATTCTCCACTCTATCCATTCAATACTCACAGATCAAGATGTTGTAGTCAGCCCTATTGGGTTTTTAACCAACTACTGTTCATCCTCTGGGACTTTACTGATAGGAATCTGTCAATTGAGCACTTAGGGGCTACCTATCCTGGTATACTACCTAAGGGTAGTGATTGTCCGTCTTCTTGGTTTTTAGCTGATAGAAATCTAACAGTTGAGCACTTAGGGGCTACCTCTCCTGGTATATCACTTAAGGGTGTTGATTATCCCTCTTCTGGGATTTTTTTAATATCTGAGCATCACCACCTCTTATTTCACACGGTGGTCTGATTCCTCATGATGTTAATCCACCCGTACAATGTACGACAGATGATAAGATGTTTGGCTGCCAGGCATTTGCTAAGTGACCATAAGTTGGGGGTCATTTCTTTAAAATCGTAATTCCTCTTGTATCGTGAGAGAAATGGAGACCCTCCTGCCAGTCAAGGTTCGAGCTCCCAACTCTTGATTAGCCCACTGTTGACAAGACAATAAGGCTAGGCATTATATAGCTTCAGACAACTCCACCACCCAGCCGCCTGCTGACATAAAAATACAAAATCTCTTCTATATACGTTTGTATAAAATCAGATGTCAATACAAAGCAAAACATCAACGCCTGCTTCCCCTTGATGTTATGGTGATACAATTATATAAACTCGTAGCAGTCAGGACAGCAGAAACAAGATAAGGTCATAGAGATGAGTCCATGTTGTCCTGTTGTGATAGATAGAATTTCACTGTGATAATGACAGGTTGTTAAAGAAGGATCCGGTTGTGATACAGTCATCTTGAGACAGGTGTCTCAGTTGAGACGATGTTATCCAATTAAGTCACAGGCATCCTGGTGTGACATAGGCACCACAATAAGACAAAGACGTGGTGACATGAGCATACTGAGACAAAGTCATCATAATATATATGTGATCATCCCACGTCTATAATGCAAAGCCTAGTCTTTATGTCCCTCAGGTTAGACTCGGTTCATAAAACCACCCCCATCACCATCATTATTAATTCACCTGTCTAGTTCCACTGGGCAACATTCACCTTTTCCCCAGCAGTTAAATACACAATACTGAATCCACGTTTATAATGAAAGACACACACAAATGAGAACAATTATGATCATTACATGAATTAACATAAGAGCTATCTAATAGATATAAAATCAGGGCCTGAGCAAAGATCACTCACAAACTAATTGTTCTTCCCTCACCTGACTCTTAGGAGCCTTGGGAGGAGTGGGGGAGGGAGGGGTGGACGTTGTAAAACTCATCCAATGCATCAAGAATAATAAGTGCCCACTTCAGAAACTAATTGCATTAGGTCATTTATAAGAATGCTTTTAGCTAGTCTCTGAAAATAAGATTATCCTCCCAGCTGGCACCAATAATTGTGCCTTACTGGCGGTTAGGGCACTTCTTGTACACAGATTGGTATATGGGTCTTCTGGCTGTCTACCTTACTGAGAAATAAATCCCATGGGATCAATATGATAGTCCCTCAAATTCTCTAAATATATTCATGACAAAGATCACTTATTATTCACACAATCTAAACCCAGGAGGTGTAAACACAGACTCTCCAGAACTTTCCACATTTGGAGGAAGATTGTGCAATAATGTACGCCAATAGTGAACGGTCC
>OY992891.1:96541417-96768917 GCA_963921405.1 Cepaea hortensis
TACCATAAGTTGCCTTTGTGTAGTAGTCTCTGTCAGAAAATGTAGATACTGTTGACTGTCCCTAACATTATAGTCTCTGTCAGAAAATTCAGGTAGTGTTGACCGTCCCTGACATAGTAGTCTCAGGCAGAAAATGTAGATAGTGGTGACCGTTCCTGACATTATAGTCTCTGTCAGATCATATTGATGTAATGTTGACTGTCCCCGACATTATAGTCTTTGTCAGATACTGTAGATATAATGTTGACTGTCCCTGACATTATAGTCTTTGTCAGATCATGTAGATATAATGTTGACTGTAACTGACATTATAGTCTCTGTCAGATAATGTAGATATAATGTTGACTGTCCCTGCCATTATAGTCTTTGTCAGATCATGTAGATATAATGTTGACTGTCCATGACATTATAGTCTTTGTCAGATCATGTAGATATAATGTTGACTGTCCCTGACATTATAGTCTTTGTCAGATCATGTAGATATAATGTTGACTGTCCCTGACATTATAGTCTCTGTCAGATAATGTAGATATAATGTTGACTGTCCCTGCCATTATAGTCTTTGTCAGATCATGTAGATATAATGTTGACTGTCCATGACATTATAGTCTTTGTCAGATCATGTAGATATAATGTTGACTGTCCCTGCCATTATAGTCTTCGTCAGATCATGTAGATATAATGTTGACTGTCCCTGACATTATAGTCTTTGTCAGATCATGTAGATATAATGTTGACTGTAACTGACATTATAGTCTCTGTCAGATAATGTAGATATAATGTTGACACTCCTTGACATTATAGTCTCTGCCAGACCATGTAGATTGTGTTGACCGTCCCTTAGATTGTAGTATCTGTCAGAGCATTTAGATATAATATTGACCATCCCTGACATTATAGTCTCTGTCACAACATGTAGATAGTGTTTACCGTCCCTGACATTATAATCTCTGACAGACCATGTATATAATGTTGACCGTCCCTGACATTATAATCTCTGACAGACCATGTATATAATGTTGACCGTCCCTGACATTATAATATCTGACAGACCATGTATATAATGTTGACCGTCCCTGACATTATAATCTCTGACAGACCATGTAGATAGTGTTGACCGTCCCTGACATTATAATCTCTGACAGACCATGTAGATAGTGTTGACCGTCCCTGACATTATAATCTCTGACAGACCATGTAGAATGTTGACCGTTCGTGACATTACCTTCCTTGTCAGTTTGATCACCCGTATTTCGTTTGTGTTCAGGTTGCAAATAGACCATTCAAGATCAACCACAGGCTTGCCTCTGTCGATTGCTCGGTGGAGAAGGCACTCTGTCAGCGGGAGGACGTGCTAAAGACACCAGTCTTCAAACTGTATTCTAACGGCTTTAACGTCAGCACGATACGAGACACGGCCAACTTCAACGCCGACCAGATGCAAATGTTGATCGTTATGACCCCAGTCCTCAATCAGCCCAGGAAAGGACTGGGTAAAGAATACTTGGCTAGAAGCCTAGAGTAAACTGGGCAAAGAATACCAATTTAGAGACTAGACTATTCTCAAACACACACAATGGCGAGAACTGGGCAAAGAATACTTCTCAAGATATCTGATTGTTCTCTACAAAAATAGTCTATTCAACCACAAATGGAAAGAGAATTGAGCAAAGAATACCTGGTTAGAGACTAGGCGATTCTCAAACACAAGAGGACAGTTAATAACGGCTGGCGTTTGTGACAGGAACGTGCTATGACTCAGTAAGGTAGCCTATATTTACAGATGACAACATCCACTCCCTACAGCATGTCGGAGGTATGGGTGCATGAAGAGGCTGACAACATAAGCATAGAGACCAAAAACATATATTTCTAATCAGGATTCCCTGCATCTCAAAACATAAAAAAATAATAAATAACAATAAATGTCACAGGAACCGAAATTGTCCTTGCTACTCTGTGTATATTCAATTATTGTTACCTGTGTTATTATTATTATTATTATTATTATTATTATTATTATTATTATTATTATTATTATTATTGTATTTAATGACTAATTGTTTAGTAATCAGACTAGACGTAATTGCTATCTCGCCAATGGATGCTCTGTCTTTTATATCAGATGCATGTATCTAGGACTATTGACTGTACTATTTGGGTGTTGTATTGGGTTCAGGAATGACATTTTAGTGATTATGTTCTGTTAATGATTATGTTGGGTTCATGAATGTCTCTGTAACGAGTTGTAGTGTTGGGTTCATGAATGTCTTTGTAACAAGTTGTTGTGTTGGGTTCATGAATGTCCTTGTAGCGAGATGTGGCATTGGTTTCACGAATGTCCCTGTAGCGTTTTGTTGTGTTGGTTTTATCAATGTCCTTGAAGCGGGTTGTTGTGTTGGGTTAATGATTATCTCTGTAGTGAGTTGAGTTGGGTTCATGAATGTCCCTGTAGCGAGATGTGTTGGATTCATGAATGTCTTTCTAGCAAGCTGTTGTGTTGGTTGAGCGAGATGTTGTGTTGGTTTAATAAATGTCCTTGTAGCAAGTTGGTGTGCTGGTTTCGAGAATGTCTTTGTAGCGAGTTGTTGTGTTGGGTTCATGAATGTCCTTGTAGCGAATTGTTGTGTTGAGTTCCTAAATGTCCCTGTTGCGAGTTGTGTTGGTTTTATGAATGTTCTTGCAGCGGGTTGTTGTTTTGAGTTCATAAATGTCATTGTATCGAGTTGTGTTGTGTTCATGAAAGTCCCTGTAGCGAGTTGTGTTGGGTTCATGAATGTGAATGTCCCTGTAGTTAATTGTTGTGTTGCGGTCATGATAGTTAGTAAGTCGAGGTTCCAACTTCACGGCAACGGGTCGTCCTCATTATGCTCCGTTCCTGTGCTAGTAAATATCACACAAAATGCTCCACACTGTTCAATGTGAAAAGTGGAATAGGCAGGAGTCTCGGCAATCCAACAGCCCGCACAGGTGCATAATGCCGCTGCCAGAATGTCAACACAAAATTAATCCACGAAAACCACAGTTCATCGTCGATGGACTCGGCAGTCACCAGAAAGACCTCATTGACCCGGGATTCTCACATGGCTCGGTCTTTTACCGCAGGGCGACTCGCCGAAAGTGTCGCATAAAGCACGAACTTCGTAGCTACAGCGACGACTCCCGGGAGTCTCCTGAAAAATTCACTCGTGAACCGAAAATTCAAATCAGTCTATTCAGCAACAGCCGATAGCCATTGTTCCGAACATGCAGGTCACTGTACAGGACAAATGTAAAAGCATTCCCCGCGAATTTCACAGCTCTCAGTGTCGCCCACGCACTCATTCAGTAGCAGGGCGACGGGACCATGTACTACCAGTCCAACATGAGGAAAATACAATTGCAAACCGTAGCTGGAAGCATAAACAAGCCACAGGCCTAAACGGTTCAACGCCTAATCGCCATATTGGCTACCGGAAGTCCAATCGTTAGGGTCATGAATGTCCCTGTAGCGATTTGTGTTTAGCTCATGAATGTCCCCATGTTTTTTTCCCCTCAATGTTTTCAGTTTGTACCAAGTGCGTCAATTTATTTCATCTCACACCATGGCCAGAATATCTTGGCTATCTGCTTCTAATTTCTCCATTCTGTTTACGGTTTTTAGTTTTCTTCTCGTAGGAGTTTCTCAGTGGTGTTGCTTTCCATCCGTAGTGTTCTTTGCTTTGTATATGTTCCTCAGAAACCACATTTCTAATGCCCTTGGATTTTTAAAACATATTTTGCCTGCTTATTGTCCTCGTTTCATATCTATACAAAAGCACAAGTTGTATGTAGTATTGTTTGTCCATCAAGAATGATGATGACCATTCATTTCATCCAGTGGGGTTGAAGGTATGGAGCCGTGGGTTCTAATATGGCTCGTAAGGCCTATTTTAACTTGAAATGTTCTTTGACAATGTGGACAAAGAATGCTTGACGTCTCTGGAGGAGGATTTCCTGCAGTGGTTTTTCTTTCCTGCCTTTTCTTACATACATATGTATGTATGTATGTATGTATGTATGTATGTATGTATGTATGTATGTATGTATGTATGCATGCATGCATGCCTGCCTGCCTGCCTGCCTGCCTGCCTGCCTGCCTGCCTGCCTGCCTGCCTGCCTGCCTGTCTGCCTGCCTGCCTGTCTGCCTGCCTGCCTGTCTGCCTGCCTGCCTGCCTGCCTGCCAGCCTGCCTGCCTGCCTGCCTGCCTGTCTGTCTGTCTGTCTGTCTGTCTGTCTGTCTGTCTGTCTGTCTGTCTGTGTCTGTCTGTCTCTGTCTGTCTGTCTGTCTGTCTGTATGTAGGTAGGTAGGTAGGTAGGTAGGTAGATAGGTAGGTAGGTATGTAGGTAGGTAGGTAGGTATGTATGTAGGTAGGTATGTATGTAGGTATGTATGTATGTATGTATGTATGTATGTATGTATGTATGTATTTATGTATGTATGTATGTATGTATGTATGTATGTATGTATGTATGTATGTATGTATGTATGTATGTGTGTGTGTGTGTGTGTGTGTGTGTGTGTGTGTGTGTGTGTGTATGTATGCATGTATGTATGTATGCATGCATGTATGTATGTATGTATGTATGTATGTATGTATGTATGTATGTATGTATGCATGCATGTATGTATGTATGTATGTATGTATGTATGTATGCATGTATGTATGTATGTATGTAGCACTTCAACACTAGTTAGACATTATTGGTCAATTACAAGACTTTTATTCTTTTTTTTTTTATATAGTCGTAAATAATTTGAACATGCTGTTAACGAATGTTGATTTGGGTTGAGTTGAGTTGAGTCGAGTCAAGAACCGATATGAATGCACTCGGAGCATTCCCAACAGAGCCCAGTCCTCATCTTCAACAGCCAGCAAAGAGTTCCAAAGCTAATTGTGCTCGTTTCAATCTGATTATATGTCCATCTTGCTTTACCTCTGAGTGACGATGGTCGATCAGATATCCTGATCATTCCTTACTGCTGGATTCTTTCTAAACCATGATAGTCTCTCTCCTTTTCTGCCTTATCGTTCATCGAATCCTCCCTTAAATATTTGGCACCAGTCAATATGTTTGCCTCTTCATTTCCAACTACACTAGAGTTGCCAGGAGTAAAGATTTAGCGAATTCTCACAGCCCCCGACCTCTGAATTGACGCATGCTATTCTATATGAAGCATGCCAATCGTCACCTTTGCCAGCATGCTTTGTGAATCAGTTACAATCACAATATGTGTATACAGTTTGTTCTCCAACAAGTGGCAAGCTGCAGTAACCGCCTCCACCTTCATTCTCAGTTTTAAGGTTGTGGTATCATATTTCAAGGTCTCCTTTACTAAACATTGGCCATTTGCGTTGGCACTTTTCCCCCTCTTAACGCAGAGCCATCGTTATAGATCAGTGGTTACACAGCTTTTTTTTTCCACAGTGTGCCGGATATCTGACAAAATGACGAGCGCGGACCGTATAATCATTCTGTACAATATTTGCAAGCCAAAAAAGACGAAAATCTAAGTTTAGCATTCCATGTTAATCATGAGTGAATGGCGTGCAATTCACAAAAGAAAACAAAGACATCAAACATATTTATTTACAAAAAATGGTTATCAGAGCAAGTTAAGACAGTAAAAAGATAGTTACATCAGACCTAGTTCAAACATATCCGAATATCACAAACTAAGCAGCAAAAAGGTTAGTGAGATTTGTGAAACTGGCGTTTTGCTTTCAACATATAATTAACATATAATCAACATGTAATCAATGTTCATATAATCAATGGCGGCATTATGCACAGTGTGCCTGAGCGGGCCGTTGTTTGTCGAGACTACAGTCTTTTCCACTTTTCACATGGGGCAGTTAGGAATATTTTATGTCATATTCACTGCCACGGGAACCGAGCATAATGGGGGCGGCCTTTTGCTGTGATAATAGAACAGCGACTAGCGGCTAACGACTAATCAATGTTTGGTATGGGTTGCTGCATCCAATCAAGAGAATTGCCTTCAAATGTTCTTAAGTCATTTTTGAAAATGTTTGCTCACAAACATAAGTTGTTCCAAACACTTATGTCATACCAGGGGCAAATTTCATTAGTGTCGGAAACTCATGATAAGGTAAGTAACGGTAAAATTCAACAAGTATTCCATCTATGCGATTCTCTTTCAACAAGTCATTTCCTTGCAAATCAATGACCTCCAACTGTAGTTCAACTGGCACATCATCAAGGTTACAATCAAACAGATTTTGAAACAGAAGAATGCCACTCTCAATTATGTTACAATCTCAAAATCTCTCCAATAAATGCTCCTTCAAGTCACGAATAATCTTTTTCGAAACATCGAGGTTGACATCATCGGCGATTGTAGCGCAAAACTCTTTAAAACAGTGACAATGAGAAACGTTTGCTCTTTCCAGTTGTGCTTAAATAATTACAGCTTTCTCCGAAATTCTTTGGTGATTCTATAGAGATCACAGACGAGGTTATTCTTTCCCTGAAGTTCCAAGTTCATTTCATTCGTGTTGGATGTGATGTCGACCAAAAATTGTCAACTTTAACAGCCATGTAGGATCTGAAAGCTGTGGATCAGCCCTATATTTTCGTTTTTCCATTTCGTGTAAAAGCAAAACAGGACTTTACCGCAGCTGCGCCTCAGAATTCAGTATCAGTTTGTTCAAGACAAGCCTGAAACTGACGGTGATTGAGATCATATCCCCGAATGAAGTTCACAGCAGAAACAACTGGTTTCGGTACACCAGAAATATCAATAAAATAATAAATATCAATAAAACAAAATTTTAAAAAGTCTTTGAAACAGAGTGCTTGTTGATGTATGATGCAGTTAGTTAGTTAATTAGTTAGTTAATTAGTTAGTTAGTTAGTTCGTTAGTTAGTTAGTTAGTTAGTTATTTAGTTAGTTAGTTAGTTAATTAGTTAGTTAGTTAGTTAGTTAGTTGGTTAGTTAGTTAGTTAGTTAGTTATTTAGTTAGTTAGTTAGTTAATTAGTTAGTTAGTTAGTTAGTTAGTTGGTTAGTTAGGTTAGTTAGTTAGTTAGTTAGTTAGTTAGTTAGTTAGTTAGTTAGTTAGTTAGTTAGTTAGTTAGTTAGTTAGTTAGTTAGTCGACAGATCATCCTCATTGCACATCGATCATTCAGTCCATAAGTGCTCGGATCCCCTCCTCAGCAAATCCCGCAGCGTGTAGCGGCGTATATATGATGCAACGAATAAACAAAGCGCTCGGAATTTTCAAATCTTGCAACTGGGTCCTTATCTGCCTCACCATACTCTTCCTTTGCCCAGCCATGTTTTTTCCTATATCAACTGTAATACATCGAAGCTGGTTCCACTGAAGGTTACAGTCTTGCAAACTTGTTTGCACTTCCATGAGAATGTATTTTCCAGTTGTTACTCCATGCATGCTGCAAACAGATGTCAACTCTTCCGATATCTGAAAGTTCAAATTGACATCACTAATGAAAACGAGAAGTTGTGACGTACTCGAGAGATCAGTAGACTCATCCAGCGCCAGAGAATGCCACAATAAGTTCCTAGCTTTCTCGCTTATCAGTAGCACTATTTTATCTCCATGTTCTTCTGTTCTCCGGGCAACTGAACTTGCCGAAACGCTGATGGTTAAAAACAAATATGCTTTCTCTGGACACAAGTTATTTGCTGCTTCCATCGTACACTCTTTCACGAAGTTGCCATCAGTAAACAGTTTTCCTTGTTCTGCCATCTTATGTACTATTTTGTAACTTGTACGAGTGACAGATTAATTTTCAGAAACTTTCTCGTGAAGAGATTTCCTTGTGTTTCTAAACCACGTTTCATAGACTCGTATTGCTCAGAGCGTAACTTTCCAGAAAACTATGACTATCTTGATAGCTGTTTTGTTTCACAGTGACGCCGAAGATTTATTCTTTTAAAACGGCAAAACTTCCGCAGCATATTGCACAACTGGTGTTCTGGTCCTTTGTTTCCATAAAGAAGTACTTTACCCCCATTCTTTATTGAAAACGCGACACTCGGCGTTCTCTTTTCTTTTCTTAGTAGCTGTAATGAAGTGTAAGGTAAGCGTTATCTGAAAATGAAAAAGACATTGAATTAGAAACATAATTAAAATCCTGACGAAATACAAGAGAAGCAGAGGACTAGGGGGCACTGGTGACGCTTCAGATCACCAAAGGTACATATGGAGTTTATAGGTACCTTTGGTAATAGAATACATCACATAATAAGGTTTGCAAATATTTAAATAGGGCCGGCCTGAATAAACAGCGTAGAGCAGTGTTTTTCAACCGAGTCTCCGCGGGTGGCAGCCAGGGGTTCCGCCGAAACAGACCGCAATTGCCTAAATGCAACATTTCTGCCCATTTGGTTTATTACATAAAGTAGGACATACACTTGGATCGTCGCACAGAGTTCTTTGAGCAACGTAACGATATGGGTAGTGATCCGCTGCCGCAGAAAGGTTGAATCACACTGGCCTAGGGACCAGTTCGATTAACATATTGGCCGGTGAATTTTTCTGAGCTGGGGATAATATTTTCATAATAACACTAGGCTTGTATGGCATTTTTATGGTATGCTTGCTAGTTTATTGCCTCTATTCACACTTGTAGTTCACCTACCAATCACTGCCAAACAAAGAAATCCGTGGTATATACCTATAAAATGGATGCCAGGCACAAAGAAGCAAATATTTCTGGAGCGTCGAACTTGTGTTGACAACTGAACAAACTAGGGGTAGGGAAAAATGTGTGCCAGGGAAGGACATGGGATGGAAATAAGCAAATATTACAATACACAAGAATATCTAGATACAATAATTTAAAACTGAAAATAGTAAATTTAATCTACATAGCAGCTAGGAGGTCTCCGCAGGTGTGAAGATCTCCTAGTATTCTAAACATAATATTTAACTTTAAATTGTATCACAAAGTTTTGTTTTCCATACGTTATATCAAGCAAATTCGAGTACAATCGGCGGGCCTGATGAACTGACGTCTCGGACCGGATACCCCTGGTATAGATAATCACAATGTCAGGACGGCAGTAGTCATGAGTTAATTGCTGATGTTCTACTTCTATAGCACCTGCTGGCCACTCTCTACACTCACGGTCCAATGTGGTTATATCCCCACTCTAGTCTCCGTTTCTATTCAGCACTCTGACCCACTCCTTGCCTCTGCCAATCTTCTCAATTGTGCACATGGCATCTTCTGCCTGAGCCATTCATGATCTCCCTCATAACAGTCTGTGGCCCTTGACTGCATCCAGGGAATCACGCAGGAGATATCCCTTATCCGCAGCTACCTTGAGGTATGACTTGCCTGCAAAACCTTAAGTCTGTATAAAATTGTCGGAAACGCCAGGATGTATCGCACACACACTATTGGGGTGTCTCTTGTATATACCAGCATAACCCTCATGACTTCAGACTGTATGCACTCTAGTTTCACTAGCTAACTCCTTGAGACAATGAGCATTCTTAGTCCATCATCTACCACTGAAAGATCAACTGCTGAAAAAGTGTGAATAGCATTTTCTGCTCCATATCCCCTGAAGCCCACTCATACTAAGATAATGACGGCAGATGCATGGCTCTCCTACGGCTTGATGATGACAGCTATCCACAGAACTACACTCCTTCTGGAGATATCTCAGCTTTCTCGATGTTAGGGACTACTTCTCTAATAACGGTTTCATTTCTCTCTTTCCTCGACATTGGTATATTGATATTCTTATTTTAATTGTCTGTGGCTGTTGGTAACCTTAGTCTGTAATTTTTCCTCAGTAGTCTTTAGCCGTGCAACACCACCACAGAGGTGGACAGACTATCTATTGTTTGTCCTTCAAGAATGATGATGACCATTCATTTCATCCAGTGGGGTTGAAAGTATGGAGCCGTGAGTTCTAAGATGGCTGATAAGGCCTATTTAGGCTCGAAATGGTCTTTGACAATGTGGGCAAATAATGCTTGACGTTCCAGGAGGAGGATTTCCTGCGGTGGTTTTTCTGTCCAGCCTTTTCTTCACAGCTCTTGCAGCCCTGGTTGCTTCACGAGTGACTGCACCCTTGTGTAATGATGTACGCCACGAATTTCGGTCTTAGTATATCTAGCACAGTTAACACAGAATATACCTACAGGGAATGATCATTCCGCACAAATTCTGGCCCAGTTTCCCAAGAACTAATTTATTTCCTACTTTCTAGTGACCAAACGTAATGAACCCGGTTGCCCTCCTGTACTCTCATACCCAATTGCGCGTTTGTTGCTAGTGCTTCGACCTGGCCGGACGGCACTGACCTGTAAGGTTGGCGATCTATGGGGCACGCTAACATTGGTGTGCTTTTGCCCTGTACTCAGTCTGTCTGTGATGAGAGGCCTTTCAGCGCAGCACTTGCTACAAGATGATACTGATAGTCATCAGTAGGTGCATCTTGAGACACCAGTTGTTTGAGACACAAGTTGTTTGAGACGCGAGTTGTTTGAGACGCGAGTTGTTTGAGACGCGATTTGTTTGAGACACGAGTAGTTTGAGACACGAATTGTGTGAGACACGAGTTGTGTGAGACACGAGTTGTTTGAGACTCGAGTTGTTTGAGACACGAGCTGTTAGACACGAGTTGTTTGATACAAGAGGTGTTTGAGACACGAGTTGTTTGAGACACGAGTTGGAGCCACGAGATGTCTTAGACACGTGTGGTTTAAGATCCGAGTTGTTTGAGACAGGAGCTGTGTGAGACACGGGTTGTTTGAGACACGAGTTGTTTCAGATACGAGTTATTTGAAACACGAGTTGTGTGATTCAGAGTTGTTTGAGACACGAGCTTGTGAACGATGGTACAGTCGGGAATGGCACAGTCGGATGAGACACGAGTTGTATGAGAAACGAGTTGTGTGAGTCTGAGTTGTTTGAGATACGAGTTGTTTGAGACAAGAGTTGCTTGACACACGAGGTGTTTGAGACAAGAGTTGTTTTAGACAAGAGTTGTTTGAGACACAAGTTGTGTGAGACAAGAGGTGTTTGAGTACAGTCGGGTGTTCCACAGTCGTGTATGGCGCAGTCGTTTATAGTACTGTCGTGTATGGATAAGTCGGGTGTGGCACAGTCGGGTATGGCACAGGCTGGTATGATACAAATACAATCGGGTATGGCACTGTCGGGTATGGCACAGTCGGGTATGATACAGTCGGGTATGGCACATTCGGGTATGGCACAGTCGGGTATGGCACAGTCGGGTGTGGTAGTAACGTGTAGAAGTTCCCTTGTGCCTGTGTTTGTTCGTGTTCTTGTTAGATTATGTCGTTTACCGCTCTTTGGGGCTGACAGAACCGATAGTACAGTAGCAAGAACTGTAACCTGTTTGCAGAATTCGACATTGCAGCATTAAGAAATACAATCTGTTTGCAGAGCTACCATTAATTCCATCTCATCTCATCCAGTTCCTCTTGTTCCTTGCCGTGTCGAGGTGAAGATTAATCATCGGAAGAGTGCCTATTATTGGGGCTTCATATTTCAAGATTCCTTTAGATTGACATTACAGCAGAAATGCAACCTGTTTGGTACAGTTATTTATGTATCATTTCGGAAGAAAAATATTTAAAAAAAAACTCACTATAATTGTGTGAATTAGGCGAAGACTTTTTGACGTCTTCGATCGTTGTGGCTGCAGTGTTTTGAATGGCCATGAATGGAAGAAAGAGCAGAAAATAAGATAAAAGACAACATGGATGCAATGAAGAAAGCCAAAACATTATCTGTATATTTGCACACCGCAGAATGAAATCATGTTCAGCACAAATCTTCACCGGATGTCATTTGAGAAGGCGATGTTGCCTAGCACTTATGTTTTATACTACAGAGAGAGAAGGCCCACTACACGGCCTTTCTCCAATAAATGGTCTCCGCTTGTTCGCATGACACACTCCGTAAGTTCACCAGGTCACGGTAGGCACTTGTCTGGCATTACATAGAGAGCAGCAGAAGCATCATCATTATGTGCCTTACCGACTGGCATTGGTGATCATTCCTGCCCACATCTTGCCATCTCCAACAGTATATAATATAAGTAACAGTTCGTGTGCTGAAGCCTTTCGGTTGTGCCATGACAAAAGGCTGGCATCATACTGTATTTCTCTGTGGCTCTTTCAGAAACTTATCCAGTGTCCTCAAGATTTTCTAGTCTTCTCTTGACAAAGGCACAAATCTAGAAGATATGAAGACGACTATGTTTATGATGATTGTGATAAGTTTATATTTATCGATCCTTGTCTATTCTTTAGGGAATCTTGAATTATTGTATTGCTTTGTTTTTCAAGCCACCGTGACTTGTAGCATTGCCACAATATGTGATTTTGTAGCCACTGTTAAGTGCAGTATTACCACAATATGTGTTTTTCTGTGACGTTTAATAGTATTGCCACAATATATGCTTTCCAAGCATCTATTACGTGTAGTATAGTATTATCACAATATATGCTCTACAACAAGCCTCCGTGACGTGTAATATTGTATTGCCACACTATATCTTTTCCAAGCCTCTGTGATGTATAGTATTGTATGGTAACAACATATGTTTACCAAGGCTCTGTGACGTGCAGTATTACCAAAATAGTTATTTTCCAATCCATTTTGATTTGTAGTATTGCTACAATAGATGTTTTCCAAGCTACTGTGACGTACAATATTGCCAAGATATGTGTTTTGCAGTCAACAATGACTTGTAATAATGCCAAACTAATTCCTTACAAATCACTGTGTGTGTAGCATTGCTACATTATTTATCTTCCAGACTATTCTATGAATCTGTCCGTAACATTCCCAAGACTCAGTGTGGTACAGCAGAGATTGTACAATAGTCCAGTCCCATGCCCGTACTGCAGTGATTGTGACATGGTCGAGTCCAACACCCGTACTATTGTGATTGTGACATGGCCAGTCCCACACCCGTACTGTATTTATTGTGACAATGTCCAGTGCGACACCCATACTGTATTTATTGTGACAATGTCCAGTCCCACACCCGTTCTGTATTTATTGTGACATAGTTCAGTCCCACACTCGTACTGTATTTATTCTGACATGGTCCAGTCCCACACTCGTACTGTATTTATTGTGACATAGTTCAGTCCCACACCCGTTCTGTATTTATTGTGACATAGTTCAGACCCACACACGTACTGTATTTATTGTGACATAGTTCAGTCCCACACTCGTACTGTATTTATTGTGACATAGTTCAGTCCCACACCCGTTCTGTATTTATTGTGACATAGTTCAGTCCCACACTCGTGCTGTATTTATGACATAGTTCAGTCCCACACCCGTTCTGTATTTATTGTGACATAGTTCAGTCCCACACCCGTTCTGTATTTATTGTGACATAGTTCAGTCCCACACTCGTACTGTATTTATTGTGACATAGTTCAGTCCCACACCCGTTCTGTATTTATTGTGACATAGTTCAGACCCACACTCGTACTGTATTTATTGTGACATAGTTCAGTCCCACACCCGTTCTGTATGTATTGTGACATAGTTCAGTCCCACACCCGTTCTGTATTTATTGTGACATAGTTCAGTCCCACACCCGTTCTGTATTTATTGTGACATAGTTCAGACCCACACTCGTTCTGTATTTATTGTGACATAGTTCGGTCCCACATCCGTTCTGTATTTATTGTGACATAGTTCAGTCCCACACTCGTACTGTATTTATGACATAGTTCAGACCCACACCCGTACTGTATTTATTGTGACAATGTCCAGTCCCACACCCGTTCTGTATTTATTGTGACATAGTTCAGACCCACACCCGTACTGTATTTATTGTGACATAGTTCAGTCCCACACTCGTACTGTATTTATGACATAGTTCAGACCCACACCCGTACTGTATTTATTGTGACAATGTCCAGTCCCACACCCGTTCTGTATTTATTGCGACATAGTTCAGTCCCACACTCGTACTGTATTTATTTTGTCATGGTCCAGTCCCACACCCGTACTGTATTTATTGTGACATAGTTCAGACCCACACCCGTACTGTATTTATTGTGACATAGTTCAGTCCCACACTCGTACTGTATTTATTGTGACATAGTTCAGACCCACACCCGTTCTGTATTTATTGTGACATAGTTCAGTCCCACACCCGTTCTGTATTTATTGTGACATTGTCCAGACAAACACTCGTACTGTATTTATGACATAGTTCAGACCCACACCCGTACTGTATATATTGTGACAATGTCCAGTCCCACACCCGTTCTGTATTTATTGTGACATGGTCCAGTCCCACACCCGTTCTGTATTTATTATGACAATGTCCAGTCCCACACCCGTTCTGTATTTATTGTGACATAGTTCAGACCCACACCCGTTTTGTATTTATTGTGACAAGGTCCAGTCCCACACTAGTACTGTATTTATTGTGACATAGTTCAGACCCACACCCGTTCTGTATTTATTGTGACATAGTTCAGTCCCACACCCGTTCTGTATTTATTGTGACATAGTTCAGTCCCACACTCGTACTGTATTTATTTTGACATGGTCCAGTCCCACAACCGTTCTGTATTTATTGTGACATGGTCCAGACCCACACTCGTACTGTATTTATTGCGACAATGTCCAGTCCCACGACCGTACTGTATTTATTGTGACATAGTTCAGACCCACACCCGTTCTGTATTTATTGTGACAAGGTCCAGTCCCACACTCGTACAGTATTTATTGTGACATAGTTCAGACCCACACCCGTTCTGTATTTATTGTCACAAGGTCCAGTCCCACACTCGTACAGTATTTATTGTGACATAGTTCAGACCCACACCTGTTCTGTATTTATTGTGACAAGGTCCAGTCCCACACTCGTACAGTATTTATTGTGACATAGTTCAGACCCACACCCGTTCTGTATTTATTGTGACATAGTTCAGACCCACACCCGTTCTGTATTTATTGTGACATAGTTCAGACCCACACCCGTACTGTATTTATTGCGACATAGTTCAGACCCACACCCGTTCTGTATTTATTGTGACAAGGTCCAGTCCCACACTCGTACAGTATTTATTGTGACATAGTTCAGACCCACACCCGTTCTGTATTTATTGTGACATAGTTCAGACCCACACTCGTACTGTATTTATTGCGACATAGTTCAGACCCACACCTGTACTGTATTTATTGTGACATAGTTCAGACCCACACCCGTTCTGTATTTATTGTGACATAGTTCAGATCCACACCCGTACTGTATTTATTGCGACATAGTTCAGACCCACACCCGTACTGTATTTATTGTGACATAGTTCAGACCCACACCCGTTCTGTATTTATTGTGACATAGTTCAGTCCCACACCCGTTCTGTATTTATTGTGACATGGTCCAGACAAACACTCGTACTGTATTTATGACATAGTTCAGACCCACACCTGTACTGTATATATTGTGACAATGTTTAGTTCCACACCCGTTCTGTATTTATTGTGACATGGTCCAGTCCCACACCCGTTCTGTATTTATTTTGACAATGTCCAGTCCCACACCCGTTCTGTATTTATTGTGACATAGTTCAGACCCACACCCGTTTTGTATTTATTGTGACAAGGTCCAGTCCCACACTAGTACTGTATTTATTGTGACATAGTTCAGACCCACACCCGTTCTGTATTTATTGTGACATAGTTCAGTCCCACACCCGTTCTGTATTTATTGTGACATAGTTCAGTCCCACACTCGTACTGTATTTATTTTGACATGGTCCAGTCCCACAACCGTACTGTATTTATTGTGACATGGTCCAGTCCCACACCCGTTCTGTATTTATTGTGACATAGTTCAGACCCACACCCGTACTGTATTTATTGTGACATAGTTCAGTCCCACACTCGTACTGTATTTATTTTGACATGGTCCAGTCCCACACCCGTACTGTATTTATTGTGACATGGTCCAGTCCCACACCCGTTCTGTATTTATTGTGACATAGTTCAGACCCACACCCGTTCTGTATTTATTGTGACATGGTTCTGTCCCACACTCGTACTGTATTTATTGTGACATGGTCCAGACCCACACTCGTACTGTATTTATTGCGACAATGTCCAGTCCCACGACCGTACTGTATTTATTGTGACATAGTTCAGACCCACACCCGTTCTGTATTTATTGTGACAAGGTCCAGTCCCACACTCGTACAGTATTTATTGTGACATAGTTCAGACCCACACCCGTTCTGTATTTATTGTCACAAGGTCCAGTCCCACACTCGTACAGTATTTATTGTGACATAGTTCAGACCCACACCTGTTCTGTATTTATTGTGACAAGGTCCAGTCCCACACTCGTACAGTATTTATTGTGACATAGTTCAGACCCACACCCGTTCTGTATTTATTGTGACATACTTCAGACCCACACCCGTTCTGTATTTATTGTGACATAGTTCAGACCCACACCCGTACTGTATTTATTGCGACATAGTTCAGACCCACACCCGTTCTGTATTTATTGTGACAAGGTCCAGTCCCACACTCGTACAGTATTTATTGTGACATAGTTCAGACCCACACCCGTTCTGTATTTATTGTGACATAGTTCAGACCCACACTCGTACTGTATTTATTGCGACATAGTTCAGACCCACACCTGTACTGTATTTATTGTGACATAGTTCAGACCCACACCCGTTCTGTATTTATTGTGACATAGTTCAGACCCACACCCGTACTGTATTTATTGCGACATAGTTCAGACCCACACCCGTACTGTATTTATTGTGACATAGTTCAGACCCACACCCGTTCTGTATTTATTGTGACATAGTTCAGTCCCACACCCGTTCTGTATTTATTGTGACATGGTCCAGACAAACACTCGTACTGTATTTATGACATAGTTCAGACCCACACCCGTACTGTATATATTGTAACAATGTCCAGTCCCACACCCGTTTTGTATTTATTGTGACATGGTCCAGTCCCACACCCGTTCTGTATTTATTTTGACAATGTCCAGTCCCACACCCGTTCTGTATTTATTGTGACATAGTTCAGACCCACACCCGTTTTGTATTTATTGTGACAAGGTCCAGTCCCACACTAGTACTGTATTTATTGTGACATAGTTCAGACCCACACCCGTTCTGTATTTATTGTGACATAGTTCAGTCCCACACCCGTTCTGTATTTATTGTGACATAGTTCAGTCCCACACTCGTACTGTATTTATTTTGATATGGTCCAGTCCCACAACCGTACTGTATTTATTGTGACATGGTCCAGTCCCACACCCGTTCTGTATTTATTGTGACATAGTTCAGACCCACACCCGTACTGTATTTATTGTGACATAGTTCAGTCCCACACTCGTACTGTATTTATTTTGACATGGTCCAGTCCCACACCCGTACTGTATTTATTGTGACATGGTCCAGTCCCACACCCGTTCTGTATTTATTGTGACATAGTTCAGACCCACACCCGTACTGTATTTATTGTGACATAGTTCAGACCCACACCCGTTCTGTATTTATTGTGACATGGTTCAGTCCCACACTCGTACTGTATTTATTGTGACATGGTCCAGACCCACACTCGTACTGTATTTATTGCGACAATGTCCAGTCCCACGACCGTACTGTATTTATTGTGACATAGTTCAGACCCACACCCGTTCTGTATTTATTGTGACAAGGTCCAGTCCCACACTCGTACAGTATTTATTGTGACATAGTTCAGACCCACACCCGTTCTGTATTTATTGTCACAAGGTCCAGTCCCACACTCGTACAGTATTTATTGTGACATAGTTCAGACCCACACCCGTTCTGTATTTATTGTGACATAGTTCAGACCCACACCCGTTCTGTATTTATTGTGACATAGTTCAGACCCACACCTGTACTGTATTTATTGCGACATAGTTCAGACCCACACCCGTTCTGTATTTATTGTGACAAGGTCCAGTCCCACACTCGTACAGTATTTATTGTGACATAGTTCAGACCCACACCCGTTCTGTATTTATTGTGACATAGTTCAGACCCACACTCGTACTGTATTTATTGCGACATAGTTCACACCCACACCTGTACTGTATTTATTGTGACATAGTTCAGACCCACACCCGTTCTGTATTTATTGTGACATAGTTCAGACCCACACCCGTACTGTATTTATTGCGACATAGTTCAGACCCACACCCGTACTGTATTTATTGTGACATAGTTCAGACCCACACCCGTACTGTATTTATTGTGACATAGTTCAGACCCACACCCGTTCTGTATTTATTGTGACATAGTTCAGACCCACACTCGTACTGTACTTATTGTGACATAGTTCAGACACACACCCGTACTCTATTTATTGTGGCATAGTTCAGACCCACACCCGTTCTGTATTTATTGCGACATAGTTCAGACCCCACTTGTTCTGTATTTATTGCGACATAGTTCAGACCCACACCCGTGCTATAGAGATTGCGACATAGTTCAGACCCACACCCGTGCTATAGAGATTGCGACATAGTTCAGTCCCACACCGTGCTATAGAGATTGCGACATAGTTCAGACCCACACCCGTGCTATAGAGATTGCGACATAGTTCAGACCCACACCCGTGCTATAGAGGTTGCGACATAGTTCAGACCCACACCCGTGCTATAGAGATTGCGACATAGTTCAGTCCCACACTCGTGCTGTAGAGATTGTGACATGGTTCATTCCGGCACCCGTACTGTAGTGATGGCGACATGGAGGCACGTGTATTTCGAATGTTTATCCCTAGAACACCACACAATGCTGTCGATGCCACAGCAACTGCGCCTTCTTGAAGTGTTACTGTCTAACCAGTGTGTTACTGCCCCTATTCAAGATTTTTTTTTTTTTTTTTTTTTTTTTTTTTTTTCTGCGTTTCCATCCTGTTTCAGGATATTGCGGTCAACACCAGCATCTTTCAGCTGTATGTTGATTCCTAGGCTAGATTACGCTCATCAGCACGCCACGAGATGTCTTATCCAAAATCTTTATATCAACCTGAAATTTAGTAAAGCTCACAATCTACTTCTCGTTTTTTTGGTTATTCATTCATATACTATCAACCTAAACTATAGACCTAGCTGAACCAGCAACCTAGCTAGACAGGGCAAACCTCATCAAATCCTAAACTTATTTTTAATTTTATTTTTGCATATCCTTTACAGGACATCGCTGTCAACTGCAGCATCTTTCAGCTGTCTGTTGATTTCTTGGCAAGATTACGCTCAGTAGTTTGCCATTGCTTTCTGAGCGGCCGGCTCAGTATCCTGCAAGTCACCAGCGGGGGTCGAACCGCTCCCAGTTCTCTCCCGCTACGAGACTCTGCGTGATAAACGGGATTACGGAGAAAGTGGTGTAACCCCTCAGCCAGAGAGACCGGCAATCCTAAACTAACTTAAGATAATCAAAACAACACTCACTAGTATTAAATCAATCTTACAAAAAAACAATTCAATGGCTAGTAAAACCTGTCAGGCTCGCTACTTGATGTCGGGGGGGGGGGGGGGGGGGAATGATGTTAGAGCAATAGAGATCGTAATCCTGACAGCATTCAGGTAATCTAGAGGAGGATAGATTGAGAGCAGAGAAATATAATTAAAGAGAGAGACGACCTCACAATTCACCCGCCTCTAATTTAACAAGAACAGACAAAGTAAAATGAGACGGGTTGCGACTGAGCATCTCCCAAAAACAGGCAATGGATTATACAGGCTGCAATGACAACAATGCATGTTTAAGCGAAACCTATAAAAACCATTGTGAATCGTGGTGTTGGAAATATCACAGGAGTTGAGTTGAGTCAAGAACCGACATCACTGCACTCAGAACATTCCCATACGTACTCAGTCCCCTCGTTCAACAGCCAGCGAAGAGTCATACTACTAATCGTTCCCACGGCTATCTGATTAAATGTTCTCCTGGTCTTCCATTTCAGTTTTGAGATTCTTCTAGAACTCCCGCCGATCCCCCGCAATCTCATTCTTTCCACATATGGGTTCTCAATCTGTTCCACCGCCTTCTCCACCTGGCCCCACAAGAGCACGACCACCTCCTACTTGTCCATAGGCAAGATACCACCAAGAGGTGCATTCCCTGCTAGCCTATCAGCCTGTTCATTCCCCCGTCCACCCGCATGGCTAGGGCAAAATATCCATACAATTCTCCTAATTGAAGTAGCTATTGCCTTGAAAGCTGTGGTCATGGACTCACAACATTGGTTGATATCTGTGTAGTTGTAGGTATCGTAGGAACTTTTCTCTACGTATTTGTGTTTTCTTAATAATGTATAATTGTCTTTCCAATATAAATGATACTAACACACACACACACACACACACACATATATATATATATATATATATATATATATATATATATATATATATACGCACACACACACACACGCGCACACACACACACACACAAACACACACAGACTAACATATTATACAAACACAGGTGCTCACACACTAACACACGCACACATTGCAGCTGTTTCCCAATACCAATATGAAACCGCTTTTTATCACAGCAAAAACGTGCAGACACCATTGACTGGTATCGTCAACGCCTACCACGACGATATAACATGGCCCACGCCTACCACGACCACATAACAGCCTTCGTAACTTGTTAGCCACAACATGCCAAAGTTGTTCCGGGCATCGAATACACCCAGAAGTTTCAGCACCCACAGTTGCCACACGTCACATCTGAATCCTAGTCACCCTTGACTGAACGCCGTGTCAGCATTCACCAAACTCTGAAATCCCCTACCTTGGTGAGAAAATAGTCATGTCGGTAAGCAGCTGGATTGTTGAATCAACGGGTGTTAACGGCAAGCACGTGGTTACAGAAAAGCGGTCTTGCGATGACAGTGACCGCGAGGACACTATGACGGCAGAGGGAGAAAATCGTTGGTCGGAGTTTGAAAGTGATATGGCAGTGTCGAGAACTGGCGTCATAAATTTTGGGGATGATAGCACAATGTCGTCACTGGATGTTTCACAGAGGTCATCTGTCTTTGATGAAGACTCGAACCAGTACAAGAGACCACAACGGAGCGTAATGTCAGTATCGGGCTCTGATAGGGACACTGCGGTGACAAGAAGGAAACGGACTGATATGAAAATTGTGGGTGATGATAGCATGGCATCGTCGCAGAATATGTCACTCGAATCGAATGGTTATTATGTTGACCCGAAGGATTTCAAGAGATCAGATTGGAACAAGGTGTCACTGTCGGAGTTTGAAAACGATACAGCAACGAGAAGGAAACAGGCCTATTTAAAATCTTTGGGTGATGATAGAAGAGTTTCGTCTAAGTATGCGATAATGAGGTCAGCTGTACCTGGTGAGGACCCGAACCAATACAGACAATCAAGTGCTAAACAGTTTGGACAGCAGCCGAGTGTTGACAGTTTTGCATCAATATCCGAACAGGAACTGTTTGACACATTTCAAGCCTGGGATGACTCCAGCTTAACTCCTGACTCCTTTTTGAAATCTGATAAAATCCATAAACTTGATCTCTCCAACTTTTCTGATTTCATTCGAGGCATGGAGAAAGCTCTAGTTATGTTTTATCTACCTGAAAGTTGTGACACCTTGAAACTTGGTTTTGAATTTTCAAAAGTAAGTCTTCATTATCTTCACCATCGGCATTAACATCATCATTATCTTCACCGCCATCACCATCATAAACATAATCATCAATAATTATTATATTATATTATTATTATTATTATTATTATTATTATTTTTATTATTATTATTATTATATTACATCAGAACTCTTGTAAACACGATGGGATTCAACCAGGGCTTCATTCATTTGGTCACTTTGGTTTGTTCAGGCCGCCCATTGAACCAGTAGGGGAATACTGTACAGAGACTTGTTCAGTTCTTCGTTGACTATTTACTCGAGGCGCACCACTACTATTAGCATCTTGACTTAATTACTGGAAGGCTCCGGTTAACGTCGCGGTTACGTTCTTGGAAAATGCCACTTTAAGTGAAAAGACGTATAGCGAAACATTATTTCCCGTAGAATGAAATGAAATACAGTGTATTATGTATTGTTTATTTTGATGGTTGTTGATATTTATTGGCTAAATAGATGTGGGTTGGAGGGCGAGTGATAGAGTTATTGGGACGTGGAGGCTTTATCTTCTGCATCTTCATATGAGGATGAAACTGTAACCTTTTCCTGCCTCTTTTCCTGGCTCTTTTCTGCTTGAACAAAAAATGTGTCCAATGTCTGCTGCACAGCCTGTTTCCTTTTCTCTAAGTAAAGCTCTTTGTAACAGTAGATGGCGATTGTTACTGTTCTCTTACAACCAGACACACTATCAGCACTTACTGTGCGATTCGAACTCATAATTATGGGGGATTACACGATAGAATCCTGGACAAACGCACTGCACAAAATGTAAAATGGCGACGTTAACGCAAATCTGACAACACGAAACGAGTAAAGTTGACGTTCCACAGCGGTAACACTACGCGGTATTACGTAGTTCCTCCGTATGCTAGCAAGTTCCCCCGCAAGGGCGAGGCATAGCAACACAGGTGACATAAATAAACACACATAGTAATGTTTGGCGCTCACAGAAAGAGAAGAAGAAGTACAGATTAGAGGACACACTAGACAACATAAAATTTGAAACCTATAGGTTACCGACCGGGATTCGAACCTGTCACCTCCAAATGGTGACAGCGCCTCGCTGCAGGAACAACTAGACACTCCAAAAACAGTGTCTTCATTAGTCACGTCTATCATACACATGACATCAACACAGGTGACGACATTATGGCTGAACGTAGCGACGTAATGTCCCATTGTGACAACGACGTTATAGAGAAAATAACGAAAACTGAAGCGATGTATAGCGGGGTAATCAGGTAATGTATTTTACAATGTGTTCCCTTGAAACGACTTATTAAAGACACGCAAGGATGGCACGTTATTCACAGCTTATTCACGAGAAACACAGATGCATCAGTTCATTAATTCACGTACATAAACGTGTGATGCCAAGTGGCCAGTCTCTATGTCAACTTCTAATATTTGTGATTGCAACGTCTATAACACTTGTTGTTTGGCTTATACCAGCTTATACTGACCTAGTAATACTCCATAGGCGAGCGATCCTATAGTGCGTTCACAAATATTTACCCCGTATAAAAATTCACAACTCCGTAACCAACTGAGGTGAAATGATGAGATTTAGAATATAACCTTATCATTATGTCCACCCTGGAGATTGTACAGTAGATCTCGGTGTTTGTTTGTATGCAGTATATAATTTGCGGGCCACAGATGAAGTGCGTATTATGAAATGTATTACATCTTCACATGGAAACACCAGTGTTCAATAATGAATATTCTCCGTGATGCACGGGAAATTACTCATGAGAAGCAAGTCTCACAGTGCTTTGCGTCAATACCGAATTAACGTACATTACTGTAAAACACGTTTGTTAGGGTGAATTCAATCCGAATTTTGCAAACCATTTGCATCTGGTGATGGCTGGTTGGATTTTGTGGCAAGTTTTTCTCGGGGATGAGGAGGCCAGCCCCAAACCCAACCCTCATGCGTCGCCTCTGACGACATGTATCGCAGGTTACATTGTGATCTTCTTCGTGGCTTCCCTTAAGAGTCCCGGTAACACAGGGACAGATGCACTTCTTAGTCTATCTTACCACATTCTGGGATAGATTGCATTGTTTAAATCCTTTGCTTCTTTTTAGACTGCCTGTCATGAATAGAATTTATATATATTACAGGAGGAAGAATATAAAGGATAGGAAGACATAGTTTCCTATACTTAGGTGCTCAAAGACGAAGAAGCGCAACACTGACTTCTAGTAGGCCAGAGAAGAAAGGATAATAAGAAGACAGAGAGAAAGAGCACTTTATACATTCTCCTCAGTTAACAAGAAAAGAGATAGAGAGTTAGACAGAAGATTCCAGGAGTTCTTCAGGCGGGAAGTATACTGTTGTATACCCCCGACAAAAGATTACATTGTTGGACTGTAACAGGATCAATGTGTTTGCACGACAAACTATAAACTAAACAAAACAAATTAAGAACAACAAAATTAGACTTTTATTGACAGAACTGCATGCTTCAGGGACGAACAAACATCCTGACATGTCACACAAGAGACATATACAGAAATGGGAACCTACGTTCCCACAGTGGATATCACTGCTGCCAAATATCGCTGTGAACATACCCGAATACCCATCCCCACAAACCAGCAAGGACATGGCAACAAAGGAGCCTCAACGTAAACAACAACGGTCACAGCAGGTATGGACTCTCTATTGTTATCATCTCAGGACTCATGGACAGTCGGTACATACAGAAATGGGAACCTAATACCCCACAGTTAGAGATAATTGCTGTCTGGCACCGACTACAGGGGCGGTCTCTAAATGACAGTGAGACCCCAACCATGTTCAGTTGAGTCCAAGGGTACCCTCAGTACACAAACAGGACGCCCGCATCTCATGGGCGGACTGGGACCAAACACAGCAAAGAGCCACAGTATAACAAATAACAGAACTATAACCCTAGCAGCAAAGATATAGTGGCATAAACAGGTACATGAATGGGTATACGAATGGGAGTGTGGGTGGCCCAAAAACGACATTAACCAGAGCTGGAGCTCAAGTTTGCTCTAAAATCAATTATGGCCAAGGGTCACTGCCAACATAAGGGAACATCCTTTGTCCTGAATCTTCACTGAATACCCCTGGCACTTGTGTTTCCATTACCCCCCTGCCACTCTGCAGAGTAGCACTTTCTTTGCTACTCATTAAAGTAAAAATCTATGTTGTCATAATTCTGCCGGGCTATCGCCATTTTTCATGAGAAGATAACTCTACTATTTCAGTCAATTAGGGACAGAAGAGCTCTTCAGAATTCTGTAAAACTATAAACCGAACTACACCAAATTCTATCTCAACCTGGTGAATGTTGTAAGTTTGAAGCTCGCAGTTGGGGACCAGTAGAGGCACCACTATCCCACTTTTAATTAGGCTACCTATATATGTTTTACTCACCTAGAGCGGGCATACAAACTGCCAGTCATTTTCATGGATTTCCTCAGTCCTTTTGGGGCGTGTGTACCCCATAGACTGCGCTGTGGACCACACAGGCCAGTCTTGGTTAAATCTAGAGGCATTGGTGACTCTCTGCTCTGGTCCAGTGACTGGGGAGGGCTTGTTCAAGCCTCCCTATTTGATGATATATACATAATGGCTCCGTCGGCCACGGAGAAATGAAGAGAGCGGGAAACTGACGTACACTCATACTTATCAATGTTTCCAGAACGGTTTCCCATCATACCCCAGGGCACCGTAGGGGACGCCGGTATTGGTAACATCACCATAATCATGTGTCGCGTCAGGCGATCACACACACACACACACGCGCACACACACACACACACATATATATATATATATATATATATATATATATATATATATATATATATATATATATATATATATATACACATTGGCACCTTGCCGTCTTGACATTCGATAGTTTGTGCTTTAAAAAGGCATAATAACTTTTATCTATGGCGGTCGCGAATGAGACCAATTCGCGCTGTAAATGTTCGTTCACGTAGGTGCATGTGAACACGTGGTCATTTCCTTCATCATGCACCATCTTGCGTCTCACACGCTCGGTGTGTGATTTATCTGCAATAATTTTCTCCTTTGTCTTTATTCCATTCCTGATCTTTTCCCTCCACGCAACACGTTCAGCGGCGACTTGCTCCCACTGTGCATTATCAATGCCTGTATCAGTCACGTCCCGCTTACACACTTCTTTGTATCGTAGTAGAGGCAGACCCTGAGATCTCTTACCCATCTGTAATTCACCAAAAAAGATGTCCTTTCGTATTCTACCATCATCCATCCTCCTAAGATGTCCTATCCACCTAAGTCTACGAAGACTGAACATGGAATACACCGTCACACAACCTGATCTTTCCAATACTTCAGTATTTGTGATTTTGTCTTGCCACCTAATTATTCGCAGACACCGCATATGAAAGCTGTTTAAACGCCTCTCTCTCTCACTTTCTCTCTCTCTCTCTCTCTCTCTCTCTCTCTCTCTCTCTCTCTCTCTCTCTCTCTCTGTATATATATATATATATATATATATATATATATATATATATATATATAATGCATTAGCCACACTGTCTAGCGGTGTTTGTATGGAAAAGCCATAAATCGCAATATGATTGTAGATATTTAGCCTAATGATCTACCTTCGACATGCTTTTTCCCACCAGGCAGCTGATAGATCACAGCAAGAGAATCACGCTTTCGCGGCTGTGGACTGCTCCGCGAACACCCGCCTGTGTTTCCGAGAGAAGGCCGTAAACTTACCCGTGCTGAAGCTCTACTCCAACGGCTTCGATCTGAGCACCGTCAACGACGTGAAGAAATTCAAAGCCGACCAGATGCAAATGCTAGTGAAGATGACACCTGTCCTGAACCAGCCTAGGGAAGCCTTGGCCAAGAAGTATTTGAAAAGACGATAGTCTACCCAGGCAGATGATCTACCCGGGCAGTTGATGTGTGCCAGCTTCAGTGGCCGGTCCGTGACAGAAACGTGTCAGTCTGAGATCTAATAAACAATATAATCAATAAGAACTACCAGTTATCAGTTGTACAATCATCATCATCATCATCATCATCATCAGCATCATCATTATGTGACAATCAGCGTGAGAGCTCATAGTTTGGTATCTCATACGATCACAGGAGACTTTGATCAGGTCAAGCCATCCAGCTATCTATCTGTTTCCCTCTTGCTCTTTTCCCCATCACGTTTCTTAGTTGTCACTAAATGGTCATGTTGATTCCTCCTGATAATATACCCAAACAATCTCCACTGACCAAGTATAGTAGTCCTGTATACCGATTTCATCTTTTTCATGAATAAATACTTCATTCATATTTATGTCTGCTCATAGTATTTTCACTTTCCTCAGAAATTGTACATAGTTAGTTAGCCGAGGTTCCAACTTCACGGCAACGGGTCGTCCCCATTATGCTCCATTCCTGTGCCAGTGAACATCACACAACACGCTCCCTACTGTCCAATGTGAAAAGTGGAACAGACAGGAGTCTCGGCAATCAAACAGCCCGCATAGGCACACTGTGTATAATGCCGCCGCCAGAATGCCAACACAAAATTGATCCACGAAAACCACAGTTCATCGTCGATGAACTCGGCAGTCACCAGAAAGACCTCATTGACCCGGGTTTTCTCACATGACTCGATCTTTTACTGCAGGACGACCCGCCGAAAGTGTTCCATGAAGCACGAACTCCGCAGCTTCAGCGCCGACTCCCAGGAGTCTCCCGAAAATTGCACTCATGAACCGAAAAGGCAAATCAGTCAATTTAGCAACAGCCGGTAGCCATTGTTCCGAATTGCGGTGACTGCCGAGTCCATCGACGATGAATCGCACTTAAACTCAATTTAGATGGTTCTCTTCATGCCTGCTAATTGTCCATACTTGACTTACACACAACAATGTAGGTTCTAAATGACACCGTACCACTAGTTTGCTCAAAATTGGATGTAACTGCGGTAAAGCTGAGAAAATGTAAACAATATAAAATGACATAAAGTAGTGCACCTTTACATAACAGATTTACGACACATACAAGACCTTGCGGCGATTAGCCTTCATCAGCAAACAGACACATTCACAAACACAGGCGTGTGAATGACGAAAATGAGTAAAGCCTCGTATTTGTAGACCAACCTACTCCGCATACCCCATGAGGCACATCACAGGAACGATACCCACCTCTCTCTCTCTCTCTCTCTCTCTCTCTCTCTCTCTCTCTCTCTCTCTCTCTCTCTCTCCCTCCTCTCTCTCTCTCTCTTTCCCTCCCTCCCCTCCCTCTCTCTCTCTCTCTCTCTCTCTCTCTCTCTCTCTCTCTCTCTCTCTCTCTCTCTCTCTCTCTCTCTCTCTCTCTCTCTCTCTTCTTATATATATACTTTAATGTATGAATGTCTGTTGAGCGGTGTATATGTTTGTATGTGCGCTCACGCATATCAATCCACCCAGACTTTAGGACTCGACTCAAAATAACATATATGAGTGCATAATGTGGTTTTGGTTAGTACCACCATCATGCTTGTGCCCACTCATGCTTCATTAGTACATCCACTGAGATTGCTCAGATACTATTATCACACCACTATCACAGGTTGCCGTCCTGCCCTCCTACCTCCACCCCCTTCTTTCTATGTGCTCACTGAACTGTAACACCTATCACCCTGTCATCATCCTCGAACTCACTCCCTCGGTTGGGTATAAAAATAAGACATCGGCGATATTCTGAGTTACACACAGATTGGAATTGTGAGGTAAGTATGCACATTTTTTCCAATTCTCATTTTCTCTTCATTGCTTTCATTTTTTCATCCTTTTGTTCTTGTCGTCCTGTCGTCACCTTTTGATGTAGTCACAGGAGATCTCCTTGACTATATGTTGTGTTAGTGAATGTTTTTTTTTTGCTGATGAAGGCTAATCGCCGCAACGTCCTGTATGTGTCGTAAATATGTTATGTAAAGCTGCACTACTTTGTGTCATTTTATATTGTTTACACTAGTTTGCTCAGTGCCGTTGACAGCTTTTTGTTGGTAACGCTGGTTCCTGAATTTCAGCAACTACACTTTTGCAATAGCAAATATTGTTCTAATCTCTATAGGGCCTCTGTAGTCCTATCGAATATAATTGCATCGATCCACCCGTTCAAGAATGCGACCAGTTAGCTGGATATTTCATTACGGCATGTCTTTCTTCCTGAAGATGACCATAATGTGTGTGTTCTTACAATGTATTTCTACCCCTAGCTGTTGAACTGTCTACAATAACAACCAGCATTACATACAGACACAGGTTTCCTCTGAAAACCTGATGCTTCAATGGCATACAAGACACTCGCTTCAATTAAACCATTTGAAAATAATGTTATTCTCTGTGTTGGCTGTTTTGAGGTGAGCTGAGGTAAGAACCAACATCACAACAATCGGGATATTCCCATTCACGTTCCGTTCTCATCAACAACCAGCGAAGAAACCCAATACGAATGCTAATGTGTTGATTTTAATTTGCTGGTTTGTTGCTGAATCCTCTGGAAGACTGCACCTCACATCTTTACACCGAGGCACTGATGATCATACGGGCTTGCAGTAATATGATTGATACCTGAGAAGAGATTTTCCTACAGAACGGGCACTTGCGTACTATCTCCAAGAACGTGTATAGTAGTGCCGTCTTCCAGAACCGACATCATAGTACTATTTCCAGATTTGGCATCATAGTAACATCTTCAAAACCCGGCATCATAGTACTATCTCCCAGACACGGCATCATAGTACTATCTCCCAGACCCGGCATCATAGTATTGTCTTCGTGACACGGCATCATATTAATATCTTCCAGACCCGGCATCAGAGTACTATGTTCGGGACATGGCATCATAGTACTATCTTCGTGACACGGCAGCATAGTACTATCTTTCTTACCGCCATTTGAATACTATCTTCCAGAACCTGCATCATGGTATTATCTTTCAGACCTGGCATATATGTAATTTCTTCGAGACCCCCACATCATAGTACTAACTTCCAGACTCGGCATCATAGTATTATCTTCCAAACCCGGCATCATGGTATTATCTTTCAATCCCGGCATCATGGTAATATCTTCCAGACACGGCATCAGGGTACTATCTTCTAGAACCGGCATCATGATACTATATTATAAACCCAGCATCTGTGTACTATCTTCCAAACACGGCATCATGTTACTATTTTCCAGACCCGGCATCATGATTCTATCTTTCAGAACTGGCATCATGATACTATCTTCCAAACCTGGCATCACGGTACTATCTTTCAGACCCGGCATCACGGTACTATCTTTCAGACCCGGCATCACGGTACTATCTTTCAGACCCGGCATCATAGTAATATCTTCCAGACCCGGCATCACAGTAATATCTTCGTGACACGGCATCATAGTACTATATTCGTGACACGGCATCATAGTAATATCTTCGTGACAGGCTTCATAGTGATGTTTTCCAGACCCGGCATCATAGTACTATCTTCAAGGCCAGGCATCATAGTACTATCTTCAAGACCCGGCATCATAGTACTGTCTTAGAGACCCTTGATTGGGTGATGCTGACCTTCTTGATTGACTGATTGTGACCTGCCTTGATTGATCGATGGTGACCTGTGTTGACTGACTCATACAGACCTCTCTTGACTGACTGATGCTGATCTCTCTTGATTGACGATGGTGACCTCTCTTGTCTGACTAATGGTGATCTCTCTTGACTGATTGATGCTGACTTCTCATTACTGACTAATGGTGACCTCTCATGACTGATTCATACTGACCTATTTTGACTGTATGATGCGGGCCTACAACCACTGTGAGCAGAGAGTCTGGAGACGTGGTTGGTGAGATGAACGTTAAGCATATATATGACAGAGAAAAAGATTTACGCACTGAAAGATGCTGATGTTAACAAACCACACATCAAACCTATCAGAGAAAATCAACAAATATTAGGTAAATTAGAGAGGTTAGATTCGAAACTGAAAATAGAAGGCAAGAAAGGCAGAGGGAGTTAACTAGATTTCTTTTAACGTTTGGTCTATTTTAACCAAAGCATAGTCCGTGCTAGTACTTCTAGTGCATTAGACGAATTTTGGCGTGTTAATTAGCTTTCCCTATTGCCAGTGTCCCTCGCCAACAGGCGAACTGACTTCGACTTCTGAGATTCTGGTAACTGACGTTCCCAAGTCAAGATAGAGAAGTCAGTTTGACTGGTTTATGGGTTGAACTCGCTACCTCGACATCAGCTCACCGGAAGTTTTACAGGCAGCGCTTTTGTCCATTCGGCCACGCTTCCTCCCCGTACAGACGTTAATGTGGAATGATTACACATCAGAGCAAGCAATAATATTGGCAGGAATGATTACATATCACGGCAAGCAATAATGTTGACAGTAATGATTATACACCAGGGCAAGCAATAATATTGACATTAATGATTACACATCAGGGCAAGCAACCGTATGGACATCCATACAGACGTCAATGTTGAATGATTATACATCAGAGCAAGCAATGATATTGGCAGGAATGATTACACATCAGGGCAAGCAATACTATTGACAATAACGATTACACATCAGGGCAAGCAATATTATTGACAGCCATACACACGTCAATGTGGAATGTTTACAGTTATTATTGATATTTGTTTAAGTGTAAAGATGGCATCTGTGTAACCTTTGTTTGTTTTTTTCTCAAATCCAAGTTGTGTTTCATTTAGTTGGTGTTCTATTATTGGTCATAATCTATTCTCTAAAATAATGCAGAATATTTTCCCTGTATGACTCAAAAATGAAATGCCTCTGTATTGCGTACAGTAATTTTGCTGCCTTTTTGTTTCCAAATTGGGATAGTTACGGCGCTTCCCCAGTCTCGTGGTGTCTGTTGTTGTATCCAAACATAGTTAAATAGTCTATGTATCTATGTTGTTCCTACTTCTCTTGTTGCTTTAATTAGTTCATTTGGTATTTCGTCTTGTCCCGGTGATTTATTTAGTGGGGCTAATCTTATGGCTTCTCTAAAATTTCTTCTTTCAGTAAGTCTGGTTCAATTTCTTCGATGGTATCTGTGTCAGTTTCTTGGATTCCTATGGCATTTTATGTAATATTGAGAAGTTGTTCGAAGACTGCATCTATCATTTTAGTTTTTATTTTTCATCACATAACTGTTCTCTCTTTTTCGCTGTTAATTATTTCAATTGTGTCAAAGTGTTCTGCTCTGGGTCCGTTACTGTTTGGATCAGTCCGTTTATGCTTATTGTTTTTTCTTCGGGCAGTAAAAGAATCCCCTGCCGGTTTGCTAGGCCAGTCGCGGGTTTAGGACGAAACACCTGAACAAGGGGAATTCGCCCCCCATGGCGAGCCATACCACTCTTATCCCATGTCCTCGAGGTCATGGTTTCCCGGTCTACACCACTGGAAGGTGGGGGTTGACTTGTGTAGACTACGGGTCATCGGCAGGCTACTAATTTTCACTTGTCATCCCTCGTGTGAGAGGCTAGCCGATCCTAACCCTAGTGGCTGCAGGATCAGGCGCAGTCCACACCTTGTAGACCGAGAATAATCGGAATAATAGTCATTAGTCATTAGTCGTGGTTCCTACTTCACTGCCCCATGTGAAAAGTGGAACAAACAGGAGTCTCGACAAACCAAGATCCCTCATGGGTACACATAATACCGCCGCCAGAATGCCAACACAAAATTCCTCCACGAGAAATACTCTTCATCGTCGATGGATACGGCAGTTACTAGAAAATCAGCATCCACATATTGCTGCATACGGAAATCCAATCACTTCTGCGACAAACCGACCGCCATTATTCCGTCCATGCAGTTCACAACAAGGGACACATGTAAAAGCATTTTACACAAAAATCCAATATGTTTCCAATATATGTTTTTTACAAGTCTAAGGTCTTTTCCATCAATTTGTTGATCTTCAAGCATCCTTATCATGTCGACATGTTTCACTTTATCGAAAGCCTTTGTGTAGTTAATAAAGCAAAGGTATAGATCTTTGTTTACTACTATAGAACACTCAATTACTGTTCTCAGTTATACACAACATTTACTGTGCCCTTGGCTTCTACAAACCCACATTGTTCTTCTCCTATTTCGAGTTGTATTTTCTTCCTAACTCTTTGCATGATAATTCTCAGCAGAATCTTTGTGATGTGACTCATTATACTAATTGTTCCATGTTGATCGCGTTCTATGGCTCCTGATTTCTTCGGGATTGCAATAAATATAGAATTACATAATTCAGGAGGTATATCTCCAGTATCATATATTGCGTTCAGCAGCCTGGTGACTTGGTCTATTCTATATTCTTCTAAGGCATTGATCATTTCTTCTGTGATGTTATCTGTAACCGGGGTCTGCAGTACATGATATTCTTGGCATCTGTAGTTTGCCATTGCTTTCCTTCCTAGTAGTGACCATACTGGCCGATGACCGTAGCCATTATCTCCCAAAAAAGGAGATCCTCTGCCTACCGTCGGGAAGATGAAGACCATAACCTACAACTATCTGTCGGCTGCTCCTGAACTTCATCCATTACTTGCAACCATGGCTTCACGTAACCCTGATCGGGGGGTTAAACGGGTACTCCACCTTGCCCAAGGGTGTCGCGTAGGCTAGCGGAGGGAAGGAGGCACCTTACCTCTCCTTTGATAGGGGACACCCCTATCCCGCAACCCAAGACACGCCACGGAAGACAATAGTAATTTTATACAATTGTAATAATAATTATATAAAGTACAAGAGGAAGAGGAGAAGAAGGAGAAGAAGGGGGAGGAGGGGTAAAGAAGAAAGGAGAGGAAAAGGAATAACAACCAGAACAGCAAGATGTTAGATGACCACCAAAAGGCAATGCGCAGTTAGTTTGGCACACAAAGTCAGTGCGCACGACAAAGCATCAACACTTAGGTGTGCTGACGTCATGGTTACTTGGGTTCTTTCACACAGAAATCCAAGAGGCCGGAAAACGGCCTAAAGAGCAGCTTCACCTCCAGCCAACAGAATGCCTTGTCAGCTTTCATCCTCAAACATGCCACGGTGCTAACAACTGCAGGTAGATTTGTTTCTAAACCGTCGCCCGGATTTCAACCATACACACAAACAAACAAAAACACAACTCCAAACAAACAAAACGTACTCTACGATGTCTGCTTGGCCCAGCGTTGGATTCAGCAAACATGGAGCATTAGATAAACGCGTGCGATCATTTGCGCCATTTCTTCTACCATTCACGACTCCACCTCCACAGATGCCACCTGTCAATCTCATAGCATCCAAGGTTATTGGTACATCTAGCGATTCCCAATCCCCCGCTGCTGATTCGTCAATGAATCCCACAAGACCCCTCCCTCTAGCCCGTCAAGCCAGCCTAGGCCGCATCCCTATAACCTTGGTTGCAGGGCCCCCACCTACCGATAGACCTACCACTAAACCCCCCGTGCCACCTAAGCCTAAACGAGCCGCAACGGTGCCCGCAAATCTCCCTTCTGCTCCCCAGCCGGGAAATCCCCCTCCACGCCCCTTACAAAATATCCCAAGACCCACAGTTCCTCCCCCAGAACCTCCTGTTAATCGTCCCGTGCTAAAACCCGGGAGACCCACAGTTCCTCCCCCAGACCCTCCTGTTATTCGTCCCGTGCCTAAACCCAGGAAACCCCCCGTCCCTCCACCCCCTGTACCAGGTCGACAACCCGAACCCCTAAAACTGGCTGTGCCCTATGAACAACCGTCGTCTGTACGCCGTCCTGGCGATCTGTCGCCCATTCCAATAATGTCTCCCGCTGAACAACGCACACGTTCTCTTTACTCTGATGACGAATCGGACATCGAGGTCCCAGCACCCAAAACGCCTCGAATGAAATTCGATCCAGCTGAAGCATCATCTCCTAAAGCTAAAGCAACATTCCGCCCAGATGCCACAGCGGTGTCCAACTTAGAGAAAATCAAACATCCAGTGACTCCTGACAACTTCTTCAGCTCAAACAGAGTCATGAGTCTGGACGTGACAAACTTCGCCAGATACATCAAGTCCAAGGAAATCACTTTGGTTATTTTCTATGACAGGAACGATCCGGGGAGCAAAGTTCACGAGAAGACCATTTCCCAGGTAAGATAATAATATCATTTCTTTTTCACGTAAGAAACTTTAATTTCCCATCTGTGATGATAATAAGAGAGAGAACAGTTGAGTTGAGTTGAGTTGAATTGCACTCAGGACATTCCCATGCGTGCTCCGTCCCCTCGTTCAACAGCCAGCCAAGAGACATACTACTAATCGTTCCCACCGCTATCTGATTAAAAGTTCTCCTAGTCTTCCCTCTCAGTTTTGAGATTCTTCCAGAACCCCTGCCGATCCCCCGCAATCTCATTCTTTCCACATATGGGTTCTCCATCTGTTCCTCCGCCTTCTCCACTTGGTCCCACAAGCGCACAACGACCTCCACCTTGTCCATAGGAAAACTACCACTACGACGTGCATTCCCTGCTAGCCTATCAACCTGTTCATTCCCCCGATCCCCCGCATGGCCAGGGCACAATATCCATCTCACAATCTGTGACCTCTGAAGCGACGAGAGCCATTCCACACGAAACATTCCTTTTTTCACCTTACTAATCATACTCTTTGAATGCGTAATGAATACAACGTGTGTTGAAGTGGTCTCCTCCAGCCACCAGAATGCCGCTGTTACTGGCTGCACCTCCATTCTCATGCTGGAGGTCGTAGTCTCATATGCCAGACTCTCCTTTATTTAAGACTCGTCCATTAGCCTTTGCAATAAAGCCCCAGCCACTACGTCTGTTTCTCACCAATGACCCATCGGTGTAGATGACTATGTCACCTTGATGTGTCTTGCTTTGGATCAGCTGTTGCACTTCAAACTCAGTGCGGCCCGCTGCTCATTCTCTGCACTCACGACCCAGTGTTATTATTACATTGTGCCAGTCCGTCATGTCATCTGGAACTTCAACCCACTCTCTTTCACGATTGATGGTCTCTAGATCACACACCTGACTTATAGAAAGTTCTGCCTGTGCCATCCAGGACCTGCCTCGTCTTAGTCTATGACCCTTGACCATATCCATTGCTGCATGCAGCGGGTGATCCCTGTCTGCGGCAACTCGCAGGTACCATTTGGCCTGAAGGACCCTATGCCTATCCGTCATTGTTGGTAGCGCCAGGATATGCCTCATGCATATAATTGGTACTTTCAACCCCACTGGATGAAATGAATGGTCATCATCATTCTTGATGGACAAACAACACCCAACAACACATACACGAGGAGCTGTTGACTGAATGGCTAGAACGCCGGATTCTCTTTCAGGAAACTCAGGTTCGAATCCTCGGTGAGGAGTGGATCTTTTTGTGTCGGAGAAAAGAATAAAATAGTAACCTCTACAGATCGCGGTGACTACATATAATAATTTAATTTTCCAGTTAAGAATGGATAAAATAGTCGTAACCCTGGTAAAATAATACAATTTTCTAAGTAAAAAGGATAATTTCCAATGCATAATCATCATCAAGTGCCTTGCCCTATGTTTCCCGATAGTTGTCGGTCTTCGGTGTTTTGGATCAACTCTGCTGGTGATTCCATGCCACCGTTTCAGTCTATCCAGCATCATTTCACTTGGTCTCCCCTGCCTCCCTTCCCTGTGATCTTTCCAGTTGTTACGATGTTCTCCAATGCCTCTCTTCTCATCACGTGACCGAAGAAAGATGTTTGTCTCTGTCTTATTGTTGTAAATAATGTTCTAGTATCCTTAGCCTGTTTCAGGCAATCGTCGTTAGTTACTCTGGCAGTCCAAGGAATTCGCGACTTTCGTTTCAGGTACCAAATCTCTGTTGCTTCCAAGTTCTTCCTAATTTGTTCATTTGCATTTCATGATTCACTGCCATACGGAAAAACAGGTTCTATATAACACTTCCAAGAAATAGAACCGATAATTCTTAACTAAGTGGATAGTTTTAAATACCAAGGGGCATTTATAACATCAGATGGAAGATGAGCAACAGAGATCAAAGGCAGAATAGGCCTAGCAAAAGCCGCATTTCAGAAATTGAAGAGTATCCTATGCAATAAGTCACTATCATGTTATTCAGCACCCTCTTTCTTACATTCAACGATAGTAACTTATTACACATGATATTTTTCATTTTCTGAAATACAGGTTTCTCTTGCCCTATTATGATCTTAGTCTCTAATGTGCACCTTCCATCTAGGTATTTAAAATTATCCACTTGGTTAAGCATTATTCCTTCTATTTCCATTTCACATTTTCGTGTGACATTTGTTATTTGATATAGCTGTTGTTACTGTTGTCTTTATATTTAAAGAGAGTCCGTTCATTTCACTGTTTTAATATAATAATAATATATAATACAATGTCCTAGGTATGTTAGTATAATTTTTCATATGAGAAAAGACAGCTTCCCTGGTAATTTGTGGACAGTGTCGCTCAGTCATCATCTATACAATTGTGCAGAAATCGCTTAGGATGCGTTGCGCTACAGGAAGTGGCTCAAACTATGTCCGTTCTGTTATTTCCGTTCTGTTACATCCACTCCACGTGTTCGACATCATCATCACCATAATGTGTGTGCCATGTCATTAAGTGTGGGCGGCCATGTTTCGACATCTCACTCGATCATCAGAGCCGTGAATCAGCTATGAGTTTTCTTGTCTCGACTATACCACGCGGCCAAGCCATCCAAATATTTACTTCTCTGCTTTCCCTTGGTTCTCTTCCCCTCTATCTTGCCAGATGTCATAATGGTTTCTATTTTTTCTCATAACGTGACCAAAACACTTGACAGTGTACGTCTATTTTCTCTAATCAGTTTATGGTTTTCAATTGTTTCTTGTAGGACTTGTTCATTGATTTTTCTACTGTTCATGGTATTATCTGCACTTATCTCAGAAACGACATTTCCACAGCCATTGTATGTTTTTCATGTTGTGTGCTTATTGTCCACGTTTCACATCTACATAAAAGTGCAGGTTCTATGTAGCACTTCAGGACTCTTTTTCTCGTTGCTACTTACATCGTTTTATTAGTTGGTATGTTTTCCCTCTTGCAAAAGGCTACCTTTGCCATTGTTCTTCTTGTTCTAATCTCACTGAAGCACCTTCCGCCAGATAGTATGACGGTTCTAGATAATTTTACCGATTCACTTGTACGCTGTCAATGGAATTAGCTTTAAGGTACTCTCTAGCAGTGAACTCAAACGGACATGATGACATGGAGAAATATGGTCAGTAGAACTGATCAGAATAAAGGTCGAGATCACCAGGAAGGCATGAGCAACTACGCCACTGAATGGTTAGTTACTCATGGCCTTATTAACTGTCGTTTACTGCCAATATAATACCTTGCGGTGTATGGCAGAGGGGTCTTTGAGCCTGAGGAATAAAGGCCGCCTGGCTAGTGCAGTCACCGCGAACTGTGCAGGTTAGGATTTTCTTTTTGCCCCCGACAGAAAAAAAAAAATCCCACACCTTACCTAAGATTCGAACCCGAGTCTCCCGAAGGAGAATCCGGCGTTCTAGCCACTCGGCCAGCCGCTCCTCCAGCAGTTGCAAATGTGAACGAGTTAGACAGGCAGGTCTGAACGCGTTAGTCGACACAACAAACATTACTAGCGACATTCCCTCACGTACTCCGTCTTCATCTTCAACAGCCAGCGAAAAGCCCAAATTAGTTGCAATCTGATTATGTCCTTCAGATATGTCCCCTGAGTGCTGACTGTCCATCTCTGTTCACTCGCTGCTGAAGCATTCTCTGTTCGTCCACGCAATACACACGATCCCAAAATTGCCTTGACCACATCTGCCTCATCGTGCACCAACATCGCAACTAACGGTGCAGACCCAGCCAGTCTGTCCGCGTCTAGTTTCCCATCACACCAGCATGTCCTGGGGAAATATCCCGCTGCTAGCCACACTGTGTGTGTGTTGAGCAGCCGTGGTGGCAGAGTGGTTAAACGCTTGCCTGCCGGACCTTTGCTCATGGGTTAGATTTCACATCGCGGTAGAGCTTTCATGGGGACATTAGTTTCCGGTTCCATCCAGGCTGAAATAAGTCCGAGGCAATGTCTTGGAAATAAAGGTGAGGGAACGACATTTACCACGCCGCTTCTGGAGTGTTCCACTGGTACATGATATGGATCTAAAATCATGTGCTCTATAATGCTTAGTTAATTAGTCAGTCAATCAGTCAGTCAGTCAGTCAGTCATTCAGTCAGTCAATCAGTCAGTCAGTCTATCAGTCAGTCAGTCTATCAGTCAGTCAGTCTATCAGTCAGTCAGTCTATCAATTAGTCAGTCTATCAGTCAGTCTATCAGTCAGTCTATCAGTCAGTTAGTCTATCAGTCAGTCAGTCTATCAGTCAGTCAGTCTATCAGTCAGTCAGTCAGTCACTCAGTCAGTCAGTTATTCAGTCAGTCAGTCAGTCAGTCAGAAAGATAGTTAGTTAGTTAGCTAGCTAGCTAGCTATCTAGCTAGTTAGTCAGTCAGTCAGTCAGTCAGTCACTCAATCAGTCAGTTTTCAGTCAGTCAGTCAGATAGATAATTAGTTAGTTAGTTAGTTAGCTAGCTAGCTATCTAGCTTGTTAGTTAGTCAGTCAGTCAGTCAGTTAGTCAGTCAGTTATTCAGTCAATCAGTCAGTCAGTCAGTCAGTTAGATAGAAAGTTAGTTAGTTAGTTAGTTAGTTAGTTAGATTGTTTGTTAGTTACATAGTTAGGTAGTTAGTTAGTTAGTTAGTTAGTAGTTAGCTAGTTAGTTTATTAGTTCGTGAGTTAGTTAGTTAGTTAGTGATTGAGTGAGTGAGTGAGAGAGTGAGTGAGTGAGTGAGTGAGTGTGTGAGTGAGTTAGTTAGTTAGTTAGTTAGTTACATAGTTAGTTAGTTAGTTAGTTAGTTAGTTAGTTAGTTAGTTAGTTAGTTAGTTATTAGTTGTTAGTTAGTTAGTTAGTTAGTTAGGTAGTTAGTTAATTAGTTAGTTAGTTAGTTAGTTAGTAAGCGAAATAGTTAATTAGTCGACAGATAATCCTCATTGCACATCGAACCATTCAGTCCATAAGTGCTTGGATCCCCTCCTCTGCAAATCCCGCAGCGTGCAGCGGCTAACGACACCAGTTATGTGTTGGTTTATTAATCTTCTTTGGCTTCCTGTGCAATGTTCTTGTTTGGCAACACCTCGCATTCTGACCATGGTTGTAGATTCACAGTCATCACTTGGTTCTCGCAAAAGTCTTACTTCTCGTAGAGCATTCAGAATGTCAGCCTGGTCCGTGTCGCTTCAGCCCTCCACAGTAGCCTTGCCTGCGTGCTTATCAGCCCACTCATTTCCTTGTGCTCTCGCATGCCCGGGCACGAAGATGAAACTAATCTTTGCCAGACGAGACCGCTCCAGAGACAGCCACCACTCTCTTCGGATCCACACCGTCTCTAACCTCTTGAGCATGCTCAATTAATCACTAAGGAAACATGCCCTAGTGAATGTCTGTGTCTCGAGCCATGCTATTCCTTTACTTACGGCCATGACTTCCATAGTAAGGCTACTTGTGGTCTCAACAAAAGTACCAGTCCTTCACAATTCTCCCTCCGGCCTCAACCGTAAAGGCCCAAGAACTTCTCTCATGTCGGACGATCAACGTCTAACGAATTCTCAAAGATCAACGCTTGTACTTCCGCCTCCACAGCAGCCAGATTTGCTTGTCTGCATTTTCTGTCTAGTTGGCTGCAAACTGCAAAAGACGTAAACAAATATGTTATACTTGTACCCACTCCTCGCTAGGTCCTATACTGCTTAGCACGTATACAATGTGCCCTTACATACGTGTACATTTTGCCATTATGGGATAAGCTGATGTTAATGTCTCTCTCTCTCTCTCTCTCTCTCTCTCTCTCTCTCTCTCTCTCTCTCTCTCTCTCTCTCTCTCTCTCTCTCTCTCTCTCTGTTTGTCTCTCCCATATGTATGGCACGTTATACCTTCCTTAGGTATTTACAATGGCGATGTTAAAATTTGCCTTAATGAGTCATGTATTATTTTTTCTTTTTCCAATTTGTTTTAACACATATTGTTCTGTTGTTGTCTAAGATTAGTTTCATAAGTAATCTCTCATCTCATCTCATCTCATCTCATCTCATCTCATCTCATCTCATCTCATCTCATCCCATCTCATCTCATCTCATCTCATCTCATCTCATCTCATCTCATCTCATCTCATCATGTTCCTCTTGTATCTTGCAGTGTCGAGGTGAAGTATAAACAACGGGAGAGTACCCAATTATGGGCTTCATGTATCGATATTCCAATGGACTCTGCTATTCCCTGCGTCTTCCTCTGTATCCATCTGGCGTGTACATCATTGCGTGTTGTTTATACATGATGTATGAATTAAATAACGTATGAGAGGACAGAGAGAAGAAGGGCAGAATGTCAGACGGATCAGCGTGCCTAATTCTTAAACCTTAGAAAATAAAGATTGTTCGTTCGTTTGTTCGTTCGTTCGCTCTCTATCTCTCTAGCTCTCTCTGGCACTTTGTCTATCTGTCACCGCTGTCTCTCTCTGTGTCTTGCAGTCTCTCTATCACTGTCTCTCTGTCTCTCTCTCTGTCTCTCTCTGTCTCTCTGTGTGTCTCTCTGTCCCTCTCTCTCTGTCTCGCAGTCTCTATGTCCCCATGTCTCCTTGTCTCATGACTGTCTCTATCTTTCTGTGTGTCTCTTTGTCTCCCTATAACTGTCTGTCTGTCTGTCTGTCTGTCTGTATGTCTGTCCGTCCGTCCGTCCGTCCGTCCGTCCGTCTGTCTGTCTGTCTGTCTGTCTGTCTGTCTGTCTGTCTGTCTGTCTGTCTCTCTCTCTCTCTCTCTCTCTCTCTCTCTCTCTCTCTCTCTCTCTCTCTCTCTCTCTCTCTCTCTCTCTGTCACGCACACACACTTCACTGTAAGCCCTAGTTGAGCATAATCATTAAACAAGCACACTGCAGGTCGACATATAGCCTGTATCATCCACTTCTATCTATATATTCTTCATCTACCGATATTTCTCTTCTCCGAATGCTTTATGTCTCCCTCTGTTGAGTTGCCCCGTGAGTTCACATCAAAACCTTCTCGTTATTCCATTGTAAGGCAATAAACGTCAAACACAGCGCCTGTGTTTCTCTGTAAGGTTAATTAGACTCTACATCTACAATTGTCTACAAGATGAGGAGGCCAACCTTCCTTGGTCGCCTTTGATGACATGCCTGGATGGTTACATTGGTAACTTTGGCAGCTTTCCTTGCAGGCCTCGGTAACATACTGCATGTATGGTCATATTTACGCACAGATAACTCAGAACTAGTGTACACAGACAACCACCAGAACTAGTGTACACAGACAACCACCAGAACTAGTGTACACAGACAACCACCAGAACTAGTGTACATATGTTACCAACAGGATAAGTATACTCAGATCACCACTCAATTTTGATATACACAGATCACCACTTAGTACTATGGCAAAACACCACCACTCAAGGCTAATGTCCTCAGATCACCACTTGGTCTTAATGTCTACAGATCACCACTTATTACTAATGTCTGCAGATCACACTCAGGACTAATGTCCTCAGATCACAACTCAGGGATAATGTCCACAAATCACCTCGTGGACTAATGTCCACCGATCACCACTCAGGGTTAATGTTCACAGATCACCACTTAGTCTTAATGTCTACATATCACCACTTAGCACTAGTGTCTACAGATGACCACTTAGCACTATTGTTCACAGATCACCACTTAGCACTAATGTTCACAGATCACCACTTAGCACTAATGTCCACAGATCACCGCTCAAGGCTAATGTCCACAGATCACCACTTAGTACTAATGTCAACAGATCACCACTTAGTACTAATGTCCACATATCGCCACTTAGTACTAATGTTTACAGATCACCACTTAGTACTAATCCCCTCAGATCACCACTTGGAACAAATGTCCACAGATCACCACTTAGCACTAATGTTCACAGATCACCACTTAGCACTAATGTCCACAGATCACCGCTCAAGGCTAATGTCCACAGATCACCACTTAGTACTAATGTCAACAGATCACCACTTAGTACTAATGTCCACATATCGCCACTTAGTACTAATGTTTACAGATCACCACTTAGTACTAATCCCCTCAGATCACCACTTGGAACAAATGTCCACAGATCACCACTTAGCACTAATGTCCACAGATCACCACTTACTACTAATGTCCACAGATCACCGCTCAAGGCTAATGTCCACAGATCAACACTTTTTACCAATGTCCACAAAATACCACTCAGCGCTACTATCCACAGATCACGCACCACTCAACTTTAGTGACCACAGATCAATACTCACACTAATGTCCACAAATCACCACTCAATACTAATGTCCACAGATCACCATCCAGAGCTAATGTCCACGGCTCAGCACTCAGGGCTAATGTCAAAAGATCACGACCAGGACTAGTGTTCAATACGCTGTTACTTTGGTCCTGTACTGTACTAATGACATAAATAAATAACATACAATACGCCTGTCGGCAACATGAGGCGTGTTGAGATCCGATCCGATCCGATATTACAAACAAAAATTGCAAACTCGGTCTCCATCAACCTGCTTCTTCAGCGTTGGTTAGAGTGTCGATCCGTGGGTTTGTGTGGGTCTTTTCACCCTGTTTCTGACTTGTGCTCTCTTACGAGTGACGTCTGGTTCTGGTAAGTTAGTTGTCCTTTCTATTGTATCTCTTCATACGGTTTCTTTTGGTGGCATTGGCTTCTGGCTCATCTGATGTTGCTTTCTTGAAGTAGTCCCCCCCCCCCCCCTGGTGGATATGGCAGCATTATGTATATCTTCTTTGGTCTAGTCAGGTAATCTGCAAACTTCGACAGGAGTGATAGTCGCATCTAGACTGACTAGGCTTGTGTCACGTTTCCGATTGAAGACTGGCTTTCCCTTGAATTTATTCGTACTTGAGAATGGGTTGCTGGCTTCTTCTTAAGGTTTTTCATTTGTCTTAGGCTTGGCTTCATCGTGCGTTTGTTTGCTTTCTTTTCTGTGAAGTGTCTTTAGCAGCTTTTCAATGTTTTCTTGTTGAGCATCATCGTAGGGTTTTCCTGTGTTATTTTCTGCGTCCTTAGTTGTTTTAATTTGAGTTGACTCTCTCTCTGATTGTAGTAGTTTTCTCTCGGCTTGAATTACCCGTAGTATCTCTTCGTTCTTCTTTATTGTCCACGCCATGTACTCCACCTAAGAAATTGAGAATGTAATGCTTCATATTTATACAGACCAACCCACCCTCAACTGGCGATATAGTCCGTGACGGCGTGTTCTGACACTCCTGTCTGCTTAACATGGATATTGTGAACTGCACTTCCTTGAACTGCATACCCCACTTGCAACATAATGTTGTCACATCCGTCACGAATTGTTCTATGTTGAGGGGCCATGGAAAGGAGTTTCTCTACAATGTGTACAAACACTGACAATGTTTTTTTTCTCCCATGTGAATGTATCATGCGCAATATGCATTGTTTATGCTTACAAAATCCATTTGACAATGTATTTTTTCCCCCTATGTAAATGTAACATGCACATTTGATGAATGAAAGATGAGTGATTGAAAAGGTCGAAAGTAAGACGGGCCTGCGTGCCCAATTTGTTACTCTTTTAAAATAAAGTTAGTTCTTTCGTTCGTTCGTTCTCTAAGGATTCTCACATTCGCCGAACAGTTTCTCACATTTTTCACAAAAGTGTTTACATTCGTCACATAGATTCAAACATGTTTCATAAAGTGTCTCACTTTCGCCACAAAGGTTGTCACATTCGTCACCAAGGTTTAAATATTCGTCACGTAATTTCGTCACAGGGATTCTAAGGCTCATCACAAAAATTCTGACACCCCCCACATGGTCTCTCACACTGGAAACAAATGTTCCCTAATTCGTCACAAAGTTTTTCATACTCGTCACATAGGTTGACTTCTGACAGACGACGGAAATGTGCTAACAGGAATTAAAATACAACAAAAATTAATCCACAAACAGTATACCCTCTTATGGACGGGACCATGTAGTGAAACACAATAGGTGAACTAGGGTCATTGTCTGTTGGTGCTGCATAGGGGTGTCAAGTATGGGCATTTATTCAATCAGCTGTCAAGCGAAACTACTGAACGTAAACTTGCCATGAAATCACAGCCAAAAAAAAAAAAAGCCAAAAATGCCGGGGATGACTGCGACGTCCTGTAAAGGTTATATAATTGACTTTTTTAAACTGTCAAACGCAAACTCACCGTGTACATATGTAACGGAACATTGTTAAAAATGTAGTGGACAGAGTTGAGTTGAGTTGAGCTAAGAACCGACTTCACGGCACTCCGGACATTCCCATATGCGCTACGTCCCCTCGTTCAACAGCCAGCGAAGAGTCACACTACTAATCGTTCCCACCGCTATCTGATTGAAAGTTCTCCTGGTCTTCACTCTCAGTTTGAGAGTCTACCAGAACCCCTGCCAATGCCCAGCAATCTCTTCCTTTCGTTCTCAATATGTTTCTCTAATTTTTCCACATAGTCCCACAGATGCGCGACCCCCTTTCCTCTGTCTATAGGTAATTGACCACAAGAGGTGCATTCCCTGCCAGCCTATCAGCCTGTTTATTCCCCCGCATTCCCGCATGGGCAGAGCAGCAGATCCATACAATTCTCACAATCTGTGACCTCTGAAGGGAGTGAGCAATTCCACAAGAAACATTCCTTTCTCCACCTTACTAAGCATACTCCCTGAGTCCGTGACAAAGAAACTGAGTGCTGCAGTGGCTTTCTCTAACCGACAGAATGCCGCTGTAACTGCCTTCTCCTCCATTCTTATGCTGGAGGTCGTATCCCCATATGCCATACTCTCGTTTCGTTTTTCAAGAATCGTTAATTAGCCTTTGCAATGAGACCCCCAACCACTCCGTCTGTTTCTCACCACTTGTAGTGGACAGAAAGAAGAACACAGAGATTTAGCTAAAAAGAACGAAGTAGTGATGACCATTGGCTTTTTTTTTTTTTTTTTTTTTTTGCATATCCTTTACAGGACATCGCTGTCAACACCAGCATCTTTCAGCTGTATGGTGATTTCTTGGCAAGATTACGCTCAGTAGTTTGCCATTGCTTTCTGAGCGGCCGGCTCACATACCCCGTAAGTTACCCCGAACCACTGCTGATTCTCACCGTCATCACGTTTACCTACGAGATTACACGAGATTAAGGAGAAAAGTCATAACCTCTAAGCCACGAAGCCGGCGATCATTGGCTACTAATATATATAATTGAGACCAATGAAATAAAAAGGACATGCAGAACGACATACAAGATTAGAACATATAATTATGGCGGGAACTGGACCGACGAGGCGGGGAAGAGAGGGGCACAATGTAGATGGACTCCATGTGTGACAGATAATTTACAGGTGACAGCGATTGGGGCGGGGCTTATGATAACGAGAAATCTGGAATGACTTATGAAGGCGAACTTCTGACAAGGACAAATCGTTAGAGTTGAGTTGTTGAGCTAGGTTGAATTGAGTTTAACTGAGTTGAGTTGAGTTGAGTTGAGAAGAGTTGAGTTGAGTTGAGTTAATTGAGTTGAGCCAAGATGAGTTGAGTCGATAACCCATATCAAAATACTCGGGATATCCCCATACGTGCTCCACCCTCATCCTCAATAGCCAACGAATTGTCCTAATAATGGTACCAGCTGTAGTCTGAATAGTATGTGTCCGCCAGGTCTTTCTTTCTAAATGTCGGCCAGATATTCGGGTCACTCGCTTCCAAACTATTCTCTCCAGGCAATACACATGTATATATTCATCCATACTATACTCATGATCCCAAAGGGGTCAGACCACAATTGTTATCATGCGCCAATACACCGCCCAAGGATGCAAACCCGGCCAATCTGTCCACTAGATCGTTTCCCAGCACACCAGCATGTCCTGGGGAAAATATGCCATAGATGCTCCCTATCTTTTGTTTTATTTTTTTCTTCTGTAATTGAATCATGTCACTCAGCACGAAGCATGCATGTCTTCACCCTTCAACGTGCTCAGTGAGTCCGTTACAATCTCGAAGTGTGTGTGTGTGTGTGCTCTCTGTCCTCCAACCAGTGAAACCCCACAGTAACAGTCTGCATAAAAAGATAATCACTGGTGACTGCTAATGCACATCTTTAATATTGCAGTGAGGGATTCAAGCTATACCGAACAACCAAAACAAAAATACGAATTGTTGAGTTGAGATCCGACATCACAGCACTCTGGGAATTCCCATGCGTGCTCTGTCCTCATATGCAACATCCAGCTTAGAGTCCTAATACTAATGGAAACAATAACAGTCTGAGTGTGTTACCGTCTGGCCTTACCTCGAAGTTTTGAATGTCGGCCAGATCTTCTGGTATGTGAATTGTCATAACAGCAAGTCTATGTTTTTGGTAACTTGAATGGTTTTCTCTTTTAAGACGTGCTTCAATAGTAGGTACATTGCTACTTCCTGTAGTAGGTACATTGCTACTTTCTGTAGTTCTTTCCTACATTCTTGAGAAGACTAAGCTAGCAACTTCATCGGCCATGACTGTTTGTCACCATTTCATTTTGGAATCATCGTGTATAGTGTTACTTCCATGTGATCTTGCTAGAATTAGTTCTTGTTGTGGTCGACCTACAATCCGTGAAGTGTTTGTGTGCATGTGTATATTTATCTTTGCAACAGACTGTAACCCGGCGTCCTGTAAGTGATAGAGTTTAAGTCTGTGAGCTAAATTGATATCTGCCTTGTTCCACATTCCAACACTTGTATTAATAATATCGCTGCAGCTGTTTTACCTGATAATATGCTTGGACATCCACAGGCGGCCTGCAGCACCAAGCGAGCCAATCACGCTTACGCGGCAGTCGACTGTAGCGCCAGCTCTAAACTCTGCGCGGGAAACAAAGTTACTGATCTCCCGCAGGTGAGACTCTATTCCGGGGCCACCTGTTTGGGTCAGATGGAGGATCTTCGAAACATCACTTCCGACACCCTGCGACAGTATGTAGAAATGGCTCCAACTATGCAAGGATCACGGATGATGTCCTGTCCTTATCTCAAGGAGGAAGATTAACTAGAATAATTAAAATGTTGCGGTCATTGTATTCACAACAGTTGCTGTCATTGTACGGACGACAGTTGCTTTATTGTATGTATAACACGTGCTGTCCTCGTACGTACAACAGTTGCTGTCATTGCATGTGCAACATTTGCTGTTATTGTATGTACAATATATGTTGTCATGGTATGTACAACAGTTGTTGTCAGTATGTACAACCGTTGCTCTCAGTATGTACAACAGATGCTGCCATTGTATGTACAACAATTGCTGTCAAAGTATATACAACAGCAGTTGTCACTATGTACAACTGCAGCTGTCAGAAGTACACTGACAGTAATCTTTGTAAAAGACAGTAATATTTTATAACATCGAAGGCACATTGATTTACATACACAAGTTGGAATATCTCTAATGCAGCACAGATCGGCAACACGGAAAATAAATGCAGATTGTATACTCCAAATCTAATTCAGATTTTGAACACATTTCTTTAGACTTAACAATAAAAACATTACTGAGATGAAAAATAAAATAAAGCTGCTTATTCTCTACATCAGACTTATATTCTTGATTATTTCATTGTCTCATTTCATATTACTTTTTGGAAACCACTTCCGTTCATCCTAAAGGACTTACTTTCATTAGCAGAGGTGCAGACATGATGTGCGTAGGCCTCAATAAATAATGTAGTTTGCCACTGATTTATTTATTGGCAGTGACCATACTGGTCGGCGACTGTAGCCATTGTCTCTATAGACCGTCGGTGTATCTGTCGGCTGATTCCCAGATGTACCCACCACCTGCTGGTATGATTTCGCTTGACCCTAATCTGGAGGCTAAACGGGTACTCCATCCAGCCCAAGCTCCACAGGCTAGCGAAGAGAAGAAGGCTGATGCTTCTCATTTGGTAGGTGATTTCTCTACCCCTCCACCAGTGAGGTTATCTTGAAAAAAGTTAACTCACAACGAGAACTGATTACTCGCATGTCAAAGGATAGTGGACAGTGACAGTCAGGGTTCTATTGGTAAAATTCATTAGCAGAGACTTGGAATGTGATCAACAAGGAACAATTAGTAAAATGGGCCACATCACAAAATTTGCTAAGAATTATCATGCACAGAGGGACGCAGAGGTGTTTCCAAGGCACCAGGGCCAGAATCCATATTGTCCAAGACCTACTAGCACGTCTTAGTCGTACGTCCTGGGCAACAGGTCCCTTCGGGGTCCTGGCTAGCATAGTAACATCGCTGATTATTCCGAAGTCGGAGAGTTTCTGCCTGCACGGCGAGGAACCACCAGTCTGCACACTAATAAGCCAGACATGGGACAACGGATACTCACGCAAACCTCAGGTCCGGTATGACATCAGACTGATGTTGTACAACAGAATGTCTTCATCCGACATACAGGACTTCATGCTGGAGTTCACAGCCAGCGAACATAAGCAAGTAAGCAATCATCATGCACAGAGTTGAGAAAAAATACAACCCGAAATAGAAGAAGAACAATGTGGGTTTTTAGACGGCAAGGGTATAGTAAATGTGTATATGCTGAGAACAGTAATGGGCGTTCTATAGAAGTAAACAAATACCTACACCCTTGCTTTATTGACTACACAAAGGCTTCGATAATATAAGACATGTCAATATGATAAAGATGCTTGCAGATCTCCAAATTTATGAGAAAGACCTTAGACTTATTAAAAGCATATATTTGAAACAACAAGCTGTCATTAGAATGGATAATGAAGTTGTTCAATATCAGCCTATTAAAAGAGGTGTGATACAGGGATGTGTAATTTCTCCTCTTTTTTCCCTTTACAGTGAAACTATTTTCAGGAATATAGAAGATATGACAGGAATCATCATTTGAGGAAGAAACATCAATAACTTGAGATATGCAGATGATACAGTATTGATTGCAGACAATGAGCATGATCTGCAACATTTAGTAGGTGCGGTTGTTGCACACATAGAACAACTAGGGATAGAATTAAATTGTAAGAAGACACAGATTATGGTCGTCACTGGAAAGAAGGAAATAGGACAATGAAATCTACATACTGACCAATAAAAAGATATCAATTGAAACGAGAAAAAGAGTGTTGAAGTGCTACATAGAACTTATACTTGTGTATGGGTGTGAGGCGTGGACAATAAGCAGTCAAGCTGAAAAACAGCTGATGGCTGTGGAAATGTTGTTTCTGAGGAAAATGCAAAGAATACCATGGACAGACAGAAAAACCAATGATAAAGTCCTTCAAGAAACAAATGAAGATAGTAAACTGATTAGAGCCATTAGACGTAGACAGTAACAAATTTTTGGGCATGTTATGAGAAGAAATGACTTGGAGAACTTGGTAACAACTGGCAAAATCGAAGGGAAGAGACCAAGGGGAAGACCGAGAAGTAAATACCTGAATGGCATGGCCACGTGGCATGGTTGAGACAGGAACACGGAGCTGATCCACGACTCTGCTGATCGAGTGAGATGGCATAACATGGCCGCCCACGCTTATCGGCATGGCACATGATGGATGGATGGAATATACAAGTAAATGGGAATAGTCTTAAACAAGTGAATTCGTAGAACTATCTTGGAGCAGTCATAGCATCTGATGGGAGATGCCTTGAAGAGATTATAACAAAAATCGCCATGACAAAGGTAGCCTTTTGCAAGATGAAAAACATCATCATCATCATCATCATCATCATCATCATCATCATCATCATCCATCAGCATCATCATCATCATCATCATCCATCATCATCATCCATCAGCATCATCATCATCATCATCATCCATCAGCATCATACTCATCCATCATCATCATCCATCAGCATCATCATCATCATCCATCATCATCATCCATTATCATCATCATCATCATCCATCATCATCATCATCATCCATCATCATCATCATCATCATCATCATCATCCATCATCATTATCATCATCATCATCATTATCATCATCTTCCACTTCTGCCGTCAAGCGTCGTGGGGAGGAATAATTTGCGTTCCAGCGCCCGGTGGGCGGCACTGGATAGTGTCATTCCGTGTGGTTGTACAATGTCTTTGATGTCGTCAATCCATTTTCTTCTTGGACGTCCTCGTGGTCTCGTCGCAGATGATCTTTGATGTAAGGCCAGTGATGGTAGTTGTTGGTGTTGCATTCTAACGACATGGCCAAACCACTTTATCTTCTGTCTTTCAATAAATGTGGCACAAGGTGTTGATCCCACAGTCTGTCTGATAATAGCATTTCTTACTCGGTCTCGGATTGTTAAGTTGGCAGCTCTCCTCGGGCATCTCATCTCACAGGTGTTGATTTTGCGAAAGTGTAATTTGAATAAAGTTGGAATTTGAGAAACATACTGACCTATAAAAATATTACAATTACAAGGAGAAAATGAGTGTTGTGGTAGTACATAGAACCTGCACTTTTTTTGTATGGATGTGAAGCGTGGACAATGAGCAGACAAGCTGAAAAAAATATGATGGCTGTAGATATGTAGTTTCTGAGGAACATGCAAAGAATACCATAAACAGACTGAAAAACCAATGATCAAGTCTTACAAGAAACAAATAAAAATCGTAAAATGATGAGGGAAATTAGACGCCGACAGTCAAAATTTGTTTGACAAGAAGATATGAGAAGAAATAAATTGGAGAATAGGCAAGATCGAGGGGAAGAGAACAAGGGAAAGGTAGAGAAGTAAATACCTGGATGGACTGGCCGCGTTGTATGGTCGAGACTAGAACGCTGAGCTGATTTACGACTCTGTTGATTAAGTGAGATGATAAAGCAATACCGTCCACGCTTATCGCCATGGCACATGATGGATGGATGGAAGAGGTGAAGAAAAGACGCCTGTCCTAAATAGGCCATACACTGAAGGGAAAAAAAACGGAGAATGGTATAACTAGTACAGCTTTAGTCTAGAACCCACTTGACGAAAGAAATGGAGGCAGGCACTAAAACTTGTGGAGAAGAAAAGTAGAAACAGATAAGAACAACATGGGTAGGTAATAGACACGACTGCATGGGGTAGCTAAAAATAGAGGTTTGTGGTGACTGGTTGGGGGATTAAGCCTCGGTGGGGGTGGAAGGCATAAGCAGAAGAAGAAGCATCTGCACAGAAAGCTATGTAACAAGTAACACAAACAAGAGGTAATATATGGTTTAATTATTTCAGTCCAAGAAGAGAGACAATCAGATATGAATAAATCAGAACTAACAGTTAGGGTTATAGCAGCGCTAGATTTTATCAGGAAACAGCAGGTTAAATGGTTTAGCCATAAAACTAGATTATCAACTAACAGTATACCACAACAAGAAATGATGTACAGACCAGACGGAAGCAGAGGAAGCTCTATGGATAGAGGGAATTACAGAGACCAATGGGAATCTCTATATATGAAGCCCATACACGGGCACTCTCCCGCTGTGTATGCTACACTTCGACACTGCAAGGTGCAAGAGGAACCTGATGAGATGAGATTAGTCCAAGTATATTTATTTATTATTCATTTCATATCTTCAACTGCTCCAACATCATAAGGGAAGAAATACAAACTAGAATCAACTCTGGAAATAAGATATACTATGCACTACAACATCTACTAAAATCAAAGGCGCTATCTCGTAACACCAAAATCACAATATACAAAACACTGATCAGACCAGTTGTGCTGTATGGCTCTGAAACCTGGAGTACAACGAAAGGAGAAGAAGCCTTGTTACAAACCTTTGAGAACAAAATTTTAAGACGCATCTTTGGACCCATTAGGGATACACAAAGTGGAGAGTGGAAAAGAAGAAGTAACAAAGACATTTATGATCTGTTTAAGTCCCCGCTAATCACTGGTATCATGAAGGCTAATAGACTACAATGGCTGGGGCATATAGAAAGAATGGAAGATAATAGGGAAACAAAACTCGCTTACACTCAGGAAATAAATGACCGTAGACCCCGAGGTAGACGGTGGAGAGATAATATACACACAGATCTACAAGCACTTGGAATCAACGACTGGCAAGAGAAGGTCCACCAGAGAGACGAATGGAGACGGATTGTATTTGCAGCAAAGAACCTCAATGGCTCGGAAAGCTGAAGAAGAAGAAGAAGAATTATTATCATTGACTCATCAACATCATCAAATCATCTTGTTCCTCTTGTACCTTGCCGTGTCGAGATGGGGCATAAACATCGGAAGAGTGCCCGTTTATGGGCTTCATGTATCGAGATTTCCATGGACCCTGTTATTCTCTGTGTCCATGGTAGGCCTCTTCTTCTGATCCCAAATGGTCTGTACACCATTGCTTGTTGTGGGATACAATCAGTTAGTATCCTAATTATGTGGCCGAACCATTTCACTATTTTCTAATGAAATCTAGCGCTACCATTACTTCCGCTTTAGTCCTTTCATCGTTTCTGATTTTCTTTGACGTCATAATATGTCCTGCCGATAAGCGTAGACGATCACAACTCGCCAGCCCACATGATCACGAATGTCTTGGACCAGCTCTGTATTATTATCCCGACTATGCGAAGCCAGCGTGGACTCAAATAGGCCAGAATGGATTACGGTGCTCATCCTTAAACATCCGGTGCGCTGATGCCGAGGTAGCGAGTTCAAACCACTGGTCAGCCGGTCTGTTGAACTAAAATGTTGACTTGTCGTACGTGCCTTGGGGACGCAAATTACAATTACCTCTGAAGTCGGAGTGGGTTCGCTTGATGGCGAGGGACAATGGTAATAAGAAACTGATCCACACGCAAAATATCAGCCCAGTGCACAAGAATTAACAGCGTTTGTATGGGTTACGCTAGAGTTCAAATTTAGCGAAGAAAAAGAAATACCCAACAATGTCCTTTTACCAAGTCAGAAGACATATCGTAGCCTGCCTGCCTAATGGTTACGTGTTCAAATCCTCATCGAGGCGGGGATTAAAATAATTCATTGTCCTGGGCTCCCGGCTCGACCCAGCCTAAAATACCACAGGGGGTAAAGGCGGCAGGCGGGACACTGACCACATCAGCCACTGAGTGCCGGTTGGTTTACGCAAGTACAGATTATATTTTTAATGAATGTGCAGTGTTTGACAATAATGCTGGTCCAAGTTTTGTATTTACCTGTTGTGTTGCATCAACTTGAAACAACAATGAAAGACTGTATCATCTGCATATCTAATGTTATTGATGCATCCTCCCCCAATGTTGATTCCTTGCATGTTATGTTGTGTTAAGTGGAAAGACGTCACTGCACATTGGACATTCACCGGGCATTCCCTGTAAACACAAAGAATGCTAAACTGTGATGGCATGGGCATTCACTGTAAACACAAAAAGAATGCTAAACTGTGGTGTCAGGCCTTTGTCAGAAAGGACGGAGCTACCGTATAACAGCAAACAATGTACACAACAACGTATGATATATATCCCAGTTATAACCCAGACAGAGTGAACATAATATTGAAAACAAACAAATACAACAGTCATTAAATTTCATGAAATGTTTGATTCTCTTTACATTTGGCCACATTTTCACCAACTTAAGCGTTGGATCCGCCCTGGACTGCCACTGAGGTAAGCGGGCGTCAGCCTACAGTGGCCAGTGTGTTAGCTGCCGTGTTACAGGTCAAAGATCAGAGGTCGGCGAGCGCGAAGCGCTCGACAGAAGGCTCGGTTAAACACACGACAACACGAGAACCGAACCAGGCGGAGGGCCACGGTTTACCCATCTTTCTCCTTCTTAAAAGAATAAACCGCGATGGGGAATTCACTGTGAATGGCTTTAAACCAGCAGAAGAAAAGGAACACCTGGAATATATAAAGCAAAACAACACCTCAGCGTCTTTGAAGCCTGTTTGAAAGGAGGAGTCTTTCACAAGAACAGAGAAAGACAGAAGTAGAAGGATGACTGCACCAGCTCTAATCCGTCTCCTACCCAGCCTGGTCACACACAACCACAGGGATCTCTTGTAAGTAAAAATACCAGTTCATCTGTCTTTACGTGTTCTTAGATATCTTATATATATATATAATATATTTTGCATATCCTGTGCAGGACTTAGCTGTCAACACCAGCATCTTTCAGCTGTATGTTGATTTCTTGGTAAGATTACGCTCAGTAGTTTGCCATTGCTTTCTGAGCGGCCGGCTCACATACCCCGTAAGTTACCGATGCAATTCGAACCACTGCTGATTCTAACCGTCATCACGTTTACCGACGAGAGTATACGAGATTACGGAGAAAAGTCATAACCTCTAAGCCACGAAGCATATATATATATATATATATATATATATATATATATATATATATATATATATCCCGTGTGTTGCCGGGGCCCATAATGGAAGCAAAGAATAGCAACACTGTAGCCTACCACGCATGTCGTAAGAGGCGACTAAGGAGGCTTGATGGTTCCATCGCCCTGCTACTGAGTGCGTGGCGCAACACTGTGAGCTGTGAGTTTCGTGTGAAATGCTTTTGAATCTGCCGGAGGTTTTTTTGAACGTGACTGCATGTTCAGAGCGATGGTAGATGGCTATGTCCCAGAGTTGACCGGTTTTTGCCTTATGCAGAAATGCGTGGCTGCTGGGCTTCTGGTTGACTGCCACTGCCATCGACGATGAACTGTATTTTCGTGGACTGTGCGGGTGAACATTTAGGAAACATCCAGATGGGAAAATGACTGCTGATTCCATCAGAGATGAACTGGATGTTTTGTTGGGGACTATGTGTTGACATTCTGGCGGTGGCATTATGCACAGTGTATCTGTGCGGGCTGTTGTTTGTCGAGACTCTTGTCTTTTCCACTTTTCACATTGGGCAGTGGGGAGCATTTTGTGCGATATTCACTGGCACAGGAACGGAGCATAATGGGGACAACCCGTTGCTATGAGGTTGGAACTACGACTAACTAACTAACTAATATATATATATATATATATATATATATATATATATATATATATATATATATATATATATATATATATATATATATATATATATATATATATATATATATAAAATAAACTGGATTCTTTTCACAAGCATTCACAAATAAAGTAGAAATATCAATATCAGTTAAAAAATAAAGTTAAACCCTTCAGGTGTCCACATAAATCTTAATATAATAATAATAATAATAATAATAATAATATTATTATATAAACTTGATTCTTTTCACATAACCTCACAGATAAAGTAGACATATCAATATTAATAGTTCAACAACTGTCTTCAGTATCCACAGAGATCTTATATAAGTAGTAATATTAATATAAACTTGATTCTCTTGACAAAACATTACAGTTAAAGTAGAAATAGAAATATCAATTCAATAACTGTCTTCAGTGTCCACAGAGATCTTAAATAAGTAGTGTATAAACTCTTCACTAAACCTCACATATACATACGTAAAAATATCAAATATTATCTGCACGTCGACATGTCACATAGATCTTATATAAGATTAAGTAGTAAAACAGTGTGTTATATAAGATTAAGTAGTAAAACAGTCTTGATTCTGTTCACAAAACCACACAGATCTTGAGTAATTAGAAATAATATAACATAAATTATTATCTTCTACACACAAAGACAATCCCAGTTGGATATGCCTTATTAATATTATTATTAGAAATATCCACTAAATTCTTCCTTACACACTTTCACACAGATATTTTTATTGTAATAATATACAGGCCGGCTTCCTGGCCTAGAGGTTAGCGACTATTCTCCACAATCTCGTATACTCTCGTAAGTAACGTGACGATGGTGAGGATCAGCAGTGGTTCGAATCGCGTCGGTAACTTACGGGGTATGTGAGCCGGCCGCTTAGAAAGCAATGGAAAACTACTGAGCGTAATCTTGCCAAGAAATCAACAATCAGCTGAAAGATGCTGATGTTGACAGCAATGTCCTGTAAAGGATATGCAAACAATTTTAAAAAAATAATATTCAGAATAATATTAATATGTAGAAATATACTAAATTCTCCTCTGCGCAGTTTTATAGAACATATTGTAAGTAGTAGAAGTATAAACTAAATTCTTTACATACAGCCATATAGATCTTATGTAAGTAGAAGTATAAACTAAATTCTTTACATACAGCTAAAAAGATCTTATGTAAGTAGAAGTATAAACTAAATTCTTTACATACAGCTAAAAAGATCTTATGTAAGTTAGTTAGTTAGTTAGTCATGGTTCCAACTTCACGGCAACGGGTTATCCCCATACTGCTCCATTCCTGTGCCAGTGAATATCACACAAAATGCTCCTCACTGCCAAAAGTGAACAATGGAACAGACAGGAGTATCGGCAAGCCAACAGTCCACACAGGTACACTGTGCATAATGCCGCCGCCAGAATGCCAACACAAAAGTCCTCCATGAAAAATACAGTTCATCGTCGATGGAAATGGCAGTCACCAGAAAGACTTCATTGACCCGGGTTTTATCCCATATGGCTTCGGTCTCTTTCCACAGGACGACCCGCCAAAAGCACCGCACAAAGCACGAACTCCGTAGCTCCAGCGGCGACTCCCAGGAGTCTGCTGAAAAATGCACTCGTGAGCCGAAAAGGCAAACCAGTCAATCCAGCAACAGCCGGCCGCCATCGTTATGAACATGCAGTTCATGCTACACACAACCCCGGACAGATGTAAAAGCATTCCACGCGAAACTCACAGCTCACAGTGTCGCGCCACGCACTCACTCAGTAGCAGGGCGACGGTACCTTATCCTCCTTAGTCGCCTCTTACGACGTGCATGGTAGGCAACAGTGTTACTATTCTTTGCTCCCCCATATGGGCCCCGGCAACACACGGGCGGATCTTATGTAAGAAGTATAAACTAAATTCTCTGCATGCAGCCATACAGTTCTTATGATGTAGATAGAAATATAAATTAAATTCTCTGCATGCAGCCATACAGATCTCATGTAAGTAGAAGTATAAACTAAATTCTCTGCATGCAGCCATACCGATCTTATGATGTAGGTAGAAATATAAACAAACATTTTTCTCTATATACTGCCACATAGATCTTATGTGCTACAATTTGTTGCCTTATTTACTTGTTCCTGCGGCACACAGGCAAGAACCATTACATAGCTGCCATATATTATTGTAAGGATTGGCTGTGATCAGACCTGGGTTGGCATGTCAGCTCCATAGATGTTTTAGCCATGTAAGTGACAACAGACTCCAAACTGATGCCAAGAACGAACGAACGAACGAACAAACTTTATTTTCAAAGGGTTAAGAATTGGGCACACATTCCCGTCTGACATTCTGCCCTTCAACATACAACAGCTAGCTAAAACAGTGAGATGAACACATATTTTCTCCCTTTTTTAGAAAAAAAACCATGGCAAGCTACCGAACTAACATTGCTTAGTCAATCACAAACAGCTGGTCGAGGTCAGCATGGCCGAATTGATAAAAGCGCTTCCTCTTAAACTTCCGGTGTGCTGATGCCAAGGTGATGTTTCAACCCCTATACCAGTCAGTTGGACTAAAATGTTGACTTCTTGTTCTTGACTTGGGAATGTAAATTACAAGTAGCCCAGAAGTTGGAGTGGGTTTGCCTGAAGGCAAGGGACACTGGTGAAAGCTGAGGAATTCTGAGAAGTTCATTCTTCACCTGATCTTGAAGAAAACTACCAGGGAATTCTGAGGGAAGACTATAAGTCCACAGTCTTCACCTGGTCTTGAAAAAAACTGCCAGAGAATTCTAAGGGAAGACTAGAAGCCCACAAGGAATGGAACCAGCCACCTTAATATCATAATACAAGAGCAACTAAATGCTAACATCACACTACTTCAAACCTTGGAGCCATGCCAAAGATGAGATTTAATTGTCTTGATCTGTCTAATGAGGTCTGCAGTCTGTCTCAGACATTTCACATCACGATTTCTTCCAGCTGTGCTGGAGTAGGTCAGGATGCTGCTGTAGATAAGCCAATGCCAAGTGGGACAGGTCAAAGTTAGGTATCAGCCAAGACATGTCAAAGTTAGGTATCAGCCAAGACAGGTCAAAGTTAGGTATCAGCCAAGACAGGTCAAAGTTAGGTATCAGCCAAGACAGGTCAAAGTTAGGTATCAGCCAAGACAGGTCAAAGTTAGGTATCATCCAAGACAGGTCAAAGTTAGGTATCAGACAAGACAGGTCAAAGTTAGATATCAGACAAGGAGTTTAAAAAGTTAGTTGTATATCCTTTACAGGACATAGTAGTCAACTCCAGTATCTTTTTTACTGTTTGTGATTCATGGAAAAGTTTATGTTCAGTAGTTTGCCATTGCTTTCTGAACCACTGGCACTCATTCCTTTGTATGGGAATCCGTTTCCAAATCGCCCACAGGTGTGTTTCGAATGCAGTATGCAGGATTACGAATTGCATTTGTAGGCCCTTCGCCATGGAGCCGGCCACACAAGGAGAGGCGCACTTAATATAGGGCAGAGTGGCTTCGTGGTACTGTGGTTCTATCCATTTCACGACTACTTACGAATCAAGCTGTGGATGTTTTGTAAAGAACAAAAGGATTGTGTTGTAAGATTCAGGGATGGTGTATCGGATCCCTAGCTTTCTCAGATAAGGTCGAACAAGTTATGAGAATTCATGTTCAGGTGTTGCATGTTAAAAATCTCTCCTGGGAATTGAAAAGCAGGTCAAACAGAAAATGTCCTGGTTACATTTCAAAATGAGAAAACCGACCTGCAAAAGGGAGTCTTTACGGTAGAGTGGTTAGTGCTCTTGCCTGCTGAGACAGTGGTGTGGGTTTAATCCCCCAACAGATTGAGGTTTATTTGTTGCACAGTTGATGAACCAACATGTTCATACGAAACGTAAGTCATAATGTGTGAGACAGCAGCAACGTGGGAATAGAAGTCTCAGTGACCTCTACGAAGGCCACATGATCGGCCACAGTTAGTGAGAAGATGGATATCGTATTCCGTGTTGCTTCAACCTTTACTGAGATTACAAGAAATTCTGGGAGAAGATGGATATCGTATTCCGTGTTGCTTCAACCTTTCCTGAGATTACAAGAAATTCTGGGAGAAGATGGATATCGTATTCCGTGTTGCTTCAACCTTTACTGAGATTACAAGAAATTCTGTATCACCTTGTTCTTGTATACTTACAAATGAAGACATCTTGGAATCAAACATTTAGGTACCACACTGATATACTAGCATTCAGATCCGTGATCATGCACCGTTTAGTGGTGGTATAGTTATTCTGATCATACACCATTTAGTGATGGTATAGTTACTACTTTTGCTGGTTCTGGCTACTATGCGTGCCATCGACGACCCAGCTACTCTCTCTCTCTCTCTCTCTCTCTCTCTCTCTCTCTCTCTCTCTCTCTCTATCTCTCTCTCTCCTCTCTCTCTCTCTCTCTCTGCGTCTACTGCTCCCTCTTTGTTCCTACTTTTTCCTACATCTTGACTTTGTATCCCCATGCCTTCCACCACTCGTGTCTTAAATACCCTTGTGATGTAATGTTTATGCAATCTGACCCTTCGAGAACCTTCTGGAACCTGCTATTTTTCTGATAATGTTGACACGAGGATGACCGGGAATCAAATTTTGGCTGCATTTCCCACGAACTGATATCATTGCTACTGGCAAAATGTGAACATCATAAACAGTTTGACCTTTTGTATTCCCCTATGCAATTTTAGGTTTTGTTATTAATGCTTCGATGTGATCCCAGAGTACTGGCTGACCTAGGTTGTCAACCCTTTGTACCCATTTCCCCTCTGTTACATATAATATATTTTTGAAACAGAGCAACTCTGTTGTCGACCCTGCGCTATACCAATAGATGCTAGGACATTTTCAAAACTTTCTGGGAATATCCAGGGAGGAAAGGTCACGAGGAAGGGCGACGTGTCACTCACATCTTATATGTCGTGTGCCAGAAGACCCACCACCCGACATCCCCAATGGGAGCATCTGCTATGGGGTTGCCTTGACCGCCACCCACATAAGTTCATGACACCCTGGGGTCGACGCTCACTGACAAGGGAGGGAACTAGCAAAGAGTAGAATGTAGCGCCCAGAGGGCTGTGATAAAGGTGACTGTCAGAATCTGGAATGTCTCCAACCGAGATGCAGGAACATCGTTACACCCGCCAGGCGAATAGTCCCCAACCGGGATGCAGTAACATCGTTACGCCCGCCAGGTGAGTATTAGTTACCTGCCCACAGGTTGCTGGCTGACGCGATAGCCAGCGGTCAGGCAAGGACAACGCAAGACGCACGCAGGCCTCGTGAAGAAAATCCACAGAGGGCAAGCGCTTTGCGAGAAACAGACAGACAGCTTGGGGTACTCGGACCAGACAGGACGTATAGAGAGAGAAAGGCTTGTGTAGTTCTGTGCCCGAAAGTCGAGTGCTTGTACATCTTGTGAGATAGACTGTAAGCTGTGGGTTGTCTGTAAGTGTATTGATGTATCATATATGTAATGTAATGATTATCACATGCCAAACTAGATCGTATTGCATGTGATCGGTAAATAAATCCATTGAACTTCGTGTCGTTGTGTCTCAAGTCCAATCATGTTGTACTTGTACTTGTCTCACATGTGTTAGGGATAACGAGCCAAGTTTAAGCCTCTGACATGTGTGAACGTGGTGGCATCGTCCGACCTTAATTTATTTAAGATTGAACCTAGATTTGTGAACGTGACTTTTGTCCAGCGTTAATGTACATTTAAATGTGAACGTGAAGTCTCATCCTCATATAATATTATATTAAATTGTTTAAATATGGAGGCTAGATGTGAACGTCAAGTACATACATTTGTTTGATCTTGTAAACGTGTAAAACATCAGTGATTGTGTAACTTGTCGCCATTTTGATCTTGTCGACATTGTGAAATCAACTCTGGAAATAAGATATACTATGCACTACAACATCTACTAAAATCAAAGGCGCTATCTCGTAACACCAAAATCACAATATACAAAACACTGATCAGACCAGTTGTTCTGTATGGCTCTGAAACCTGGAGTACAACGAAAGGAGACGAAGCTTGTTACAAACCTTTGAGAACAAAATTTTAAGACGCATCTTTGGACCCATTAGGGATACACAAAGTGGAGAGTGGAAAAGAAGAAGTAACAAAGACATTTATGATCTGTTTAAGTCCCCGCTAATCACTGGTATCATGAAGGCTAATAGACTACAATGGCTGGGGCATATAGAAAGAATGGAAGATAATAGGGAAACAAAACTCGCTTACACTCAGGAAATAAATGACCGTAGACCCCGAGGTAGACCAAGAAGGCGGTGGAGAGATAATACATGTACAGACCTACAAGCACTTGGAATCAACGACTGGCAAGAGAAGGTCCACCAGAGAGACAAATGGAGACAGATTGTATTTGCAGCAAAGAACCTCAATGGCTCGGAACGCTGAAGAAGACGAAGAAGATTCATTTCATATGATATGTTCCTCCGAAGTCAGAGAGTGTCTGCCTGTATGGCGAGGAACCACCAGTCTGCACACCAATAAGCCAGACATGGGACAACGGATACTCATGCAAACCTCAGGTCCTGTATGACATCACACTGATGTTGGACAACAGGATGTCTTCATCCGACATACAGGACTTCGCGTTGGAGCTCAAGCCAACGAACACAAGCAAGCAAGCAAGCAGCATATGATATGTAAGTAACTCTGCAGTATATACCTAACGAGATGCAGAGAAATATGTCAGGCAATAAATCATGCAACATATTGTTTGTGCTTTAAGTGTTGAATTAACAATTTCCTAATAATCATTAGCTGATCCACTACTCTGGTTATCGAGTGAGATGGCAGAACATGACCGCCAACGCTTATCGGCATGGCACCTTATGAATGGATGGAATAAACATTAAAATGAATGAATAACAATATATTCCGTTATATATTATTAATTTTAAAAAAACATTACGATAACGGAATTCAAAACAATGTTTTAACTTTGTAAATGTGAATAACAAAGACACAAACAATAGATTGCACAATGTAGTCCCTGGTATATTTCGCTGCATCTTCTCAGGTACATAATGCAGAAATCACACAACATAAACTAATGCAATAAGATCAATCCTGTGAACCGAACTATACAACACACATATTCACACAGTGATTTGTTTTGTCTACTACGATAATCTTTAACTTACTTGCATGTCTTTTCGTTTGTACATAGTTGGTTTCTGTAAATAAATGGCAAATGCTTTTGCCAGTTGTACCATGCGAACATGTTAAGTTTAAAAAAAACAAAAACCTTAAACGCATTGCTGCTATCAATCACGTGATTTGTTTTCAAAATGTACCGTCCAATCGAAGACGGATGAGAATTGTGATGTTCATTTGACTGTTACTATGTGTGCTGTTGTGTAAATCAATCTGGTTGATTCTACTTTCCTGCTCAGTTCCCTGTGATAATGATTATATTTTCCTGCATAAGTCCGCGTGATAATGTACAGGCATATGCCGTTTCCTCCCACCTTTTTCTTCGTTTGCCTCATGCGCAAGTCCATATAAAGATTCATTTCCATTGTCATACAATGGTGTGAGTACCGGTCGTTCAGAAGCAATGACAAACTAATGAACGTAAATTTGCCAAGAGATCACAAATAGCAACAACAACAAAGAACATTAGGAGTTGACTCCTAGACCCTGTACAGAATATGCAATTGCTTTTTTCTTCTATGTTCTTAAGACTTCGCGGCGTTATTATTGCTTGACGGATGATTAACTTGGCCCATGGACGCCTGTGTAAGATTCCTTCCAAAGACGTTCTTTCGTGCTGCCACCTGTCTTCGTGCTCGCCTGGTCTACTAAATGTTGCCAGATTTAGATGTTGCTACGGATTGTTTATCAATTGGTGAAACCTTTGAGGACACTACGCCAGTTGACAAATACACGCACGTGTACTGTCTGGCACTCACAGATAATCTCTACTTCAATCTTCTACATCTATGAATGCCAAATAACATCTGTGTTTATGATAGCGATTGTTTAGTTTCTTGGCGAATGATATAATCTAATTGTATTGATTTTCATGTTGATATGTTTGTTTGTTGGTTGTTGTTGTTGTTGTTGTTTTTTGTTTTTTTTAAGTTGCATATCCTTTACAGGACAGACGTGGACAGACAGAAAAACCAATGACCAAGTACTACAGGAGACAAATGAAAATCGTATTCTGATTAGAGAAATTAGACGAAGACAGTCAACATTTTTTGGGCATGTTATGAGAAGAAATGGATTGGAGAACTTGGTGACAACTGGCAAGATCGAAGGGAACAGACTAAGAGGAAGATCGAGAAGAAAATACCTGGATGGCTTGGCCACATGGCATGGACGAGACAGGAACACTGAGCTGATCCACAACTCCGGTGATCGAGTGAAATGGCGAGTCATGACCGCTCACGCTTTCCGGCATGGCACATGATTGACTGATTGATCCTTTACAGGACGTTGCAGTCACCACCATCATTTTACTTCCGTTGTTGATGTCTTGGCAAATTTTACGCTCAGTAGTTTGCCATTGCTTTTTGAACTACCGGCACTCATACCAACATGTTAAAACCAGCGCTACACGATCTGCTGCCGAATCGGTCACCGCTGTGTTTCAAACTCGGGTAAGTGGCATTACGAATCGCGTTAGCAACGCCATCGTCACGGAGAGAGGCAATTATTATGATAAGTTGTTACGTATCTCTAAATGGGCTGACGGAGCTCATAAACCCTAGAAGGAAATCCATCTACCTGAGGGACAGACCGAATGTAAACCACCACTGCCTTGTGGAAGATCTTGTAGCATCATATCGCGGCAGACTATATGGGCAGGCAGAGCTCACAAGCTAGGGAAGGCAATCTGCCTATGGAAGGAGAAATCCATAAAAGATACATCAACCGTCGAAATCAGAAGATGGTGGCCAAAGTGGCACGGGACAAAAAGCGAACATGTAAGGATTATATACAATGGCTGATATGCATCACGTATAGCACACGTTGATCTCACAAGAAGGTGAGTTACCTATCTCTCACCTTAACTTTACCTATCAGGCCCGGCATGGGTAGTCATGTGTTCTCATAATTCTTCTTTAAAACCATAGCTTCCACATAATTCTTCACCTGTCAACTAATTGTCCACGATTCGCTTCCGTGCATCAGGACTGGTTTAGTATAGACTTTAAGGACTATGTTCCAGACCAGTGGTTCTCAACCTTGTTTTTTTTGGGCCCATTCACCACTTCACCATATGTTCAGCACGTCATCCCCCACTTTCGTATTTCCACCCAATAAATCCCCCCCCCCCCAACCACCCCTACACAGTATACGGGAAAAATGGAAGCTAAATTGAATAACACATACTAGGACAAGTCTAGATGTCTATATAACACGTGATTTGCGAGTCTACTTACGTTATAAAACGAATTTCAGAAGGGCGAGGAGTACAGAACCGTAAATTATGGAGTGAAAAACAATATTAAGTAATCGGTTCTTGTATTAACGCGATCTTGAAATAATCTTTATTACCCCCCCCCCCCCACCCCAACCCCAACCCCCTGGAATCTCTCACATCCGGGGGGGGGGGTGGATTCTCCACTGGTTGAGAACCACTGTTCCAGACGATTGATTCCGTTTTACATGGGATTCTCACCAGTCTCCTCCTGCCCGGGTTATTACAAGGACCTCCTCAGCTTCTCCATTGATGCCATTTTGCAGCTTGAAACCTCCGCAACCTCTCACGTCCATTGATGCCATTTTGCAGCTTGTTACACAATCCTTACGCAACCTCTCACGTCTATTGATGCCATTTTACAGATTCTTACAAGAGTCCTCCGCAGCCTCTTACGTCGATTGATGCCATTTTGCAGCTTGTTACACAATCCTTTCGCAACCTCTCACGTCCATTGATGCCATTTTGCAGCTTATTACACAATCCTTTCGCAACCTCTCACGTCCATTGATGCCATTTTGCAGCGTGACACCTCCGTAACCTCTCACGTTCATTGATAACACTTTGCAACTTGCAACAGGAATCCTGTGTCACGTCTACCGTAGATTGATACCACATTCCGGCTTGACACGAGAGTTGTCTGTCACATCTAGCGGGCCAAGGAAGATTCTCCGAGTGACAGTCCTTGTAAATGTCAGAGAGCCTGCTATCATTCGTGTAGCTTGATTAAGGAGGTTTTGTAAGTGATCAACATGTCTCTGTACAACTGTGGACCATGTAGTGTTGTGTACGTGATCAACATGTCTCTGTATGGCTACGGACATTGTAGTGTTTTCGTGTTCCAATGGTGCTGATTATCCACCCCCTGTGACCAAGGTGAATGTATAGTTGAATGGAAGCCTATCAATCTATTATCTGCTCTCCGGTGTACAGTGTCTCTTTTCCTAATCCATGGTTATCCTAATGATTTGTATGTTTGTCGAGAAGCAGAGAGAGAGATAGGAATAGAGAAAAAATAAGAGCGAGACAGAGAAAAAGAGGGAGGGGAAGGGAGAGCGAGAATAAGAGAGAAGGCGAGAGAAAAAGAGAGATTGAGAGTGAGAGAGAAAGAGAGAGAATGAGAGAGGGAAAAGAGATAGAAAGAGAGCGGGAGAAAGATAATGAGGGAAAAAGAGAGGGGCATTGAGAAAGAGAGAGAAAGAGTGAAATTGAGAGTGAGAAAGAGAGAGTGATTTGGAATGAGAAAGATATATTGAGAGAGATATTGAGAGTGGGAGAGAGAGAGAGAGAGAGAGAGTTACTAAGGGAGATATAGAGAGTGAGAGAGAAAGAGAGAATTTGGGAGTAAGAGAGAAAGAGATATTGAAAACGACCGAACGTTCAAACGAACTTAATTTCAAAGGTTTATCAATTGGGCACGCAGGCCTGTCTTACATTCGGCCCTTCCTATCACTCATCTTGCGTTCATCATTGTGCATTTTACATTCACATAGGACAAATAAAACGTGATCAAATCAATGTTGTAAACATAAACAATATATAAGTGTATAAGTGTAAGTGAGAGAGAGAGAGAGAGAGAGAGAGAGAGAGAGAGAGAGAGAGAGAGAGAGAGGCAGAGAGAGAAAGACAGATACAGAGACAGAGAGAGATTGAGTGAGTGAGAGAGTAAGAAAGAAAGAGAGAGAGAGAGAGAGAGAGAGAGACAGAGACAGAGAGAGATAGAGAGAGAGAGAGAGAGAGAGAGAGAGAGAGAGAGAGAGAGTGTGTTTGAGAATGATAAAGATATAGTAAAAGTGGGAGAGATTTATTAAGAGAGATTGAGAGTGTGAGAGAAATATTGAGAGTGAGAAAGTGATATTGAGAGAGAGAGAGAGAGAGAGAGAGAGAGAGAGAGAGAGAGAGAGAGACAGAGAGACAGAGACAGAGACAGAGACAGACAGAGAGAGAGAGAGAATGATAGAGAGGACTGACAGCAATGAGAATGTTCTATTGCCAGCTAGCTAACAGACAGTGACATGCCGACCGAGGTTTCTGTCTACTGGTGCCCAAATATAACAGAATAATAAACAGATCACAAACACAACGTATAGTAAACGTGGTAGATTTATTTGTGAAGGTAGTAGCGGAGAATTGACAGAAGCACGCGTACTTGAAAATATCACAGATTTTAGAACTGTTAAAAGTATGAGGAATTAAAGGTTCGCTTCATGACGATGCGCCATGTTGTCCGGGATGTGTGAATATAGCACTCTTAGGAGATAGATAAATTGTTTTGTTACGAATAGAAATGTCCACAAGTTGTTGATTCTGGTTGCTGCTGTCATTCTTCCCTGGACGGCAGTTATCTGAAGCAGACAGTATTACCTGGGTGGACGAGTGCATGAAACCATACGAGTAGAATCAGACACCGGCGCCATTTCTACATACTGTCTCAAGATGTCTGCACTGAGGCTGTGCATGGTCTTCATCTCCCCAATACAGAAGTTCTTGGAGTAGAGCCTCATAACGGGTACTTTACAGATGCCGTTGTTGTAACAGAGTTGTGAGTTGGAAGAACAGTCCACCCCAGCAAAGGCGTGGTTCTCTCGCTTGGTGTTACTGGCCGCCTGTGGACAAACACAAGTCATCATTTAAACACGTAACTGATGACATGGCGTCACCATGTTTCCGTCTACGGAGAGCTCAAATTAAGCGACTAGCCTGGCGATGTCAACAAATAATGGAGAAAATACTTAATTGCCATTTTCGAAGTTAGGTGTCTGATTCATTCCGCTGGTCACGACAGTAATACTGGTCATTCACCATGTCAGACCAACTGGTAACCCCGAATGTGGATCGAACGAGTTGTATGACTGAGGCATCAATAAGCTGCATTGTTATCAATCCCCAGCGACACGTATAAGCAAAGGAAAGTCATGACCATTATCCTATGTGACGTGCTCTCTCCAGTAAGGATTTGCTATGTCCTTTCCTGCGTTTTCCTTCAAATGTTGTGTTATGTTCTCCCAAACCTTTCAATAAACAGCAGAAATGTTAACAGTGAGTGAAAACTGAGGTACCTGGAAATCACCTTCGACAGAAGCCTGTCTTTCAGGGATCACCTGGAAACAGTTATCTAAATCTCGGAAGGGACTCAGTGCAGTGGAGATCATGTCAGCAATGGACATGAAGCAGAGAATGTTGGTCATACTCTATCAACATCTGATTCTTTCAGTAACTGGGTATCGGTTGAGTCTGCTCTCAGTCTTCAAGAGTCAGTTGATGAAACTAGAGCGCACACAGAGTGAAGCTATGCGGGTGATTTTGCTCTGTGCTAAGACGTAAGTAATAGAAGTGTCTGGTGATTCGTGACGAAAGTTGGCGAAAGGTGTTTAGTGCAGGAGAGCCTGACGTATGATACCGTAACATCTAGTCTGAGAATGGAAGTGGGGGAAGTCAACGGCGGCATTCCGCTGGCTGGAAGACAAGCAGCACACTCATGTCGTAATTTTTAACGGATACATAAAGTATGATGCTGTTAAGCTGCAGGAATGCGAGAGTAGGGAAAATCTATCCCCAAGATGGCTGAGGAGTTACAGGCCTAGAAAGACGCCAGGCGAAATACAGCAACATTTGTTTGTCATATTTATGATGTGTTCCAGATGTGACAGACGACAATGGCAGCAGCACTGGAAGGTGAGGATGCATTTAACAGAGTTAGATACGATCTCTTGATGCATCTCTTATGCAGATTGGTGTTAGTCTCTGAGTGGTGAATTGGATAGCAGCTACTGTAAGGTTTCTCTCGGAGTAGGTTCAAGGTCCTCATTATAACCCCCGGTGTACCACAAGGATCAGCCATCTCACCTGTGAAATCCAATGTGTACACATGCAAGATTGCAATCACTGAGCACCGGGGATTGGATGCATACTGACATGTGCAGCTGTTGTCCTTGTATAGGCAGGGGAGAGACAGGATGCAACTAGCGCAAGAGTTGCAGGAGACAGTAAACACAGTGATTGACAGGTGTACACAGATAAGTAGAGTCAATAACCTAGATAAGGCGTCAATGTTACGGTGCTCTTTGGACGAGAGGATTGTTAAGGCCATCTTAGGCTTACGGATATATGCTGAGTATGTTGATGTCGGGTCTGGAGTCAGCTCAACCTAGCTCACCTCATCTAAGCTCCACTATTGAGCTCTTCAAGGCTGTTGCAATGCCCTAATCTGAACCGCCATCTTAGTGACTGGGGGTCCTGTACAGCCTTGTTGCTAGCAGGAAGTGGTTAAGGAGAGCAACATACGTTATCTAGACACAGAGGGAGCATAAATGAGGATCACATATGTCAGCTGCGGCGGCTAGCTGGATAGAACATTTGCTTACTAATGATCTGGTTACAGATTCAAATCCTAATAGAAAGTCGCATATTAACTAATATAAAAGTCAGGTCTTAGTCAGATATGACTGAGCTACCGTATGACAGTAGACGGTACTACCTGCTTTCTGTTAGCGCCGAACGTTGGGCGGCGCTTACCAAACCCGACACCCCACATTGTGCTAACGGCTTCGGGCGTAAGAGCGCAATTGGGAGGGTACAAGCCTTACCCTGGTGCGAGGAAATGCAACCTAAAGACAAAATGGCATGGCAAGGTAGTCCAGGCCCTAAGCCTTGGTTGGCGGCTGGTCTAGGATCAAAGTTCCGACAGGCGGACAGTTAGAGCATTGCTTTGCTGATCCGGCAGCTTCTGTAGCTTGTCTTGTTCCAGATGTAGAGGTGTTACCTTTCCTCTAGAGTGAACTAGGGAGGCCGAGAGAGGGATCATGCTGCATGGACAACACATGATCTCTATATTTTAGCCCAAGCTTTGTGCTATGGAGAGGCAATAACTCTATCCCTGGTCTTAACCGGTCTCGGAATCAAAGCGAGAGGCAAATGGTACGGATTATAAGTCCTTGTCAGTTGGCGTAGACATGGGGCGCCACGCGTTACCACTGACGGTGGGAGACACCTACAGGTGTCACTGATCAGCTACCGCCCGCCTCAAGCTGGGCAGCCCCCGGCCAATTGGGTGCTGATCCGCCACAGCCTGCCTGCTTCAATGGGTGCTTGGGGCTAGGACAAAATCTAAATCGCAGGCTGTAAAACAAATGCACCCGGTACTAATAATTGGTTTAACAATTAGCAAAAAAGAGAGACAGATTATGTCACAAGGTGCACATGGCGTACCATCAATCATTATTGACGACGCCGAACTAGAGATGGTAGACCATTTTACATATCTAGGATCAGTGGTAAATAGCAAATTATCCCTAAATCAGGAAATCAACACCTGGATTGGTAAGGCAGCAACAGCAATGAACAGATTAAGAAAAAGAGTCTGAGAGAACAGGTAGCTTACTGCCAAAACAATAGTCCTAGTCTATTAAGCCTGTGTCCTTAGTACTCTTCTTTATGGCAGTGAAGCCTGGACAACTTACTCACACCAAGAGAAACGTTTAAACAGCTTTCATATGCGGTGTCTGCGAAGAATTATTGGTATTAAGTGGCCAGACAAAATCACAAATACTGAAGTATTGGAAAAATCAAGTTGTTTGACGGTGTATTCCATGCTCAGTCTTCGTAGACGTAGATGGATGGGGCATCTTAGGAGGATGGATGATGGTAGAATATCAAAGGACATCTGTTTTGGTGAATTACAGATGGGTAAGAGATCTCAGGGTCGGCCTCTACTACGATACAAAGATGTGTGTAAACGGGACATGACTGACACAGGCATTGATAATGCACATTGGGAGCAAGTCACCGCTGAACGTGTTGCATGGAGGGCAAAGATCAGAAATGGAATAAAGACAAAGGAGAGAATTATTGCAGATAAGTCACACACCGAGCGTGTGAGACGTAAGATGGTGCATGATGTGGAAATGACCACGTGTTCACATGCACCCGCTGTACTGTGCCAATTGGCCTTATCAGTCACATTCGCTATCGCCATGGGTGATAGTTATTGTTCCTTTTTGAAGCACAAACTATCGTCTGTCAAAACGACAAGGTGCAAATAATATTAACTAATCCGATCTCCCAGGTCACCCCCGCACTCAGGTTATCAGGAGATGTTCTGAGAAATAACAACTGTCGGGGTGATATTAACTGAATCACTCAACACATGCGGGTTGAGCTATACATCACTCAACTCATGCTGGTTGATCTATACATCACTCAACTCATGCTGGTTGATCTATACATCACTCAACTCATACTGGTTGATCTATACATCAATCAACTCATGCGGGTTTATCTATACATCACTCAACTCATGCGGGTTTATCTATACATCACTCAACTCATGCGGGTTGATCTATACATCACTCAACTCATACTGGTTGATCTATAACATCACTCAACTCATGCGGGTTGATCTATACATCACTCAACTCATGCGGGTTGATCTATACATCACTCAACTCCTGCGGGTTGATCTATACATCACTCAACTCATACTGGTTGATCTATACATCACTCAACTCATACTGGTTGATCTATACATCACTCAACTCATGCTAGTTGATCTATACATCACTCAATTCGTGTTAGTTGATCTATACATCACTCAATTCATATTAGTTGATCTATACATCACTCAACTCATGCGGGTTGATCTATACATCACTCAACGCATGCTGATTTATCTACACAGCACTCATCTCATGCTAGTTTATCTACACATCACTCCACTCAAGCTGATTTATCTACACATCACTCAACTCAAGCTCATTTATTTACACATCACTCAACTCAAGCTGATTTATCTACACATCACTCAACTCAAGCTGATTTACCTACACATCACTCAACGCAAGCTGATTAATCTACACATCACTCCACTCAAGCTGATTTATCTACACATCACTCAACTCAAGCTGATTTATCTACACATCACTCAACTCAAGCTGATTTATCTACACATCACTCAACTCAAGCTGATTTATCTACACATCACTCCACTCAAGCTGATTTATCTACACATCACTACACTCAAGCTGATTTATCTACACATCACTCAACTCAAACTGATTTATCTATACATCACTCAACTCATGCTGATTTATCTACACATCACTCAACTCATGCTGATTTATCTATACATCACTCAACTCATGCTGATTTATCTATACATCACAACTCATGCTGATTTATCTATACATCACTCAACTCATGCTGATTTATCTATACATCACAACTCATGCTGATTTATCTATACATCACTCAACTCATGCTGATTTATCTATACATCACTCAACTCATGCTGATTTATCTATACATCACTCAACTCATGCTGATTGATCTATACATCACTCAACTCATGCTGATTTATCTATACATCACAACTCATGCTTATGTATCTATACATCACTCAACTCATGCTGATTTATCTATACATCACAACTCATGCTGATTTATCTATACATCACACAACTCATATGACCATGGCAGGGAAGCAGGCCGTGGACTGTGCTCTACTTTCTTTATGTTAATGAGCGTCCGATCGCTCCGATCACCCAAGATGGCAGAGTTATATGCTTCAGTTTACCGAAACGCCAGTCACCAAACATGTCAAATATCAGGTCAGCATGGCAGAACACATAGCGTTCGTTCTTAAACATCCAGTGTGCTGATGCCGAGGTGTCCAGTTCAACTCCTACAACGGTCAGATGGACGAAACTATTGAATTGGGGACGTAAATTACAAGGTTGGCCTGATGGTGAGGGACACTGGTAGTAGGGAAAGCTAATCCACAAGCAAATATAAGTCCGCTGTACTAGAAATAATAGCTCCTGTATAAACTACACTTGAGTTCAAAGTGAGTGATCGAAAAAAAAAAAAAAAAAAAAAGAATTGAAAATAAGAGTAACACATTTTCAGATTCACCATATGACTGTTAACAGATTCAGTGCGAACAAAAAGTAGGTTTACCTAACAAACATGCACAGCGGAAAATGGGAAAGTCACAGTTATGGCTTAAATGTTGATAATTTGATAGCAATGAATGAATTACCAAAAACAAGAAGTAGATTGTGAACTTTACTAGAACACGTTTACAAGAAACAATACAGTACGTCTGCTAGCATATTAACAAGAAGAATAAGGTGGCTGGGCAATACCTGTGATTCTGGCAACAATGACCTTTAGCCAATTAATCCGCTTGATCCATACCACCGGTTCTTTGCATCCACATCAAACGGTAAGCGCTTAATGCGCATTCAACCAAACAAGGATTCAGGTAATTAACCTTTGTATTTTCATGTAGTGTTTTTCATGTAGTTGTGTTTCTTGTATTCGTGTTCTAGTCAAGCTCACAATGTACTTTTCGTTTTCTGGTGATTCATTCATTGCCTTTTTAAGCTTTACTGCAATTCCCGTTATTCTTCTTATTAATATGGCAGCAGATGTATTGTATATCAAATTAAAGGGGGTTGTTTCGGGAAAACAACTGTATATAAACCCATGACAGATAAGGGAATTCACTTCCGACGATTAATCATCCCATGGTAGGTCATCAGTTAAGAAATAATGTGGGCAAAGATACACAGAAAACAGGACGTCTCAGTCAACCCCAGCATATGTTGGCTGTATGTGATTTTCTGGCAAGTTTAAGTTCAGTAATTTGCCATTGATTTGTGAACGATCGGAACCCATACCATTTTACAAACTACCCAACGCAATGCGGTCTGCTGCCAATTCCCCTACAGTTGTGTTTCAAACGCGGTATGTGAGATTACGAACTGCGTCTGTATCCTCTACGTCACGGAGCCGACAGATACACATAAACAGCGTGGACATTAAACCTTTAGAATATAACTGTTGTCGAGAACAGACCACACAATCACATTCACAAGCTGAGTTCAACATGCAGAAGATGTAACATAAACACACATACACCAACACATAAGTAACACAGATTTAGCGGTTCTCCTGGTCCCCTGCATGTAGGGATAAATAACTCACTTCAGTAGCAAGTTACGAGTAAATAATTTCAACATCAAGAAAAATGTGATCACATAAAATGACAGAATATACTGAAAGATCGAAATCATGTGTCAAAAAGCGAGAACCCTTATAAATCAACTATTATCCATACTCATTCATTCACTCATTTATTCAATCAGTAGTATGTCCTTTGCAGAACCTTGCTCCCATAACGTTCTTCCAGAAAACATCTCGATCATAAGCAAGATGGCCCACGTTCGATACACCCATCTGGAGATCATCAGCTACATCCTGCCACATCTTCTCACGCTCCTTTTTAGTCTGCCACATGTGATTTCCTTGTTAAAACCGTCAGGAATAGATCAATTATCACAATTACTAGTACTGGTCCCTGTGTCACACTCTTCCCCAGTGTTATCTGATCTGCCTAGCCTGGGGTCTCACCACCAGATCTCTTTCTTATTAGATTTTCTATCATGGTTGTTAGGGTTTCTTGGCAAGTTTTGCTGAAGGTAGTTTGCCATTACTTTCTTTCTGGGCAGTGACTGTACAAGCCGGTTGCCATAACCATTGTCTCAACTGATGTCATGAGCTATAACTTGAATCATGTCAGAGATCATCTGCCTATCGTAGCAGAGTGCAGACTGCCAAGTAGCAGGTCAGGCGTAATGATGTAAAATAGAAGTATCAGAGAATCCTGAAACCAAAACATTGAAGAATCTAAGCGGTTGACGAAGAAGGACAGTGTCAACAACAACAACAACAACAAGAGACGGACTTGGGAGCTTGAAGAGCGAGGCATCAGATGTCTATTCGAGGAGAATAGGTTGGCGATACACTGGCATAATATCACCTTGATGGCTGAGTTAATACATGGAATGGACGAGGCAATATGTGGAGGCAACGTTCATATAAGCCACGAATGAATATGGACACGAATGAAGAAACTCGATATCAGAGAAACGTCGGGAAGAGACGTGGAAGATAACGGATGAAGAGAAGGTCGCAGTGTTGACGGGCAAGGACAATCGTTTGTAATTTAAGCGGAGCTGGTTTAGGTCATTATGTTGGCTATCGTCGTAATTGTAATACTGGCCCGCCTGGACAGAACAGGCCGAGTATTTTATTCTGTGTTATTGCCAAATATTTGCACCAAGCCTGCATGCTACGGAATTAAATAACGTTTTAACTGCCAACGTCTGACGGAGTCGACTTGTTTCTTCCGATCGGTTTAGGCTTCTAGAGCATGCCATGTGATGCTCTTATATTGACGAGCTGTTTTGTTGTCAAGTTTACTAGCAGAGTTCATGTTTGCCCCGAGACATCGCTTGACACAGACCATAACCATCAACAATCTGTCGGCTGCTCTCACACTCCATCCACCACCTGCTTCCGTGGCTTCACGTAACCCTGATTAGGGGGGGGGGGGTAGGGGATATGCTAAACGGTTACTCTACCTTGCCCAAGGGTGTCATTCTAAAACATCAAAACATACCTATGTCGACAAAACGATACGTAATAACTATCATTTTCACAAACACCCAATGCTACCAAATCAAACTTGAACATTATTCAAAATCACACATTACAAAATAGTTTACCTATTTTCAACTTTTAACAACTGCTGTGTGATTATTCACTTATAATTATTGTAGTACACAACAAACAGTCCATAGTACACACTATGTGTGTGTGAAGTATTACAACAATCACATCTGTCAGGATTGAGTGTATGGAGGAATATGTTGTCAATCAGAGAACGGTCAGCGCAGGCATCGACAGTTAAATATTCTGCATAAATGTAGGTTCACGTGTAAGTGTGTACACTATACTTAACTCACGTCTGTTGGGGTTCCTAATATATACGTATACGAAATAGGAAGGTGGCGGTGTGAGCTGACCATCCAGTCGCCTCCTTTTCAATTGTAACTACATGACCGAATACATAAAAGCATTCCTTGGGATACCAAGTTCAGCTAATCTTTAATTATCTTTGAACGAGGGCAAAACTAGTGTTTTAGTAACCGGGTGATTCCCAAACTAGTCTTGAGTCAATGGCTGCGGTCTCCGACCAGTATGGTCACTGCCATAGAGGAAAGCAACGGCAAACTACCTCTTTAAAAGTGCCTAGTATATCATGATTCGCTTAAAGACTGATCATCGCAAGACAAGGACAGAGACGTTAAAATTAGCAACTTGGAACGTTAGGACGTTAAACAACGACGGAACATTAGAGAACATAAAACAAGAAATTGAAAGGGAAAAAATTAATATTTTAGGTATGTTCGAAACGAGATGGACAGGAGCAGGCATCAAGATAGAGGAAGATTTCAAGATTATTTATTCTGGAGGTGAAGATCGTCATAGAGGAGTGGCAATTATTTTGGACCGGAAAACAGCAAAATCTGTTCAAGGATATTGGGCCGTGTCGGACAGAGTTCTACTAGTTAAATTAAGTGGCAGAACTTTTAGCATAAATATTATTCAAGTATATGCCCCAACAGGAGAATCCAGTGAAGATAGTGTAGAAGAATTTTATAATGACATAGAGTCTGCCTTAAAGAAATGTAAAAATTCAGAAATAAACATCATAATAGGAGACTTCAATGCAAAATTAGGAAATCAAGGGGATAGATACACAGTAGGAAACTATGGTTTAGGAGAGAGAAATGAAAGAGTATACAGACTCGTAGATTGTGCAAAAGAACAGGAAATGATTGTAGGAAACACCTGGTTCAAGCAACACCCTGGAAGATTATGGACATGGAGGAGTCCTGATAGCAGGATTAGAAACCAGATTGACTACATTCTGATTAGCAGAAGATTTAGAAACGCATTAACACTAGCAAAAACAGTTCCCAGTGCTGATTGTTATAGTGACCACAGATTACTCACAGGAACATTGAGGATAAAGTTGAAGAAAGTCAAGTATATATCAGAAAACACTAAATATGATTTGTGTACATTAAGTAATGACAAGGAAATACAAAACAAATTCAACAGAAGTACAGAACAGATTTGAAATTTTGTCTGATCTAGAGATCCTATTCCAGGATGTGGATGCTTGCTTGCTTGCTTGTGTTCGTTGGCTTGAGCTCCAACGCGAAGTCCTGTATGTCGGATGAAGACATCCTGTTGTCCAACATCAGTGTGATGTCATACAGGACCTGAGTTTTGCGTGAGTATCCGTTGTCCCATGCCTGGCTTATTGGAGTGCAGACTGGTGGTTCCTCGCCGTACAGGCAGACACTCTCCGACTTCGGAGGAATCGGCGATCCTATTGACCTTAGCGAGGACCCCAAAGGGACCTGTTGCCCAGAACGCTCGACGAGGACGCGTCAATAGGTCTTGGCCAGTATATAACCCGGCACTGGTGCCTTGGAAACACCTCTGCGTCCCAGGATGTGGTTGATCAATGGGAAACGTTGAAGAATTCAATCAATGTGGCTGCAGAAACAACTATTCCAAAATTAAAGAAGGTGGGTCGTTAGAAATCGATGACTGAAGAAATTTTACACCTCATGGAAACAAGAAGACTCAACAAAAATAATTCTGCCAAATATGAAAAAATTCACAGACAAGTCAGAATATTATGTAAGGAGGCAAAAGAAGCATGGCTTGAGGAAATGTGCTTAGAAATTGAAAACCAACACAACAGTCAAAATACCAAATTAGTGCACAAAAGAATTCAGGAACTTACTAATAAAAGAACAAGTACATCAACAGGGTGTCTAAAAACTGAAGATGGCAAAATCATAATAGAAAAAGACCAGATTCTACAGGTATGGACAGATTATGTGAAACACCTTTATGATGATAACAGAGACGAACAGTATGTTATTAGATTTAATAATGAAGGACCGCCAATTTTGGAGATGGAGGTTCGATAGGTTCTGAAGCATATGAAAGCTGGCACGGCCCCCGGTGCAGATAACATCACAACAGAAATGATTAAAGCTTTAGAAGAATTTGGACTAGATCAAGTCACCAGACTGATGAACACATTATATGATACTGGAGATATACCTCCTGAATTATGTAACTCTGTATTTATTGCAATCCCAAAGAAATCAGGAACCTTGGAATGTGATCAACATAGAACAATTAGTATAATGAGTCACATCACAAAGATTTTGCTAAGAATTATCATGCAAAGAGATAGGAAGTAGATACAACCTGAAATAGGGGAAGAACAATGTGGGTTTGTAGAAGGAAAGGGTACAGTAAATGCTGAGTATATGCTGCGAACAGTTATTGAACGTGCTATAGAAGTAAACAAGGATATACATCTTTGCTTTATTGACTATACAAAGGCTTTTGATAGAGTTAGACATGTCAACATGGTGGATATGCTTGCAGATCTACAAATTGATGGGAAAGACATTAGACTTATAAAAAACATATATTGGAAACAACAAGCTGCAATAAGGATTATTAATGAAGTGGGACAGTATCAGCCAATTAAGAGAGGTGTTAGGCAGGGATGTGTAATGTCTCCAGATCTTTTTTCCATATACAGTGAAACCATTTTCAGAAATGTAGAGGATATAAATGGAATCAGCATTGGAGGACGAAACATCAATAACATTAGATATGCAGATGATACAGTATTAATTGCAGACAATGCGCAGGACCTGCAACAATTAGTAGATGCGGTTGTTGTACACAGTGAGCAACTGGGGTTAGAATTAAATTGTAAAAAGACTCAGGTTATGGTTGTCACTAGGAAGGAAGAAGTGCCACAATGTAATATACAAGTAAATGGAAATATTCTTCAACAAGTGAATCGGTACAATTATCTTGGAACAGTCATACCATCTGATGGGAGATGCCTTGAAGAGATTAGAACAAGAATCGCCATGGCGAAAGTAGCCTTTAGCAAGATGAAAAACATTCTGACCAATAAAAAGATGTCAATTGAAACGAGAAAAAGAGTGTTGAGGGGATACATAGAGCCTGTTCTTTTGTATGGATGTGAAACTTGGACAATGAGCAGTCAAGCTGAAAAGCATCTGATGGCTGCAGAAATGTGGTTTCTGAGGAAACTGCAAAGAATACCATGGACAGACAGAAAAACCAATGACCAAGTACTACAGGAGACAAATGAACATCGTAAACTGATTAGAGAAATTAGACGTAGACAGTCAAAATTTTTTGGACATGTTATGAGAAGAAATAGATTGGAGAACTTAGTGACAATTGGCAAGATCGAAGGGAACAGACCAAGAGGAAGACCGAGAGGAAAATACCTGGATGGCTTGGCCACATGGCATGGACGAGACAGGAACACTGAGCTGATCCACGACACTGGTGATCGAGTGAAATGGCGAGTCATGACCGCCCACGCTTTCCGGCATGGCACATGATTGATTGATTGATTCCTATTGATTCTAATTAGAAGAGGCTTTAGTCCCAGTTACATCTCATTGGTCTCGGGGGGTGGGATTGGAACCATCGCGTACACCAAACGACTAGAGCGTACATCAGATGACCGGCGTGAGCGGAACACCAATCGACAGTTGGCCTAATTACGAGGCCGTGTGTCTCATTTGCGTAAAAGTACCCGCCAATCGCGTTAAATACCGACCTGATAACACACATGTTGTGGTTTGACCAAGACGCACAGAAACCTGGCGACCAATCAATAATCGAGATCAGTCATCTTCTTCCCCCGGAAGTGGTCCACAACTTCAGCTCAACATCCTGCACTCACTCTCCCAGACATTGCAGACATCAAACTCCGAGAAGTCAGCTAATTAACTTGCAGGATGTCATCACCGTCAAACATTCTTCACACCAGGACCCAATCTTTTCCCCCTCTCTCTCTCCGGCCCAATCTTCCTATCTGTCCTTCCTGATCTTCCCATCTGTCCACCCCAATCGTCCTCATTGCCCATCTCTATATTTCTCATTGCCCATCCCTATCTTTCTCATTGCCCATCCCAATCTTTCTCATTGCCCATCCCAATCTTTCTCATTGTCCATACCAATCTTCCTCGAGTTTCACCCAAACGTTCTCAATGCCCATCCCAATCTCCCGCACAGTCCATCACAACATTCATCTCTTATCACCCCTATATTTCTCACTGCCTAGTATAATTTTTTTTATTGCCCAAACCGATCGCCCTCACAGGCTTGTCCAATCTTCCCCCACTGTCTTGTCCAATCTTCCCCAACTGTCTTGTCCAATCTTCCCCCACTGTCTTGTCCAATCTTCCCCCACTGTCTTGTCCAATCTTCCCCCACTGTCTTGTCCAATCTTCCCCCACTGTCTTGTCCAATCTTCCCCCACTGTCTTGTCCAATCTTCCCCCACTGTCTTGTCCAATCTTCCCCCACTGTCTTGTCCAATCTTCCCCCACTGTCTTGTCCAATCTTCCCCCACTGTCTTGTCCAATCTTCCCCCACTGTCTTGTCCAATCTTCCCCCACTGTCTTGTCCAATCTTCGCCCACTGTCTTGTCCAATCTTCGCCCACTGTCTTGTCCAATCTTCGCCCACAGTCTTGTCCAATCTTCGCCCACAGTCTTGTCCAATCTTCGCCCACAGTCTTGTCCAATCTTCCCCCACAGTCTTGTCCAATCTTCCCCCACAGTCTTGTCCAATCTTCCCCCACTGTCTTGTCCAATCTTCCCCCACTGTCTTGTCCAATCTTCCCCCACTGTCTTGTCCAATCTTCCCCCACTGTCTTGTCCAATCTTCCCCCACTGTCTTGTCCAATCTTCCCCCACTGTCTTGTCCAATCTTCCCCCACTGTCTTGTCCAATCTTCCCCCACTGTCTTGTCCAATCTTCCCCCACTGTCTTGTCCAATCTTCCCCCACTGTCTTGTCCAATCTTCCCCCACTGTCTTGTCCAATCTTCCCCCACTGTCTTGTCCAATCTTCCCCCACTGTCTTGTCCAATCTTCCCCCACTGTCTTGTCCAATCTTCCCCCACTGTCTTGTCCAATCTTCCCCCACTGTCTTGTCCAATCTTCCCCCACTGTCTTGTCCAATCTTCCCCCACTGTCTTGTCCAATCTTCCCCCACTGTCTTGTCCAATCTTCCCCCACTGTCTTGTCCAATCTTCCCCCACTGTCTTGTCCAATCTTCCCCCACTGTCTTGTCCAATCTTCCCCCACTGTCTTGTCCAATCTTCCCCCACTGTCTTGTCCAATCTTCCCCCACTGTCTTGTCCAATCTTCCCCCACTGTCTTGTCCAATCTTCCCCCACTGTCTTGTCCAATCTTCCCCCACTGTCTTGTCCAATCTTCCCCCACTGTCTTGTCCAATCTTCCCCCACTGTCTTGTCCAATCTTCCCCCACTGTCTTGTCCAATCTTCCCCCACTGTCTTGTCCAATCTTCCCCCACTGTCTTGTCCAATCTTCCCCCACTGTCTTGTCCAATCTTCCCCCACTGTCTTGTCCAATCTTCCCCCACTGTCTTGTCCAATCTTCCCCCACTGTCTTGTCCAATCTTCCCCCACTGTCTTGTCCAATCTTCCCCCACTGTCTTGTCCAATCTTCCCCCACTGTCTTGTCCAATCTTCCCCCACTGTCTTGTCCAATCTTCCCCCACTGTCTTGTCCAATCTTCCCCCACTGTCTTGTCCAATCTTCCCCCACTGTCTTGTCCAATCTTCCCCCACTGTCTTGTCCAATCTTCCCCCACTGTCTTGTCCAATCTTCCCCCACTGTCTTGTCCAATCTTCCCCCACTGTCTTGTCCAATCTTCCCCCACTGTCTTGTCCAATCTTCCCCCACTGTCTTGTCCAATCTTCCCCCACTGTCTTGTCCAATCTTCCCCCACTGTCTTGTCCAATCTTCCCCCACTGTCTTGTCCAATCTTCCCCCACTGTCTTGTCCAATCTTCCCCCACTGTCTTGTCCAATCTTCCCCCACTGTCTTGTCCAAACTTCCCCCACTGTCTTGTCCAATCTTCCCCCACTGTCTTGTCCAATCTTCCCCCACTGTCTTGTCCAATCTTCCCCCACTGTCTTGTCCAATCTTCCCCCACTGTCTTGTCCAATCTTCCCCCACTGTCTTGTCCAATCTTCCCCCACTGCCTTGTCCAATCTTCCCCCACTGCCTTGTCCAATCTTCACCCACTGCCTTGTCCAATCTTCACCCACTGTCTTGTCCAATCTTCCCCCACTGTCTTGTCCAATCTTCCCCCACTGTCTTGTCCAATCTTCCCCCACTGTCTTGTCCAATCTTCCCCCACTGTCTTGTCCAATCTTCCCCCACTGTCTTGTCCAATCTTCCCCCACTGTCTTGTCCAATCTTCCCCCACTGTCTTGTCCAATCTTCCCCCACTGTCTTGTCCAATCTTCCCCCACTGTCTTGTCCAATCTTCCCCCACTGTCTTGTCCAATCTTCCCCCACTGTCTTGTCCAATCTTCCCCCACTGTCTTGTCCAATCTTCCCCCACTGTCTTGTCCAATCTTCCCCCACTGTCTTGTCCAATCTTCCCCCACTGTCTTGTCCAATCTTCCCCCACTGTCTTGTCCAATCTTCCCCCACTGTCTTGTCCAATCTTCCCCCACTGTCTTGTCCAATCTTCCCCCACTGTCTTGTCCAATCTCCCCCCACTGTCTTGTCCAATCTTCCCCCACTGTCTTGTCCAATCTTCCCCCACTGTCTTGTCCAATCTTCCCCCACTGTCTTGTCCAATCTTCACCCACTGTCTTGTCCAATCTTCCCCCACTGTCTTGTCCAATCTTCCCCCACTGTCTTGTCCAATCTTCCCCCACTGTCTTGTCCAATCTTCCCCCACTGTCTTGTCCAATCTTCCCCCACTGTCTTGTCCAATCTTCCCCCACTGTCTTGTCCAATCTTCCCCCACTGTCTTGTCCAATCTTCCCCCACTGTCTTGTCCAATCTTCCCTCACTGTCTTGTCCAATCTTCACCCACTGTCTTGTCCAATCTTCCCCCACTGTCTTGTCCAATCTTCCCCCACTGTCTTGTCCAATCTTCACCCACTGTCTTGTCCAATCTCCCCCCACTGTCTTGTCCAATCTCCCCCCACTGTCTTGTCCAATCTTCACCCACTGTCTTGTCCAATCTCCCCCCACTGTCTTGTCCAATCTTCACCCACTGTCTTGTCCAATCTTCACCCACTGTCTTGTCCAATCTTCACCCACTGTCTTGTCCAATCTTCACCCACTGTCTTGTCCAATCTCCCGCACTTTCCAAGGTGTAACCCTGTCACACAGCCTCGTCGATCAGTCGATAACTCTACAATACCAGTCAAGTGGCGATTGTACATGTATTGTGTAAATGTACACTTGACTCTGTGATATAAATGTGCATGGATGAAACGGTACTGACGTGTACAAGACTTCAGAAAAGTCATACAGCAAGCTACAGCAGAAGCAGTAACCAAGCAGCTCCACTTATCTACACCCAGGCACACCCAAGACATCCCGAGCGTCAGGAAGCTAGGAATAAACCTCACTGGAACGCCTTCTCGGCTTTCACATTAGCATACAACAAATTAGAAAGATGGGCTGGCCTTTCGGACAAGCAATCTAGTAGAAGCAAGTGTTGCACTAAGACAATGGAACGTCCTTGATCATTAGCAAACATCACAGACAGCAGTGCAGCACGGTTCATTTGACAAACGAAGATCATTTCAAACCTGGACACTCTAATACAGTGGTTCTCAACCGGTGGGGAATTAAGGGGAATTTTCGGGTTTCCAGTGGAGGGGGGTGGGGGGAGGAATGAAGATAATTTCAAGATCGCGTTAATAAAAGAACCGATTACTTGACATTATTTTTTTCATCCATACTTAACAGTTAGGTGGTACTCGTCCTTCTGAAATTCATTTTATAACTAAGTAGACCCACAAATCATGTTTTATGTAGACGTCTAAACTTGTTCTAGTATGTGTTATTAAAGTTAGCTTCCATTTTAAATATACAATGTAGGGGCAGGGTGAAAAAGGTGGGGGGGGGGATTTATAGGGAGGAAATACGAAAGGAGAGGAATGACATCCTCAACACATGGGCCAAACGAGGTTGAGAACCACTACTCTAATATATTAGATGTAGGTAGCCCGCTTCTCTTACGTTTTTTCACAAACCTCTCAATAAAATGCTGTTTTTCATATTTGCGACCAGCAGTCTAAAGCATTTCATCCCACACAAGACTAGCTGTTGTTTGTACATCTTGGCATAGATCAAGACTGGCATTAGATGCGTTGGGAGCACAATAATGCACATCTGTCAGTTTGACATCAACAGAATAGCTAAGTTAGTGTGTTATTCGTTAGTCGAGGTGCAGACTTCACGGCAATGAGTCACACCATAATGCTCCACTCATGTAAAAGTGTATATCACACAAAACGCCCCTCACTGTCCCATGGGAAAAGTGGAACAAACAGCTGTCCTGACAAATAGACAGCGGGCACAGGTATAAATAAGGCCGCTGCCAGAATGCTAACACAACAGTCCACTAAAATTACAGTGCATCGTCAGTGGAAGCGGCATCACTAGAAAACCAACAGTTACACACCCAATATTCCATAAATAAGGCAAAGCCTTCTAGTTCAGCAACCGGTCATCCGCCATTTTTCTGAACAAACATTTAGATGGGGAAGTAGCTGAAGAACAATTAGAGTTCCGCAAAATCAGCCGCATCAGAGAAGCAATAATATGTTTGAGGATGTTAATTGGAAAATACATAGAAGTTTAGAAAAATATGTAGTCTGATCTATATACTAAAAGAAAGCTTTTAACAGAGTAAAACATGAACGACTAATTACGTGCCTTCAAGAAATAGTAGACAAAAACGGACACCAGACTTATTAGTAATTTGTACTGATAACAAGTGGCGTCAATTCGATGTGGAAATAATTATTCGTTGCCCATAGAGATAACAAGTGGAGTCCGCAGGGATGCGTGTTGTCTCCAAGCCTCTTCAACCCATACACAGAAAGAAATTTTAAACAAGTCGAAATGCCTGGACTTAACATCAATGGAAGAATCATAAATAATCTTAGGTATGCTGACGATACCGTGTTACTAGCAGAAAGCGAGCAAGAGTTGCAAGACCTAGTGAAACAAGTGAACAGACATAGTGCAGAATGTGGCTTAGATATTAACATCCTAAACACGAAACTATGATAATTAGTAATGGAAAGGAAAGGTCATCAATGAACATCATAGTAAACAGGGAGATACTAGAATAAGTAACACGTTTCTCTTATCTTTGACATATAATAGCAGATGATGGCAGAAGTGAAATAGACATCACACAGAGAATAGGAATGGCTAACAATGCTTTAAACAGCATGATATCAGTATTAACATCTAGAGAAATGTTTTTTTGTTAATTCGCATATCCTTTCACAGACATCGCTGTCAACAGCAGGATCTTTCAGCTGTCTGTTGATTTCTTGGCAAGATTACGCTCAGTAGTTTGCCATTGCTTTCTGAGCGACCGGCTCAGTTATCCCGCAAGTCACCAGCGGGGGACGAACCGCTCCCAGTTCTCGCCCGCTACGAGACTCTGCGTGATAAACGGGATTACGAAAAAAAGTGGTGTAACCCCTCGGCCAGAGAGACCGGCCTAGAGAGATTAAGGCATTAAAAATGAGAATTGTCAAATGTTACGTATATTCGACACTATTGTATGGCGCGGAAGTTTGGGCATTGAACAAGAAATTAGAAAATCGAACAGAGGCCCTCGAGATGTTGATATACAGACGAATGTGTCGTATTTCATGGAAACAGAAACAATCAAATGCAGATGTTCTAGAAAAACTGGGAATGAAGAGAGAGTTGATGAAAGAAATAAAAAAGAGACAAGGATAATGTTTCGGCCACGTTAAAAGGAATAACAATCATAAAAACCATACTGTAGGGCAAGGTTGAGGGAAATCGAGCAAGAGGTTGACAACGATACAATTAGGGAGATAATATAAAGAGATTGACGAACATCAGTCTGACAGAATGTACAGTCAGACGAGAGACAGACAGTGTTTGAGATCAATTGCAGCTAACCTTCATTGTGGAGGTTGATTGAGTTTCCAATAAAAACAACTGCAGACAGATGCAATATCGTTCCACATTAAATCCGCAGCTCACAGTGTCGCTCCATGCATTTAGCTCAGTAGTTGGGCGACTGAACTATGCACTACCATTCCAAAATCAGCGAAACAAGTAAGCAAACCGTAGCCAGAAACAAACACACTTCAAAGGCCTTAACATCTGAACTTATAATTGGACCGTAAGTGTTCAGAATAGGTGAGTGCAACTTGGTGACAGATCTTACACATCTGGACTTAACCTGAGGGAAAGAATTAACTCCACAGGCACTGGGGGATTGTGCCCACAGGCCGTGACATTCCAGCCGATGGCGTCTGTCTACTGGTGACAAAACATAAAAGAAGATGGCATCAGACAGGCCTGCAGTACTACCAGTATCAACCCCGGCAAGGAATGGGTGCCGGTGCCTCCAGCTTTTAAGTGCACTTTCTCCTGCATTATCACACTTGACAGACGGTGCAGAGAACAGAACCCTGCCGCTGTCAATGCAGAGGTCAACGCGCTCATCAATAAACAGACAACCCAGAAGTGCTCATCTATACAGATGGATCTGTGGTAAAGCAGCAGAGGAGTGCGTGGGCATTCACAGCCCGTTCAGCGGGCCGAACCGTTCAAGAATACAATAGCGCACTCTTCATGACCACGAGCAGCATGACGATGGAAGTTATAGCAGTAACAAAGGCTTTCATATGGCTAGAATCACAGCATTATACCAACATGTGTGTACTAAGTGATTCAATTAGCATGATCCGGAGGGCGATGCAGGATCTGTGCGTAGACATTGGACTGAGTCGCTGCGGAAGTCCGTAGTCCGTAAGGTCACCTTCTTCTTCGTCCCGGGACATGCGGGAGGCGAAGGAAATGAACGAGCTGATAAACTGGCTGGCTCTGCACCCCCTGTAGATGGCCAGCCCATGGATCGTGCCGATGTTATTAAAGTCCTAAAGACACGTCGAGAACTGAAGACTTTGACGTCAGTGAATCCACATCGCTGTCCAGGATGAGAGACTTGGGAGAAAGAACTATCATGGCCAGACGCGAGAGGTACATCGGGAAAACGAGGTGCCTCATCAACCAACACAAAACTGGCACTATTAGCCACCGGACGCTGATGCTTATGCTGGGGGGGGGGGGGGAATCTGAGCATCTACGGACCTGTCCGGAGTGCAATGAAGATACCCCAACTGATAACTGATAACAGAACGATATACAGATAACAAACACAACGTATAGTCAATGTAGGAGATTTATTTGTGAAGTTAGTAGCGGAGAATTAGCATCTTCATGCTTACTTGTTAATATCAGAGATTTTAAAATCTTTAAAAATCCAAGATTGAGTGACATGACGATGCGGCATGTTGTCCAGGATGTACACACATAAGCAAGCCTGGGAGATCCATTTTCTTGTTTCGAAATATCCACAATTTTATTTTCTAGTTGCCGCTGTCATTCTTCGAAGGGCTATAGTTTTGTGACAAGTATTACGTAACTGGACGAGTACATTTAACCATACGACTGCAGTCTGACACTGGCGCCATTTCTACATACTGTCGCAAGATTTCTGAGCTGAGGGTGTGGACGGTCTTCATCTCCCCAATACAGAAGTTCTTGGAGTAGAGCCTCATAACGGGAACTTTACAGATGCCGTTGGTGCTGCACAGCCTGGGGTTGGCGACGCAGTCCACTCCAGCAAAGGCGTGGTTCTCTCGCTTGGTATTGCTGGCCGCCTGTGGACAAATAGGCCATAGTTGACATGGGTCAGTGATGACCAGGCGGCACCGTATTTTGTCGTCGGAGATAGATAAGGAACAAGTCTGGTACAGATGAGGAACAAGTCTAGGATAGATAAGGAACACGTCTAGGACAGATGAAGAACACATCTAGGAAAGATGAGGAACAAGTCTTGGACAGAATAGGAACAAGTCTGGTACAGATAAGAAACAAGTCTAGGACAGATAAGGGACAAGTCTAGGACAGATGAGGAACACATCTAGGACAGATAAGGAACAAGTCTGGTACAGATGAGGAACACATCTAGGACAGATAAGGAACAAGTCTAGGACAGATGAGGAACACATCTAGGACAGATGAGGAACAAGTCTAGGACAGATGATGAACAAGTCTAGGACAGATGAGGAACACATCTAGGACAGATGTGGAACAAGTCTAGAACAGATGAGGAAACAGTGTGGGCCAGACGAGGAACAAGTCTAAGACAGATGAGGAACACATATAGGACAGATGAGGAACACATCTAGGACAGATGAGGAACACATCTATGACAGACGAGGAACAAGTCTAGGACTGATGAGGAACAATTCTAAGACAGATAAGAAAACAATTGTAGGACAGGAGAGGACCAAGTTTAGGACAGATGAAGAATAAATCTAGGAAAGGTGAGGAATAAATCTAGGACAGTTGAGGAATAAGCCTAGGACAGATGAGGAACTAGTCTAGTGCAGATGAGGAACAAGTGTAGCACAGATGAGGTATACTTCTTAGACAAACTAACGTATGCTGGTTGGGGGTCAATGCTTGATCTGTCGATATATGGCTGAAGAAGAAGACAAATATGCTAGATATGGAGAGATATGGCTGAAGAAGAAGACAAATATACTAGAAGCATCTCTCTGATGACTACATGACGGTGGGCCATTTTTTTCTAATCCCTAAAAACGACGACATGGGTTTTGTAACTGAAACGCGCAAAATCAGTTCCAAATACAGACTATTACAGTGATCACAGACTGATTATAGTCACAGTAAAGGTAACGATAAAGAAAGTCAAGTATACACTAGGAAACACTAAATGTGATCTGTGTACATTGAAAGATGACAAGGAAATAAAAGCCAATTTTAACATGGAAGTAAAGACAAGATTTGATATATTATCTGATCTAGAGATCCTATTTCAAGATATGGATAATCAATGGGAAATGTTGAAGAATTCAATAAGTTTGGCTATAGAAACAGCTATTCCGCAATTAAAGATAGTAGGTCGAAATAAATTGATGACTGAAGAAATTTTACAACTAATGGAAACATGAAGACGCAACACAAATAATTCTGACAAGTGTGAAGAGGTACACAGAAAAGTCCAAATATTATGTAAAGAAGCAAAAGAAGCATGGCTTTTCAAAACATTGCATAGACATTGAAAAAACAACACAACAGTAAAATTACCAAATTAATGTACACAAGAATTCAGGAGCTTGTACTTCAAAAGGCTGCCAAAAGTCAACAGATGGGACAATCATAATAGAAACAGATTACATGTATGGTCAGATTATGTGAAAGACCGTTGTGAAGATAACAGAGGAGAAAAGTATGATATTGGAAATAATAATGAAGGACCATTAATTTTGAAGATGGAGGTTCAGAATGTTCTTAACCATATAAAAACTGGCAAGACCTCCGGTTCAGACAACATCACAACAGCAATGATCAATGCCTTAGAAGAACATGGGATAGATCAAGTCACCAGACTGCTGAACACAATAGATGATACTGGAGATATGCATCATGAATTATGTAATTCTATATTTATTGCAATCCCAAAGAAATCAGACGACTTGGAATGTGATCAACATAGAACAATTAGTATAATGAGTCACATTACGAAGATTTTCCTAAGAATTATCACGCAAAGAGTTAGGAAGAAAATACAACCCGAAATAGGTGAAGAACAATGTGGGTTTGCAGAAGGCAGGGGTACAGTAAATACACACATTGGCACCTTGCCGTCTTGACAGACGATAGTTTGTGCTTTAAAAAGGCATAATAACTTTTAACTATGGCGGTAGCGAGTGTGGCTGATAAGGCCAATTTGCGCTGTAAATGTCCGTTCACAGTGGGTGCATGTGAACACGTGGTCATTTCCACCATCATGCACCATCTTACGTCTCAAACGCTTGGTGTGTGACTTTTCTGCAATAATTTTCTCCTTTGACTTTATTCCATTTCTGATATTTGCCCTCCATGCAACACGTTCAGCGGCGACTTGCTCCCAATGTGCATTATCAATGCCTGTATCAATCATGTCCCGCTTACACACATCTTTGTATCGTAGTAGAGGCCGACCCTGAGATCTCTTACCCATCTGTAATTCACCAAAAAAGATATCCTTTGGTATTCTACCATCATCCATCCGCCTAAGATGTCCTATCCATCTAAGTCTACGAAGACTGAGCATGGAATAAACTGTCACACAACCTGATCTTTCCAATACTTCAGTATTTGTGATTTTGTCTTGCCACTTAATACCAAGAATTCTTCGCAGACACCGCATATGAAAGCTGTTTAAATTGTTCTCTTGGTGTGAGTAAGTTGTCCAGGTTTCACTGCCATAGAGAAGAGTACTAAGGACACAGGCTTGATAGACAAGGACTTTTGTTTTGGCAGTAAGCTTCCTGTTCTCCCAGACTCTTTTTCTTAACCTGTTCATTGTTGTTGCTGCCTTACCAATCCGGATGTTGATTTCCTGATCTAGGGCTAATTTGCTATTTACCACCGATCCTAGATATGTAAAATGATCTACTATCTCTAGTTCGGCGTCGTCAATAAAGATTGATGGTACCCCATGTGCACCTTGTGACATAATCTGTGTCTTCTTTTTGCTAATTGTTAAACCAAATTCAGAACAAGCATTGGAGAATGCAGATAGTAGACATTGCAATTCTTCCTCAGAGTGGGTCGTAACTGCAGCATCATCTGCAAAAAGCAACTCTCTGATCAGTACCCTCCTAATTTTGGTCTTAGCCTTCAATCTCTGAGCATTGTAGAGGCCGCCATCTGAGCGTGAGTGAATGTATATACCACCATCCTGATCACGAAATGCATATTTCAGTAGAAGTGAAAAGTATATTCCAAAGAGGGTGGGAGCTAGTACACAACCTTGCTTAACTCCACTCTTGATTTCAAATTCTTCAGAAGTTGCACCATCAAACTTGATTATACCCTTCATGCCTGTGTGGAACGATTCCACAATAGACAGAAGAGTTGGTGGGCAGCCAATCTTCTTTAGTGCCTTGAACAGACCCTCACGACTGACCAAATCAAATGCCTTTGTGAGGTCGATGAAGGCAATAAACAGTGGTTGATTCTGTTCACGGCATTTTTCTTGCATTTGTCGCAATGAGAATATCATATCAGTGGTAGACCGGTTCTGTCGAAAGCCACACTGTGATTCGGGGTAGACTTGATCTCCTAGGACTTGAAGTCTGCGCAGAACAATTCTGGCAAATACTTTTCCAACAATACACAGAAGTGAGATACCCCTATAGTTGTTGCAGTCGCTCCGATCGCCCTTGTTCTTGTACAGTGTTATGATGCTTGAATCTTTGAAATCCTGTGGGACTTGTCCTTCACGCCAGCATAGCTCTATTAGCTGGTGGATCTGTATAGTGAGTGTGTCTTGCCCACTCCTGATAACCTCTATTGGAATCCCATCCTTACCTGGAGCCTTGCCAGATGCAAGTTCATTTATAGCACACTTAACTTCTGTTATGGTGGGAAGTGTGTCCAGGTGGTCAAGAGTTGGTAGAGCCTCTATGGCGTTGAGGGCATTATCCGCTAGTTTGGTCTCACTTGAGTAAAGCTCCAAATAGTGCTCTACCCATCTGTCCATCTGCTGTTTCTTATCAGTGATGACTTCTCCAGTCAAGGTTTTCAATGGTGCACTTCTTTTGATCACTGGACCACAGGCTTTCTTTATTCCTTCATACATGCTTCTTATGTCTCCCTTATCACTTGCGATTTGAATGGACTCACATAACTTGATCCAATAATCATTTGCACACTGCCTGGCAGCCTTTTGCACATCCCTCCTAGCTTGCCTTAGCTCACTCAGAGTGTTACGCGTTGGTCTTTCCTTGTTTCTTAAGAGAGCTTTCTTCTTCTTATCAATCAAGGGCTGCAGAGTCTCGCTGTTGGCCGCAAACCAGTCCTGCCTCTTATGATCCACAGTGCCGTAAACCTTTACGGCAGTTTTACAAAGAGTTTCCTTAAGTTTATTCCATTTATCATTTACTGTACAATTTTCTGGTGTATCAGTGAAAGCGTCTTCAAGTTGCTGTTGAAACTGAAAGCACTTTTCAGGATCATGAGTGTTAATAATATTAATCCTGGGGCTAGATTTGTGTTTAGCTGTGTAGATTCTCTTTGGTCTCAGTCTAACCCTTGCAACAACCAAAGAATGATCCGTATCACAGTCAGCACTGTGGTAACTACGAGTCAATGATATATGGTTCAGATGTTGTCTCCGTGTGATGATGAAGTCCAGCTGGTGCCAATGGCCGGATCTTGGATGTTTCCATGTGACCTTATGCATCTCTTTTGTTTTAAAAAAAGAGTTTGTAATACATAGGTCATTACTGGTGCAATGCTCCAGCAGCCTTTGCCCATTTTCATTCATGCGACCGATATTGTATTTTCCAAGGCACACTGGCCATGAACTCGAGTCCTTGCCCACACGAGCATTGAAATCACCGAGCATATAAATGTAGTCGGATTTTGGAACTGCCTTGATCACAGAGTCTAACTCCTCATAGAACAAATCCTTCACATCATCAGAGGAATCGAGTGTCGGTGCATATGCAGTAATAATGGTGGCAAACCCACAAGAGGTTGCCAAGCGCAGGGATAATAGTCTTTCATTTCCTCCTGCTGGAATTTCAATCATTCCCAGTAGCGAATTCTTCACTGCAAAGCCCACACCGTGTTGCCTTTTTTCTGCCTGCCCTTTACCCTTCCAGAAAAAGGTGTAGTTGTTTTCCCTGAGTGACCCTTCCTCAGCGAGGCGAGTCTCCTGCAGGCCAGCAATATCAATGTTAAGACGATTGAGTTCGGCATCAATCACAGCCGTTTTTCTCACATCGTCAATATTGGTCAAGTCAGTGGAAAATCCTGGACACATGGTTCTCACGTTCCAGGTTGCAAGCCGTAGCTTGAGGTTTCTATTTATAATTTTGTTTGTACCTGGTGCATTGGTTTTACAGCCTGCGATTCAGATTTTGTCCTAGCCCCAAGCACCCATTGAAGCAGGCAGGCTGTGGCGGATCAGCACCCAATTGGCCGGGGGCTGCCCAGCTTGAGGCGGGCGGTAGCTGATCAGTGACACCTATAGGTGTCTCCCACCGTCAGAGGCAACGCGTGGCGCCCCATGTCTACGCCAACTGACAAGGACTTATAACCCGTAACAGTTGCCTCTCGCTTTGATTCCGAGACCAGTTAAGACCAGGGATGGAGTTATTGCCTCTCCATAGCACAAAGCCTGGGCTAAAATATAGAGATCATGTGTTGCCCATGCAGCATGATCCCTCTCTCGGCCTGCCTAGTTCACTCCAGAGGAAAGGTAACACCCCTACATCTGGAACAAGACAAGCTGCAGAAGCTGCCGGATCAGCAAAGCAATGCTCTAACTGTCCGCCTGTCGGAGCTTCGATCCTAGACCAGTCGCCAACCAAGGCTTAGGGCCTGGTCTGCCCTGCCATGACAATTTTGTCTTTAGCTTGCATTTCCTCGCACCAGGGTAAGGCTTGTACCCTCCCAATTGCGCTCTTCCGCCCGAAGCCGTTGGCACAATGTGGGGTGTCGGGTTTGGTAAGCGCCGCCCAACGTTCGGCGCTAACAGAAACCAGGTAGTACCGTCTACTGTTATACGGTAGCTCAGTCATATCTGACTAAGACCTGACTGCTACAGTAAATGTATATATGCTAAAAACATTAATTGAACGTTCTATAACTGCAAAGACCTAAATATGTGCTTTATTGACTAAACAAATGCTTTTGATAAAGTAAGACATGTCAACATGGTAAAAAATCATAAGGATTGACAATGAAGTAGGTCAATATCAGCCTATTAAGAGAGGTATGAGACAGGGATGTTTAATGTCTCCAGATCTGTTTTCTCTGTACAGTGAAAATAGTTTCACAATTATAAGACATTAAAGGAATCATCATTAGAGGAAGGAACATCAATAACATTAGATATGCGGATGATACAGTATTGATTGCAGACAATGAACAGGATCTGCAACATGTAGTAGATGCGGTTGTTGCAAACAGTGAACAACTAGGATTATAATTAAATTGTAAAAAGGACACAGATTATGGTCGTGACTAGGAAGGAGGAAATATCACAATGTAGTATATAAGTAAATAAGCATATTCTTAAACAAGTGAACCGATACAACTATCTCTGAACAGTCATAATATCTGATGGGAGATGCTTTGAAGAGATGAGAACAAGAATTGCGAGATAACCTTTTGCAAGGTGAAAAATATACTGATCAATAAAACATAATGTAATTTGCAATGAGAAAAAAAAATTGTTTAGGAGCTACATAGAACCTGTAGTTTTGTATGGATGTGAAGCGTGGACAATGAGCAGTCAAGATGAAAAACATCTGATGTCTGTGGAATTATGTCTTCTGAGGAAAATGCGAAAAATGCCATGAAACAAATGAAAATCGTAAGCTGGTTAGAGCAATTACTCGTAGACAGTGAAAACTTGTTGGTCAGTTTATGAGAAGGAATGCATAGGATAACTTGGAGACAACTGGCAAAATCGAAGGAAAGAGAACAAAGGGAAGGCAGAGAAGTAAATACCTGGATGGCCTGACCACGTTATATGGCCGAGACAAGAACAGAGATAATCCACGACTCTGGTGATTGAGTAAGATGTCGAAATATGACCACCCCCCTTACCGATATGGTACGTATGAATGAATTGGAATGCTGCGGAAACATTCTGATAATGTAGACTACCCAGACACATAAAAAACTTCACTCTGCCAGGTGAGAGCTTCCAAGAATACTGGCTCAAAAAAGCTTAATTTTTCGGAAACTGAACAACTTTGGCCATATCATGACTGTGACTTGGGAAGAACTGTGATGGAGATCATGGCACTCGTGTCAAGTGGCAGGGGTCAAATATCGTAACCATCTGGCGAGCAGAGTAGCCTGCTAGTCATTGTGGATCCTCTATAGACAAACACGGGTGGTGAATCAGTTGCCACAGTGTGACGATCCATGCATGTTTATGCAGACTCGGACATCCTGCATTACATCACATCACATCACATCACATCACATCACATCATCATTCGGTGACTTGCAAGCTGGCGTGTGTGTACATGCTCCTCCACAAATTGCTATCTCCGAAGGCATGTATTAATTCACGTGTTGACTCCCTTCCCCGGGGTAAGCGCCTGTCTTACTAGTTGTCGTGTCCACCCGGTGGCTAAGGGTGGAGTGGCTTAGATATTTTGTCTAGAGGCTAGCTGTGAATATGTTGAATAAGCAGCCGTGGACCAACACAGGCGGTGGCCATTGAGAGGAGGTAGGTGAGTTGGTGGGGCATTTATCGCAATAAAATACCTCAACACAGGCGGTGGCCATTGAGAGGAGGTAGGTGAGTTGGTGGGACATTTATCGCAATAATATACCTCAACACAGGCGGTGGCCATTGAGAGGAGGTAGGTGAGTTGGTGGGACATTTATCGCAATAATATACCTCAACACAGGCGGTGGCCACTATGAGGAGGTAGGTGAGTTAGTGGGACATTTATCGCAATAATATACCTCAACACAGGCGGTGGCCACTATGAGGAGGTAGGTGAGTTGGTGGGACATTTATCGCAATAATATACCTCAACACAGGCGGTGGCCACTATGAGGAGGTAGGCGAGTTGGTGGGACATTTATCGCAATAATATACCTCAACACAGGCGGTGGCCATTGAGAGGAGGTAGGTGAGTTGGTGGGACATTTATCGCAATAATATACCTCAACACAGGCGGTGGCCACTATGAGGAGGTAGGTGAGTTGGTGGGACATTTATCGCAATAATATACCTCAATACAGGCGGTGGCCACTATGAGGAGGTAGGTGAGTTGGTGGGACATTTATCGCAATAATATACCTCAACACAGGCGGTGGCCACTATGAGGAGGTAGGTGAGTTGGTGGGACATTTATCGCAATAATATACCTCAACACAGGCGGTGGCCACTATGAGGAGGTAGGTGAGTTGGTGGGACATTTATCGCAATAATATACCTCAACACAGTCGGTGGCCACTATGAGGAGGTAGGTGAGTTGGTGGGACATTTATCGCAATAATATACCTCAACACAGGCGGTGGCCATTGAGAGGAGGTAGGCGAGTTGGTGGGACATTTATCGCAATAATATACCTCAACACAGGCGGTGGCCATTGAGAGGAGGTAGGTGAGTTGGTGGGACATTTATCGCAATAAAATACCTCAACACAGGCGGTGGCCACTATGAGGAGGTAGGTGAGTTGGTGGGACATTTATCACAATAATATACCTTAACACAGGCGGTGGCCATTGAGAGGAGGTAGGTGAGTTGGTGGGACATTTATCGCAATAAAATACCTCAACACAGGCGGTGGCCACTATGAGGAGGTAGGTGAGTTGGTGGGACATTTATCGCAATAAAATACCTCAACACAGGCGGTGGCCATTGAGAGGAGGTAGGCGAGTTGGTGGGACATTTATCACAATAATATACCTCAACACTCTTTGACGTGGCGATCAGAGGGTAAGAGTCGTCATATATAACCTCTTCCCACCTGCTGCCTTGCAGGGTCTGTCTTTTAGACAAAGGCTGATGGAGTCATCCATAAACACATCGACGGAAGTTAAGAGGAAACCACCGCTATATTTTCCCAAGACAGGCATGCCTCATTATAGATACTCTTTACTAAAACATGAAAGCTATGGGAGTCGTCCCTTATTCAACCCATAAAATGCTGTTTCCACAATGAAGATTGGCTGCAATGGATTTGCAACAGTGTCTCACGCTTTCATTGTACATTCTGTCAGATTGCAGTTCGTCTATCTCTTCATATTACCTTCCCACTTGTTTTGTTGTCTCTTCCTCGTGATCCCTTTTCTTTATCTTACCCGTCAGTATAGTTTTTATAAGAGTGTTAGTCTTGTAATGTGCCCGAATTATTTCACTTGCTTGTTTTTTTAAAATTCTTTAATCACCCTCTTTTCATTCTAAGTTTTTTTTTTTCTACAACCTCTGTATTTGATTGTTTTTGTTAACATGGAATATGATGTATTCTTTTGTTTATCAACATCTCCAGGGCCTCTAATCAACTTTCTATTTGCTTGTTCAATGTTCAGACTTTCGCGCCATACAATTGCGTTGAATATACATACCATGTAACAATTCTGTTTTTAATCCGCTGTTAATCTTTCTAGGTGTTAATACTATTTTCATGCTGTTGAAAGACCATTTGGCCATTACTATTCTCTGTTTCTATTTTTGTTTATGTTTCACTTCTGTGATCATCTGTTATTACGTGTACAAGATAGCAGAAACGTGTTACTTGTTCTAGTATTTCCACGTTTACTGTGCTGTTCATTGATGGCCTATCCTTTTCCCTGCTAATTATCATAGTTTTCGTGATTTGAATGTTAATACCTAAGCCACATTCTTCACTAGCCTGCTTACTTGTACCATTAAGTTCTGTACTCTTGCTCGCTTTCTGCTGGTAGCATACCTAAGATCTTACCTAATTGACGTGAACAAGAAAGCGATTACTAGAATGTGGTGTCCTTGTAACCTACGGTGTGACGCATCAAAACTGCCTCCTGCTCATCTACAGCCGGAGTGACGCTTTCTAACTGCCTCCTGCTCATCTACAGACAGAGTGACGCTTGCTAACTGCCTCGTGGTTATCTATTCAAGTTCCCATGAAGCCGCATATTTTCTTTTTTTTTTTTAAACATTTTAGAAATATTAAAATGACCTGGGAATCAAGGCCGAGCGGACCTATCATAGATCCCAAGAAATGCCATGTTAAGTAAGTGCTGCCTAGTCCACCACCTGACTCAGGTCACGGATGAACTTTAAGCCCCACTGTTCTTATCTCGCCACAACATCTACCAGACAAGACCATACATTCCAGCAGGTGTGCACAAGACTCGGACGCCGACCATCAAGCCTCTCAAGTCTTAGGGTAGTGATTGTTTTACACCAAAAAAAAAACGGGAAGAAGAATTGTACGAATCTTGCAGACACTTCTCTGCAACTCGATCGTTCAAGTCAGCAACCGATGAAAAGTGGAGATCAGAGGAGGGGAATCTGCCCGAGCACTAGTGATGCGTGCGTTTAGGTGCGTGACTGGGGAACGCCCTAACCATGGAACCATTGTATCTGATACATGACGTCCGCCTCAATGGGGCAATATACCTAGACTACAGAAGCGGACAACATCGTTGTTATGGGAAGATAATTGGTCAGGAAACACTAGTCTACACCTTATCATTAAAAGCTCTTTTCCACAGGAGAAAATCTCTATAACTTATTCGACACTACCCTGTAACTGATGGGAACATGCACTAAAGGTGACGGGAAAATCCACTGTAACTGATGACAAAATGCACTGTAACTAATGGGAAAATGCACAGTAACTGATGAGAAAATGCACAGTAACTGACGGGAAAATTCACTGTAACTGATGAGAAAATGAACCGTAAATAATGAGAACATGCACTGTAAATGACGGCGAAATGCACTGTAACTGATGAGAAAATGCACCGTAAATAATGAGAAAATGCACGGTAACTGATGGGAAAATGCACTGTAACTAATGGGAAAATGCACTAAAGGTGATGTGAAAATGCACTGTAACTGATGACAAAATGCACCGTAACTGATGGGAAGACGCACTGTAACTAATAGGAAAATGCACTAAAGATGATGCGGCAATTCACTGTAACTGATGGGAAAATGCACTGTAACTAATGGGAAAATGCACTAAAGGTGATGTGAAAATGCACTGTAACTGATGACAAAATGCACCGTAACTGATGGGAAGACGCACTGTAACTAATAGGAAAATGCACTAAAGATGATGCGACAATTCACTGTAAGTGATGAGAAAATGCACCGTAACTAATGACAAAATGCACTGTAACTGATGAAAAAATGCACTGTAACTAATGGGAAAATGCACTTTATCTAATGGGAAAATGCACTTTAACTAATGTGAAATGCACTATAGGTGATATGAAAATGCACTGTAACTAATGGGAAAATGCACTAAAGGTGACGGGAAAATTCACTGTAACTGATGACAAAATGGACTGTAACTGATGGGAAGACGCACTGTAACTATTAGGAAAATGCACTAAAGGTGATGAGAAAATGCACGGTAACTAATGGGAAAATGCACTGTAACTGATGAGAAAATGCACAGTAACTGACGGGAAAATTCACTGTAACTGATGAGAAAATGAACCGTAAATAATGAGAACATGCACTGTAAATGACGGCGAAATGCACTATAATTGATGAGAAAATGCACCGTAAATAATGAGAAAATGCACGGTAACTGATGGGAAAATGCACTGTAACTAATGGGAAAATGCACTAAAGGTGATGTGAAAATGCACTGTAACTGATGACAAAATGCACGGTAACTGATGGGAAGACGCACTGTAACTAATAGGAAAATGCACTAAAGATGATGCGACAATTCACTGTAACTGATGGGAAAATGCACTGTAACTAATGGGAAAGTGCACTAAAGGTGATGTGAAAATGCACTGTAACTGATGACAAAATGCACCGTAACTGATGGGAAGACGCACTGTAACTAATAGGAAAATGCACTAAAGATGATGCGACAATTCACTGTAAGTGATGAGAAAATGCACCGTAACTAATGAGAAAATGCACTGTAACTGATGAAAAAATGCACTGTAACTAATGGGAAAATGCACTTTAACTAATGGGAAAATGCACTTTAACTAATGTGAAATGCACTATAGGTGATGTGATAATGCACTGTAACTGATGACAAAATGCACTGTAACTGATGAAAAAATGCACTGTAACTAATGAGAAAATGCACTGTAACTGATAAGAAAATGCACTCTAACTAATGGGAAAATGCACTGTAACTAATGGGAAAATGCACTATAGGTGATGTGAAAATACACTGTAACTGATGAGAAAATTCACTGTAACAGATGGGAAGACGCACTGTAACTAATAGAAACATGCACTAAAGATGATGAGAAAATGCATGGTAACTAATGGGAAAATGCACTGTAACTGATGAGAAAATGCACAGTAACTGAAGGGAAAATTCACTATAACTGATGAGAAAATGCACCGTAACTAATGAGAATATGCACTGTAACTGATGAGAAAATGCACTGTAACTGATAACAAATGCACTGTAACTAATGAGAAAATGCACTGTAACTGATAAGAAAATGCACTCTAACTAATGGGAAAATGCACTGTAACTAATGAGAAAATGCACTATAGGTGATGTGAAAATACACTGTAACTGATGAGGAAATGCACTGTAACTGATGGGAAGACACACTGTAACTAATAGGAAAATACACTAAAGATGATGAGAAAATGCACAGTAACTAATGGGAAATGCACTATAGGTGATGTGAAAAATGCACTGTAACTGATGGAAACATGCACTGTAACCAGTGAGAAAATGCAATGTAAATGACGGCAAAATGCACTGTAACTGATGAGAAAATGCACTGAACTGATGAGAAAATGCACTGTGACTAATCGGAAAATTCACTGTAACTAATGGGAAAATGCACTATAGGTGATGTGAAAATGCACTGTAACTGATGAGAAAATGCACTAAAACTGATGAGAACATGCACTGTAACTAATGAGAACATGCACTGTAACTAATGAGAACATGCACTGTAACTAATGAGAACATGCACTGAAACTTATGGGACAATAATCCCGTACTGATGAGAGAAATGGCTGCTGCTGACGTCGTTTTTCCGTTTGTATTTGGTTGTATTTCCAGTTACGACAACGGCAATACATAAAGTCAAGACCTAACTGGCTGCGTCATGCCATGTACAGCGACCATTTTGTCCACTAACGTCACCATAACATTGTCATTCAAAATCGTAACAATGTTATTTTTAAACATAAAGAACTGATATTACCATGTAAATACAAGTTCTTACCTCAGAAAAGACTTTCTGGAATTCGGCGGTCTCAGGGTAGCGATCATTGTAGAACATTACCAAGGTGACGTCCTTGCGATTCAAGAAAGTTGTGAAGTTCTTGTTGTTGAGACTCAGAACTTTGTCCGAGTCAAAGAAGAAATCGCGACAGGGGACGTCATCAGTATATTCCAGATTTGAGTATGTGGCGTCTTGGTGAAACACAGAGTCCTCTTGGCCGTGAGCTCCAATTAGATGTGCCACATTCACTCGCGGAATAAGACTCGGAGGCGAGACATTTGACGCACCCCTCCAGTTGCGTGGTGGCGTATTATAATCAGTCGAAGGCGGATATTCCCCCTCGGTCATTGACAAATCATAATCAATCGGTGGCGAAGGAGGATATGGTGAGCGTGGCGAAGGAGGATATGGTGAGCGAGGCGAAGGAGGATATGGTGAGCGAGGCGAAGGAGGATATGGTGAGCGAGGCGACCCGGGTGAAACGTTATCATCATCAATGTCATATCTCGGAATGGGGGAGTTTGCAATTCCGGGCATGTCTGGAACCCAATTTTTGCGTTTCGATATATCCATCGAGGTTGCCATCACTGTTGATTCGGTGTTAAAGCTGGGGATGCTAACTGCTGAATGTAAACAATTTCTGTAAGTGGAACTGAGTGGCTGGCAGACCGTTGTCCGACCCGCTTTAGTTTGAAACTAACATAGAAAACGCGTTAGATGACGTTTTATGTACGTTCACATGCGGTGCTTTAGTGTGCTCACCGACACTTGCATGTAACTTGATGCAATGCCTTTTATTTCCATTGTAAACACCGACCAAATGGAACCAGAATAAGAGGCCGACAATGCAAAGGATGGACAGAGGGAATAACAGAGTCCATGGGGATCGTGAGTTATGAAGCATATATAAAGATCCCCATGGACTTTGCCATGAACGGACACGCGGTTTATGCTTCACCTCGACACGGCAAGGTACAAGAGGAAAATGATGACATGATTCTTCGTATAGCGTATGCCTTGTGGCGGTGATGTCATGCCTGTCCGGTCTTCAATTAGTGTGTGCTGTCAACCATTTTTATATTGGTGTTCCCACATGCCACTACGACAAAACTAACCAGCATCTTCTTTCTTTACCTCTCACGCCTCTCTGAGTTTTACTTTCACATTGCATTCTCTGGTTTTTCCCATCGCATGACGACGCCCACAGAACCGTAGGATATGACATGGCCTAACATCGTTTCTGACTGTTTCTATTTATGTTTTAATTTGTACTCACATGTTCTAATTTCATGTTTTGTTGTCTGTATATCTGTGTGTGAGTTAGTCTTGATTAAGACTAATATGAACGAAACATCGATTCGTTGTCCCGTGGTATCACTTATTTGGATCTGATTTATTTGTTTGTTATTATCATTGATTTTATCGAAAGACAGAAGATCAAATGGTTTGGTCACCTCGATAGAATGCAACACCATCAACTACCATCACTGGCCCTACATCAAAGATCATCTGCGACGAGAGCAAGAGGTCGCCCGAGAAGAAAACGGATTGACGACGTCAAAGACATTGTACACTCACAAGGAATAACACTATCCAGTCCCATCCATCGAGCGCTGGAGCGCCAATTATTCCTCCCCACGACGTTTGACGGTAGATCGGAAGATGATGATGATGACGATGATGATGATGATAATGAGGATGATGATGATTGATTGATTTTCTTTTAACCCTGAGGTTTATGTTTGCCTTAATTGAGTTTGTTATAAGATAGTACGCTAGGTCTGTGGTTATTATCTCTCACTTGTACACAGCAGTCTCACACACAACTAACTGGTTTCATTGTCTATTGTTATCTCCTGCTGCAGCCCTGATTTCTCTTATCAAAGGTTGTCTTTTTCTGATGTCAGTAACCAGCTTTCATTGTGACTTAACTTCTTTCAAGATATCTGCATTGGTCTTTCTGTCCGACCACGATCTTCTCATCATTCTTTGATGTTAACAGCTTCAACAAAGGTCCTCACTTACTTTCCAATCGTCCATGATTCACTTCGGTCCATCAGGATTGACTCAGAATAGCACTTAAGAACTCTTAATCTCACTTCGACAGAAGCAGATGCACATCTGCCACTATTTTTCATAATGTGAAGTGCTGCCTTTGCTTGTGTTATTCTTGAATATATCTTTAACTAGCTCTTATTAAAGTACCAAATTTAAAAATTTCCTTGATGAGGACACAAGGAAAATATTCTATACGTCTCACATACAGACACATGCTCTACAATCTGGGACGGTTGTTCCAATTCAAGCACCAAGCGACTTTACTCACGCCAGAAACGGGCCATGAGATTAATTTATAGCAAACATTAAACTGACAATCCTAGCCTGCATAAACGCCTTCAGTTACTACCACTCCGCAAACGTCTGCTTTTCAATAAGGCCAAACTAATTCACAAAATCCCAAACTACCTTTGGCCATTGTTTGAATATAAAGCTAGACACAGTAAACGATTAAATATATTACACCTTCTGAAGCCTAGGATAGACTTTTACAAAACAAGCTTAACGTACTCTGCAGCTCAGCTGTGGAACAATCTTCCACATGAAATAAAAGACATCATCAATCCCTATACATATAATCGCAAATTATTTGAACACTATCTCAGTACGGATTACCTTCCCCCTTAATAATAGATGTAATAATATAATAAAACCCTAGTATAACAGCCACTCCCCTTTTGGTAGGCCAGTATATTCCACACAGCTAATAAATGCCACACCAGTTATTACTATTACTGAGTCGTGTAGTATTTATTTTTAATTTTTCCACATGCCTTTATAATGCATATCTTTTATATTGTTGCTGTTTTCAGTTAGCCTTGAATGATGTGTGAATGGTATAATGTATGAAAGAGAGTGATAAAAGGGCAGAATGTTAGATGGGCCTGCGTGCCCAATTCTTAACCCTTTCAAAATAAAGTTTTGTTGTTGTTGTTGTTGTTGTTGTTGTTGTTGTACCCAGATACTTTAATAAAGGAGCTCTTTCAGGCTGGTTCCTCTCACTTTGTTGTTGCAAAACTTTGTTTTCTTTGTAATTACGACGATTTCTGTTGTTCGGCTGATTTTGAACCTTCGACATAATGTGTCGCCGAATGATAAAACTGCGTCTCACAAACCCCTTAAGCCACATAGAATATTTTACGCAATATGCCTGTACTTATCGAAACCAGATACAGTGTTGTAGGCGCCATATCGAGCCAAGCCTGGTGTACGCAAGCGTATCATGGACAATTAGCCGACTAGCGACGTGGACACTACAGAGAGATGATTGTATAGAACATGAACCTTCCCAAACTACGAACGAACGAACAAAACTACAACATATCCTGGCATACATTCTGGCCTAGAGAGACGACAGTGGACGATAAACTCTATGGACCTCTGAGTGAACTAAAAAAGACAGTAAAATTCATACAAGAGACAACATTGCAGTTATAGACATATTGCAAGCGAACGGACGAAGAAGAAATAGAACCTGGACAAGGAAAGAGGATTGACATTATAGCATGGTTTTATCCCATACGGCTTGGTCACTTTCCGCAGAGCGGCTTGCAAAAAGCGTCGCAGAAATCATGAAACCCGTAGCTCCTGCCACGACCCCCAGGAGTCTCCGAGAAAGTTAGACTCGTGAACCAAACGACGTAAGTCAGAATCAAACCCATAACCTTTGGAGCGCGACGCGGGCGACGTAATCACTTAGCCTCGGAGACACCATGCTAAAGGAATGAGAACACCATGGACAGTTACAACATGAAGAGAATACCATGCACACATACGTCATGAAGAGAACACCATGGACAGATACAACATGAAGAGAATACCATGGACAGATACAACATGAAGAGAACACCATGGACAGATACAACATGAAGAGAACACCAGGGACATATACAATATGAAGAGAACACCATGGACAGATACAACATCAAGAGAACACCATGGACAGGTACAACATGAGGAGAACACCATGGACAGATACAACATGAAGAGAACACCATGGACAGATACAACATGAAGAGAACACCATGGACAGGTACAACATGAGAGAACACCATGGGCAGATACAACATGAGGAGAACACCATGGACAGATACAACATGAAGAGAACACCATGGACAGGTACAACATGAGAGAACACCATGGGCAGATACAACATGAAGAGAACACCATGGACAGAAACGTCGAGCGATGTCAAGATACCGTGACAAAAGTCAATGCACGGAGATCCGGGTACTCGCTTTGGAAGAAAACAGCACATTGTTTCTGTACATAGCCAGAAGGTGTACGCTGCAGTACAGCGTGACATGGGTCAAATTGGAGGGGGAAAAACGCACGGGAGACAGAGGGAGTATATGCTGGACAGTTCGACGTTATATGAAGAAATATCATCATCAAAAAGGCTTCCCAGTAAACGACACCGAAGCCTGGGGCCAATATTATAACTACACCCAGCCACTTTAAGAGGATAATAAGTCAGCGTACATTTGACCGTGTCCTACATCATAAACAGTGCACCACCCTGGGGTTTGTGGCAATCTCGGTTTGCTAAATTGCATCACGATAGTTAGTTAGTTAGTTAGTTTGCTAATTAGTTAGTTAGTTAGTTAGTTAGTTAGTTAGTTAGTTTGCTAATTAGTTAGTTAGTTAGTTAGTTATCAAACTAGTTAGTTAGTTAGTTAGTTAGTTAGTTAGTTAGGTAAGTTAGTTAGTTAGTAAGTCCGTTAGTTAGTTAATTAGTTAGCTAGCTAGCTAGCTAGCTAGTTAGTTAGTTCGTTAATTAGTTAGTTAGTTAGTTAGTTAGTTAGTTAGTTAGTTAGTTAGTTGAGTAGTTATAAGATAGTTAGTTAGTTGAGTAGTTCTTAGTTAGTTGTGTGTCAGGTCTTAGTCAGATATGACTGAGCTACCGTATAACAGTAGACGGTACTACCTGCTATCTGTAGGCGCCGAACGTTGGGCGGCGCTTAACAAACCCGACACCCCACATTATGCCAACGGCTTCGGGCGGAAGAGCGCAATTGGGATGGTACAAGCCTTACCCTAGTGCGAGGCAACATGTTGTGGCAGGGCAGACCAGACCCTAAGCCTTGGTTGGCGGCTGGTCTAGGATCGAAGCTCCGAGAGGCGGACAGTTAGGGCATTGCTTTGCTGATCCGGCAGCTTCTGCAGCTTGTCTTGTTCCAGATGTAGAGGTGTTACCTTTCCTCTGGAGTGAACTAGGCAGGACGAGAGAGGGGTCATGCTGCATGGGCAACACATGATCTCTATATTTTAGCCCATACTTTGTGCTATGGAGATGCAATAACTCCATCCCTGGTCTTAATTGGTCTCGGAATCAAAGCGAGAGGCAACTGTTACGGGTTATAAGTCCCTGTCATTTGGCGTAGACATGGGGCGCCACGCGTTGCCTCTGACGGTGGGAGACACCTACTGGTGTCACTGATCAGCTACCGCCCGCCTCAAGCTGGGCAGCCCCCGGCCAATTGGGTGCTGACCCGCCACAGCCTGCCTGCTTCAATGGGTGCTTGGGGCTAGGACACAATCTGAATCGCAGGCCGTAAAACCAATGTACCAGGTACTAATAAAAAGAAAAATAGAAACCTCAAGCTTCGGCTTGCAACCTGGAACGTGAGAACCATGTGTCTAGGATTTTCCACTGACTTGACCAATATTGACGATGTGAGAAAAACGCCTGTGATTGATACCGAACTCAATCGTCTTAACATTGATATGTCTGGCCTGCAGGAGACTCGCCTAGCTGAGAAAGGGTCACTCAGGGAAAACAATTACACATTTTTTGGAAGGGTAGAGGGCAGGCAGAAAAAAGGTAATACGTTGTGGGCTTTGCAGCGAAGAATTTGCTACTGGGAATGACTGAAATTCCAGCAGGAGGAAATGAAAGACTATTATCCCTACGCTTGGCAACCTCTTGTGGTTTTGCCACCATTATTACTGCATATGCACCGACACTCGATTCCTCTGATGATGTGAAGGATTCGTTCTATGAGGAGTTAGACTCTGTGATCAAGGCAGTTCCAAAATCTGACTACATTTATATGCTCGGTGATTTCAATGCTCGTATGGGGAAGGACTCGAGTTCATGGCCAGTGTGCCTTGGAAAATAAAACATCGGTCGCATGAATGAAAATGGGCAAAGGCTGCTGGAGCATTGCACCAGTAATGACCTATGTATTAAACTCCTTTTTTAAAACAAATGAACTGCATAAGATCACATGGAAACATTCAGGATCCGGTCATTGGCATCAGCTGGACTTCATCATCGCACGGAGACATCTGAACCATATATCATTGACTCGAATTTACCACAGTGTTGACTGTGATACGGATTATTCTTTGGTTGTTGCAAGGGTTAGACTGAGACCAAAGAGAATCTAAACAGCTTAAGACAAATCTAGCCCCAGGATTAATATTATTAACACACACGATCCTGAAAAGTGCTTTCAGTTTCAACAGCAACTTGAAGACGCTTTCAATGATACACCAGAAAATTGTACAGTAAATGAAAAGTGGGGTTAACATAAGGAAACTCTTTATAAAACTGCCGTAGGGGTTTACGGTACTGTGGATCATATGAGGCAGGTCTGGTTTGCGGCAAACAGCCAGATTCTGCAGCCCTTGATTGATAAGAAGAAGATAGCTTTCTTAAGAAACAAGGAAAGACCAACGGGTAACACACTGAGTGAGCTAAGGCAAGCTAGGAAGGATGTGCAAAAGGCTGCTAGGCAGTTTGCAAATGATTATTGGATCAATTTATGTGAGTCCATTCAAATCGCAAGTGATAAGGGAAACATCAGAAGCATGTATGAATGAATAAAGAAAGCCTGTGGTCCAATGATCAAAAGAAGTGCACCATTGAAAACCTTGTCTGGATAAATCAAAGCTGATAAGAAACAGCAGAAGGACAGATGGGTAGAGCACTATTTGGAGCTTTACGCAAGTGAGACCAAATTAGCGGATGATGCCCTTAACGCCATAGAGGCTCTACCAACTCTTGACCACCTGGACACACTTCCCACCATAACAGAAGTTCAGTGTGCTATAAATGAACTTGCATCTGGCAAGGCTCCAGGTAAGGATGGGATTCCAGTAGAGGTTATCAGGAGTGGGCAAGACACACTCACTCTACAGATCCACCAGCTAATAGAGCTATGCTAGCGAGAAGGACAAGTTTCACGGGATTTCAAAGATTCAAGCATCATAACACCGTAAAAGAACACGGGCGATCGGAGCGACTGCAACAACTATAGGGGTATCTCACTTCAGTGTATTGTTGGAGAAGTATTTGCCAGAATTGTTCTGCGCAGACTTCAAGTCCTAGGAGATCAAGTCTATCCCGAATCACAGTGTGGCTTTCGACAGAACCGGTCTACCATTGATATGATATTCTCATTGCGACAAATGCAAGAAAAATGCCATGAACAGAATCAACTACTGTTTATTGCCTTCATCGACCTCACAAAGGCATTTGATCAGGTCAGTCGTGAGGGTCTGTTCAAGGCACTTAAGAAGATTGGCTGCCCACCAACTCTTCTTTCCATTGTGGAATCGTTCCACACAGACATGAAGGGTATAATCAAGTTTGATGGTGCAACTTCTGAAGAGTTTGAAATCAAGAGTGGAGTTAAGCAAGGTTGTGTACTAGCTCCCACCCTCTTTGGAATATACTTTTCACTTCTACTGAAATATGCCTTTCGTGATCAGGATGGTGGTATATACATTCACTCACGTTCAGACTGCGGCCTTTACAATGCTCAGAGATTAAAGGCCAAGACCAAAATTAGGAAGGTACTGATCAGAGAGTTGCTTTTTGCAGATGATGCTGCAGTTACTCTGAGGAAGAATTGCAATGTCTACTATCTGCATTCTCCAATGCTTGTTCTGAATTTGGTTTAACAATTAGCAAATAGAAGACAGATTATGCCACAAGGTTCACTTGGGGTACCATCAATCTTTATTGACGACGCCGAACTAGAGATGATATATCATTTTACATATCTAGAATCAGTGGTAAATAGCACATTATCCCTAGATCAGGAAATCAACATCAGGATTGGTAAGGCAGCAACAACAATCAACAGGTTAAGAAAGAGAGTCTGGGAGAACAGGAAGCTTAATACCAAAACAAAAGTCCTCGTCTACCAAGCCTGTTTCCTTAGTACTCTTTTTTATGGCAGTGGAACCTGGACAACTTAGTCACACCAAGAGAACAATTTAAACAGCTTTCATATGCGGTGTCTGCGAAGAATTCTTGGTATTAAGTGGCAAGACAAAATCACAAATACTGAAGTATTGGAAAGATCAGGTTGTGTGACGGTTTATTCCATGCTCAGTCTTCGTAGACTTAGATGGATAGGACATATTAGGAGGATGGTTGATGGTAGAATACCAAAGGACATCTTTGTTGGTGAATTACAAATGGGTAAGAGATATCAGGGTCGGCCTCTATTACGATACAAAAATGTGTGTAAGCGGGACATGATTGATACAGGCATTGATAATGCACATTGGGAGCAAGTCGCCGCTGAACATGTTGCATGGATGACAAACATCAGAAATGGAATAAAGGCAAAGGAGAAAATGATTACCAGATAAGTCACACACCGAGCGTGTGAGACGTAAGATGGTGCATGATGGTGGGAATGACCACCTGTTCACATGCACACACTGTGAACGAACATTCACAGCGCGAATTGGCCTTATCAGTCACATTCGCTACCGCCATAGGTAAAAGTTATTATGCCTTTTTAAAGCAAAAACTATCGTCTATCAAGACGGCAAGATGCCAATGTAATGTAATGTATCGTAGTTAGTTAGTTAGTTAGTTAGTAACTTAGTTAGTTAGTTAATTATTTAGTGAGTGAGTGAGTGAGTGAATGGGTGAGTGAGTGAGTGAGTGGGTGAATTAGTGAATGATTGATTGAGTGAGTGAATGAGTGAGTGAGTGAGTGAGTTAGTGAGTTAGTAAGTTAGTGAGTTAGTTAGTGAGTTAGTTAGTTAGTTAGTTAGTTAGCTAGCTAGTTAGCTAGTTAGTTAGATAGCTAGTTAGTTAGTTAGTTAGTTAGTTAGTTAGTTAGTTAGTTAGTAAGTTATTAAGTTAGTTGGTTGGTTAGTTGGTTGGTTAGTTAGTTAGTTAGTTAGTTAGTTAGTTAGTTAGTTAGTTAGTTAGTTAGTTAGTTAGTCAGTTAGTTAGTTATTTAGTTAGCTAGTTTGTTAGTTAGCGATTTAAGTTAGTTAGTCGTGGTTACAACTGCATTGCAAATGAGCGCCCCATTATATCCCGTTCCTAGCCCAGTGAGTATCACATAAAATACTCATCACTGTCCTATGTGAAAAGTAGTACAGACTGGAGTCTCGACAAACCAACAGCCCACACAGATATACTATGCATAATGTCGCTGCCAGAATGCAACCAGAAAAGTCCGCAACGAAAAATACAGTCCATAGTCGATGGAAGCGGCAGTCACTAGAAAACAAGCATCCACATATTACTGCATAAAGCAAACCCAATTAGTTCGGCGACCGGTCGGCCGCCATTTGTCTGAACATGCAATGCACGCTACACACAACCGCGAGCAGAAGTAAAAGCACTCCATACGAAATTCGCAGCTTACAGTGTCACTCCACGCACTCTTCTCAGTAGCAGGGCGTTGGAGCCACGCTTTACCAGTCCAACATGAGGTAAATGCGTAAGCAAACCGTAGCCACAAGCATAATTACCCCAGAGGTGCCATGACCTGATTTAAACTGTGTCATGGGGAATGGCATTGTTCAGAAGGAAAGTCTAGTTTGTACACTGGACAGTGTAAAGTGACTCGCCTGTGAGCACTCTCCACAGAGCGTTAAACACATCTCCTTGAACGACATTCTGTGTTGGGCCACGGTCAAGTGTGGACCTGGTCCGATTGCAAGTAGCTGTGGCTATAGATTGCGCCGCTACTATAGTGCTAGGAGTAGTGGTGTGGCGTTATTTTGTTAGATAGTATTGTTGAACAATTGTGATTGCGTAAATGAATTGTATTATGTTCCAAGATTAATAGAGTATTGAAAAACGGCATTTGAGTCGAGTTGCAAAAAGTTCCATTCCACCTGTTTATAGTTTGAGTTTGTCCAGAAGTAAAGAGTATCATTTACATATATCAAGCCATAAAGGGTGAGATTTTGCCATGTAGCGTCTGAGGCAAGACACTGTGAAGTAGAATAAGATACGAAAATACATACCAACTAATGCACTCACTAGAGCCCAGGTTCGAAAGCAAAAACAGAAGAAAACAGGCACGCGACATCACAGCATACTTTACAATATGACTCAGTATGTCTCACCCGCTAAATGTCATAGTTAAAGACCAATCAGACTACTAAAAATGGTTACACCATTTTCAAAGAGGGGGCGAGAGGGGGCATACTGCCATGTAGCGTCTGAGGCAAGACACAGTGATGTAGAATAAGATTCGAAAATTGTGGCAGACAGGACATAAAGAGTTAATCTAGAAACGGAAGAATAAACGAGTTGCTAAATAACGTCACGGCGTACTACGTCGCTAAAATCAGGTAAGCTTTAGGATGGTACGAAAGGCGGTCACGTAAATAACAACATTGAACTGTCAACGTAAATAGTGAACAGCAAGGCGTTCCGAAAGTGACATCTACTATTAAAGAAAGATCAGGACAATAGTCATAATATACATTATGGAGAACGATCTGAAGATGGAGATTTACATCACAGAAAAGGTGAGGAAATTATGGTGCAGTGAAACCTGTCGATTGTGCGTCAAACAGAGGTCATGGCGTAAGCAGAATTGCCATTGATAGAATGATGCACGGTATGGATTGTATTAGGCGCCGAGGAAATTAAACGGATGAGATCGGATTCTGAAGTGAACATTAAGTATTTATAAATGATTATTATTTATGTTTCGCCGGCCCTCCCAACAACATGCGAACGGTGACTTTGTTGTTGCACTATCAGAGCGATCGCTACCAATAAAAGATGTATATGTATTCGACGAGAAACACTATCGTTATTGAACTCATTTCCGTTGCTGTTCATTCTGGTTCCTGTTCACCTCCGATGCTGTTCGGCGAGACAGCGAGCGTGTTATTGTTACAAGTTTGGAAGGATTGTATGAGTTATCAACAGTTATTTTTGCGATGTTTGTCCATCATGAATGACGAGGACCACTCATTACACTACATCTTTTGATGAGGAACGAATGACTCGCGCTTTGGTTTTATATAGCGAGGTAGTGGTCGCGCAACTCCGTCGTCCCCGCTCTCTCGTCTGTGTCCGTCTGGCTCCAGTGGCGAGCATGGCAAGACGACTGGAAGACGGACACAGATGCAGTGGACGTTAGGCTGCCACGGCCAGTTATCCCTGTATATATTGGCTCTCGAGATCCTCGTGCAAACGGCCCTTCCGTCAATTCCTTTAATTTTCAGTTTTAAGACAAGCGTAGCGACAAGCAATGAGCGTATGGTTACTGATAGGATCCACAAGATTTCCTTCGCCAAAGACGGACTGACCGCCAGAACAGACCACACACGTATGAGGCGAGAAGCTGCCCACAGAAGATATTGCTCGTCTAAGTTGCGAACAGATCTCCCGATTTACGGTTGAGCCTCACCAGCGCACAAGTGCACATGACGACTGACAGGACAGACGTTCACGCACACGCAAGCCAAGAGTAGCATCGCTAAAGCGCGCCCTCCCGGTACAAGGTGATACATGCAAAACCACTGGACGCCTACCGACGAGCTTTCAAGCTACGCCGGCAGGACTGACCGAAAAAAAGCTATACCAGCTTACTGACTGCAGGCCCACTACTCATCGAGAGAGAGAGAGAGAGAGAGAGAGAGAGAGAGAGAGAGAGAGAGAGAGAGAGAGAGAGAGAGAGAGAGAGAGTGTGTGCGCTTATCGAGACTTTGTCGAACGGTCGTAAAAATTTTGCTCTTTTGCCCTCTCAAACCACGACCCTGGCTGCACGACGCGGTGAGACAAGCATATGACTACTGGCAGTATCAACCAGATATCTATTGGACAGACGGACTATTTACGCACACGCAAGCCAAGAGTAGCATCGCTAAAGCGCGCCCTCCCGGTACAAGGTGATACATGCAAAACCACTGGACGCCTACCGACGAGCTATCAAGCTACGCCGACAGGACTGACCGAAAAAAAGCTATACCAGTTTACTGACTGCAGGCCCACTACTCATCGAGAGAGAGAGTGGGCGCCTATCGAGACTTTGTCGAACGGTCGTACAAATTTTGCTCTTGTGCCCGCTCAAACCACGACCCTGACTGCACGATGAGGTTACATTCTCGAAACGCCTGCCTCGCTAACTTGCGTTGGCTGGGAAGATCCCATTTTGGTGCACCTCATACAGCCATCCGAGACAACGAACGTTAGAAGCGGAACTGATATAGCGAACCAGACCAGCCCTCACGATTTTCATATTTACAGACCAGGTAAACACCCAATATTCCACTTTCAGATATACAAAACAGGTAATTCCCCGACATTCCTTTTCAGAGGCCCAGAGCAGGTAAACACCCAACATTCCATGTCCAGATCCTCCTGCCCAGGTAAACACCCAACATTCCATGTCCAGATCCTCCTGCCCAGGTAAACACCCAACATTTTGCCAGGCTTTGCAGGTGTAAGATGAAATGAACAAGCTGATAGATAGGCTTGTGAGCCGGGCTACTGTAGGAAGTAGATGGGCAATGGACCAGGCTGTTATAGTGACTGCCCTCAGAGAGGCAGAACGATTAATGAATCAAGTGAAGATGGAATCTGCAACCTTTGGCCATACGGCAAGAACATCAAGTCAAAAAGGGTGAAGCCAGATAACACAAAACTTGTAGTTATATATATATCATAACGGCATAGCAGATGACAGCTGTATGTCACGGCACTCAATGATGTGAATTCGTCAATGTAAAGCCTGCAGAGCGAGCTATTGAAAAGACCAAAAGATAAACCACGGCATTTGAACAGTCTTCCTACATTGGCCTGTAGCAGAACTATTGCAAATGACAACTAGCATTAAGATGAAAACACTTAGATTTGTACTCCAAACTGAGCGCCATATAACTGAGTATCAACGCTGGTGGTGATATTAACAGCGTGGTGGCAATAATAATTATTTGCCCTGCTCCACGTTGAAACCCCAAATATATAATTCAGTGCTGTGGCAAGAGGCCTTATCAGCTAAGCCGTCTATTTTCTATGTTGGGGATCGGTAGTATTCATTACGATTGGCTGGCAGGGAATGCACCTCTTGGTGGTAGATTACCCATGGACAGGGGAGAGGTGGTCTGGCACCTATGGGATCAGGTGGAGAAAGTGGTGGAATAGACTGTGGAGAGAATAATATGGCGGGGTATCGCCTGGGATTCTGGACTAATTTCAAAACTGAGAGGGAAGACCAGAAGAACTTTCAATCAGATGGCGGGAGGAACGATTAGCAGTAGGGCTCTTTGCTCGCTATTGAATGAAGGGATGGAGCGCGTGTGGGAATGTCACGCACAAGTGCAGTGATGTCGGTTCTTAATAAATAAACATGAGAACTTGGTGACAACTGGTAAGATAGAGATGAAAAGAACAAGGGAAGACAGGGAGGTAAATATCTGGATGGCTTGGCCGCATGGCATCATTGAGACAAAAACACAGAGCTGATCCACGAATCTGGTGATCGCTTGAGATGGCGAAACATGACCACCCACTCTTATCGGCATGGCACATGATGATGATCATGACGATAATAGTTAGCTGAGAGTGGCGTGATACATTAGTTAGTTAGCCGCGGTTTCAACTTCACAGCAACGGGTCGTCCCCATATTGCTCCGTTCCTGTGCCAGTGAATATCACATAAAATGCTCCTCACTGCCCTATGTGAACAATGGAATAGACAGGAGTGTCGGTAAGCCAACAGCCTTCACAGGTGCAATGTGCATAATGCCGCCGCCAGAATGCCAACACAAAAGTCCTCCACAAAAAATAGTTCATCGTCGATGGAAACGGCAGTCACCAGAAAGACTTCATTGACCCGGACTTTATCCCATGTGGCTCAGTCACTTTCCGCAGGGCGACCCACAGAAAGCGCCGCACAAAGCACGAACTCCGTAGCTACAGTGCCGACTCCCAGGAGTCTCCTCAATAAAGTTCTCGTGAACCGAAAAGGCAAACCAGTCAATCCTGCAACAGCCGACCGCCATCGTTACGAACAAGCAGTTCACGCTAAAAACAACCGCGGACCGATGCAAAAGCATTCTACGCGAAATTCACAGCTCACAGTGTCACGCCACGCACTCACTCAGTAGCAGAGCGACGGAACCATAGCGTCCTTAGTCGCCTCTTACGACGTGCATGGTGTCATACATCTGACACACAACCTGATAATATTTCTGAGACGGCCAAGGAGGAAGTGGAACCATGGAGGCAGCTAAGATAATGTTTATTCCAGGGAATTCATGATTGACATGATCTACCAGCAGTGCTGTGACCTTGACACACTGCCATCTCACCTGTGTACCGCTGGTTTTATGTCACGCATGCCGTCCCTCATACAAATTTCCCAGCAATCCTTGCGGGGAATGCTACTTTCCTAGCTCTCACGGATCGTCTGAGGGTTACGATTCTCACCCTCCAGCACTCATGAATGGCAGTCGTTGAAATATCTACTGACTCTTCTAGGCACACAGTAGTCTTACACGTACCTGGTTGGCCATAGTCGCGTTCTCAGCCGAGAAATGAACGCAGTTTAAAAACGTGCTCTCCCTCAGAGTCGTTACAAGAGGACAGATTGCACTTGATGACAGTTGTTGCAGTATTCAATCGGGTTATGTAATCACATTCTCACCAGAAACACAAACTCAGTCTGCTAATCCTCTGGTCACAAACTTTGTTTTGCTTCGTGGCATCTTTAGCAGCTCAGTCAACGGAAATTTACATTAAAATACGTGTTCATTTATTTGTGTATCATATTATCTCCAGACTGACGTTTTGGTTGGCACTAAAACTGTCATCTACTACCCATAGTACCTTGTTGTGTAGGACAGGGGGGGGGGGTGGTGTCGTGAGCCTGGGGTTTTAAGGCCTTATGGCTAGTGCATTCGCCGCGAACTGTGCCGGTTACTTATTTACCACCGCAAAAAAAAATAAAAAAATCTACACTTTACCGAGGATTCGAATCCAGCTTACTAGCCACCGGACTGTTGTTTGGCAGTCACTTAGTTAAAATTTAGAAAGTTGAGTCACGTGGCAACTTTACGCGTGACCTGTTACGCGTGCTCCATTTCTGTGTTGACATGCATGTGCGGCATTTGTTTAAACACAGCAATACTGTTGTTATTGGTGTGTGTGTGTGTGTGTGTGTGTTTGTGTGTGTGTGTGTGTGTGCGTGCGTGCGTGCGTGCTGGCAAAGAGCCCTGCGTAACTGTCTTAATGAGCATCGTGCTTATCTTGCCAGACTCGTACCTGGTTAGACCGGTCGGGTGGGTCATGCATTTGATTATAGAGGAGTAAACATTTGATCATTTATCAGTTTCGTCCCGCTACGAACAAATCAATGAAGAGTTTCCATACCAAACGAAAGCATTGAATCATTAAGTGAATACTACTGCCTGGTAGGTAGACTGTGGACAATCAAAGACTAGGGACAAGAAACTATACAACGGGCATGTCAAAGTGGCATACACAAACCCAGAGAGAGTATTTGCGAAACTATCTGCACCTGCTCCCTACACCTTGATCACATCCAACGAAGAGTTACACCATGATGCTTATTTCCGTATCAAGCTGATTACATGCTTTTTTTTTAAATTGCCACCACTATTTTAGCATCGTCCACTCTCTCTCTCTCTCTCTCTCTCTCTCTCTCTCTCTCTCTCTCTCTCTCTCTCTCTCTCTCTCTCTCTCTCTCTTCTCACTCCTTCTGAGCTAGTCTGTCCAGATATCGATACCCCTTCCGTTCGGCTGCACTCTCCACGAGATACCAGAGATACTCTCCCACACTTTTATCATATAGTAGCTACCAGCCCAAAGTGCCAGCAGCAGCAAATCTACCCGCCTGTTCATGCCTTGAGTAGGCAGTCTATCAGCCTGTTCATTGCCTCCACACACCTGCATGCCTTGAGTAGACAGTCTATCAGCCTGTTCATGCCTTGAGTAGGCAGTCTATCAGCCTGTTCATTGCCTCCGCACACCTGCATGCCTTGAGTAGACAGTCTATCAGCCTATTCATTGACTCTATACACCTGCATGCGTTGAGTAGACAGCCTATCAGCCTGTTCATGCCTCCACACACCTGCATGCCTTGAGTAGGCAGTCTGTCAGCCTGTTCATTGCCTCCACACACCTGCATGCCTTGAGTAGACAGTCTATCAGCCTGTTCATGCCTTGAGTAGGCAGCCTATCAGCCTGTTCATTGCCTCCACACACCTGCATGCCTTGAGTAGACAGTCTATCAGCCTGTTCATGCCTTGAGTAGGCAGCCTATCAGCCTGTTCATGCCTCCACACACCTGCATGCCTTGAGTAGGCAGCCTATCAGCCTGTTCATTGCCTCCGCATACCTGCATGCCTTGAGTAGACAGTCTACCAGCCTGTTCATTGCCTCCGCAAACTTGCATGCCTTGAGTAGACAGTCTACCAGCCTGTTAATTGACTCCATACACCTGCATGCCTTGAGTAGGCAGTCTATCAGCCTGTTCATGCCTCCACACACCTGCATGCCTTGAGTAGGCAGTCTGTCAGCCTGTTCATTGCCTCCGCATACCTGCATGCCTTGAGTAGACAGTCTACCCGCCTTTAAATTGCCTCCACACACCTGCATGCCTTGAGTAGACAGTCTACCAGTCTGTTCATTGCCTCCACACACCTGCATGCCTTGAGTAGGCAGCCTATCAGCATGTTCATTGCCTCCGCACACCTGCACGCCCTGAGCAGACAGTCTACCAGCCTGTTCATTGCCCCGCACACCGGCATGCCCTGGATAGAATCTGTTATGCTCAAATTCCAGCCTTCTCGAGCGCTGCTAGCCAATTCACCTGCGACATGCCAGTTTTCACGTCCCTACCTAAGGATAATCTGTGAGTCAGTTACAAACACAGCATATCTGGCAGTTCTGCCCGCCTTCCATCGGAACTCAGCCTCGTTTCAACTACTAGATGTTGTCCTAGGATATTCTAAACTCAACCTTTTTGTTTATGGAGTTGCCAAACGTTGCCAACGATGTGGCTATTGAGTTAGGAACGCAGTTCGTAATCCCGCATACCGCATTCGAAACACGGCTGTGTGTGATATGGAAGAATACAGCCTTTCTCTGCTTTTCATAACCTGGCATGAGCGCTGGTCGTTCAGAGCTAATGAACGTAAATTTAGCAAGAAATTACCCCCCCCCCCCCAATAACAAAAATAAATAATAATAATAATAATCCGGGGTTGTTTACGACGTCCTGTAAAGTAGTGTAAAGAAGATGCAACTAACTTGTTCCAATTTGTCTTTATAATTAAAAAAAAAACCACGGACATTTTTTACCTCTTACCACAGACCCGCAAGTGAATATGATTACACATCACGTGATATTACAAACGGAGACATAACTACGCCTACCATACGGTACAATATAATGAGACCCTATTGCGCACCAGTGACATTGCAATAAACACACGTTGAACCATGACAGTAATAAACAATGCAGGGTTGATATTATGACATACCCACACTTTCTTACCTCTGAAAATACTTTCTGGTAGTCCACACTGTCTTTGCATTTATCCTTGTAGAACATCACCATCGTTGCGTCCATGCGCGTCAGGAACGAGGTGAAATTCTTATTGTTGAGACTTAGCACTTTCTCCGAGTCAAAGAAGAAATCACGACACGGGTAATCGTTGAGATTCTCCTCCTCGCCCATGTCGTCTGTGGCGTCTTGATGAAATGTAGCATTCCAACCTGGAGCCCCAGTTAAATGTACGTTACTGGATCCTGCTGGTCCACGCTGTGCTCCCTCACCTCGTTCCTCAACTGCTTTCTTAACTGGGGCACCTGGAAGTCCTGGTATAATTGGGACCCAGCCTTTTCGTTTATAGATTTCAATGTCCGATGCCATCTTGGTCGGCCTGGTGCAAGCGCTGGTCTGGTGACTGAAAAAATGTCTGTGAGTGCAACTGTTGGTCAGGCCGTTGTCCGACCTGTTATAATTTGAAACCACACAAGGGCAACCGTGTGCTGTGACATCATGTCAATGTTCACTTCTGGTGCTTTATCGTGCAGTGGAGATCATCTTCTGTATCTTGTATTCCCATTACACACAACGGAACTCTAGTGACTTTCTATCGCGCTTGCCGAATCAGGATCAAATGCAACCATGCGATCATTTGATGGAAGGTCCCAGAGAGCAGCCCACAACTAGTTGGTGGTTTCGGTCTCCAGTTTCACAACGGTAGGCGGATAATCTCTTCATAGAGACATTGGCTACGGTTATCGACCTGTGTGATCACTGTTAAAAAGAACAGAAATGACAGCTCATCTTTTTACAGATGCCTAGGATGCCATAAATCCTCACTTCATTGAACATCAGATATACGATGTGTGAGGGTGCTCCATAGGAGCAGCCTGGCTCTGTAAGAATAGACCTTTGCTTCACTGACTACATAACGGCTTTTTAGAAGTAAGGCATGTCGACACGAGAAAGATCCCTGTAGATCTACACATTGATGGACAGGACCTCAGGCTTCTAAACAACCATCTATTGAAAACAGGAAGCTACCCTACACAGTGATTGTGAAGTATGTTAATACCAGTCTATTGAGAGAGGTTGGCGACAGAGATGCGTAATGTCTCCGAATTTTGATTTCAGTGTAAAGTGAACATGTTATGAGAAATTTAGAGAATATGAGATGACCGGCTGTCGGATGACATATTATCAATAATATTAGACATTGTACTAATACAGTATTTATTACAGACAATGAATATGATCTGCATCATTTAATAGACGTGGTTATTGTACACAGTCAACAACTAGGGTTATAATTACATTTTAGGAAGACAAAGATTATGGTAGTATCCAAAAAGAAAAAAAATTCTACAATGTAACATCCAAGTAAACCGGACAATTTTAAAATAAGTGAATCGGTACACCTATCTCGAACAGCCTTAGTATATGATGGGGATGCCTTATAGAAAATCAGAATAAGAATCGTTATGATGAAGATGCAAAAGCATGCCACGGACTGACAGAAAAATCTATCATCAAGTTCTACAACAAACAAAGAAATGAAACCCATAAATGTATTCCAGATATGATATAGTCACGATGTTGTGAGGATAAATAAACGGAAAACTTAGTGACAATGGCAAGACTGATTGGAAAAAGGAAAAAGGAAGGCAGAGAGATGGCTACCTGGATGGCTTGACCACATTTCACAGTGCGGACAAGATCACGTTAATGATGGCAGGAGATGGCCAGCTGTAATCGCCCACGATCAAATTAACACATCTGCATCGATGCGAATTTAAATCCATGACCACGGCGCCGACAGGCGTCCATCTAGCCATTGCGCCAGCTCGGCTCCGAAAGATATAATCATCAGCAACAAGTGCCATGCCAGCTGGTGCAGGCGTTCATGTTCCTCCACAAATCTCGGTCTTTGGTGTTCTGGATCAACCCTGCTGATGATAGTCTTCCATGTCACAGTCTGTCTCAGTCCATCCAGTAGCATTTCTCTTAGTCGGCCTCTGCCTCTCTTCCCCTCGATCTTTCCAGTCGTCACGATGATCTCCAAGGCTTCTCTTCTTATCAAATGACCAAAGAAAACTGTTTGTCTCATTCTTTTTGTTATATATAATGTGCTAGCTTCATTAGCCTTTTTCATGCAATCGTCGTTAGTTACTATGGCAGTCCAAGGAATTCGCAACTTTCGTCTCAGGGACCACATCGGGAAGATTACAGTAGGATACATACACAGACTGTAAACACATGCATGGTAGTCACATCATGTCAGATATGACTGAGATACCGCCGAATGTTAGAATGTCAGGTCTTAGTCAGACACGATTAAGCTACCGTATGACTCTAATACCTGCTTTCTGTTAGAGCCGAATGTTGGGCGGCGCTCACCAAACTCGACACCCCATATTGTATAACGAAGACACAAACAATAGATTGCACGATTTATTGCCTGGCATAGTTCGCTGCATCTCGTCGGTGTGTCGGCCTGTCTAGGCTACCATCTTCTGTGTGTAGTATTTTGTACACCTTGTTCTGAATGTGTTCCAACACCCTGTTATGTAACTTTCGCTCTGTTCTACCTATGTAGATAGCCTTGCACCTGCATGTAAATTGGTAAACACAATACGATTTGGTGTACAAAGCTACAGGTTCTTTAACTGCTGGGGTGGGGATCGGTGTTGTTTTGTACCTGATAACCGGAGTTGCAGCACAGAATGTTCGCCCGACTGCTGTGATGAGCCGGTCCTGCAAACTTTGCATTACGTCATCTCCTCGGAAGGTTAACTGGATGAAAACCTTGAGTTTAGGGACTATAGTTTCTTCTGGTTTAGGTTTGCGCTGTTGGCAGTGGCGCTTTATAAATCCTGTGGAGTACCCATTCAGGTTTAAGACATTCTTCAGAGTTTCAAATTCTTCTGTCAGTGTGTCCTGGGTGCATATCTTCCTAGCACGGTCAAACAGGGTCCGTACTAGGCCACGTTTGTACTGGGCGGTGCTATGACCGTGATTCAGACCACTCAACCATTTCAGTGTGAATGCAGATGTCATTTGAGAGATCCTATGTCGACAGAGTTTTAATGCAGTCATTTGAGAGATCCTATGTCGACAGAGTTTTAATGCAGTCATTTGAGAGATTCTACGTCGACAGAGTTTGATTGCAGATGTCGGTTCCAAGTATCTTATTGACATTGTTTTCAAATGAGATCGATGTGTTTCCAGTGCTATGAATAAATTATAATGTATCAAAAACTGTATCGTTGTTATATTAATTATACCAATTCAATGTGTAGTGATGTTAGTCATCACATAATGTGTATTTAAAGAATGACATTCGGTGAGCCATGTGGAAGAGGCCTCTGGGCAATTGAAATGAAAGTAAACAATAACATAGTCAGTCTCCAACATTCAACTAGTTTCGGAGAATGTAATAAGTATTGCTACAGATCAGCTATGGTCCAGCTAATGGGATATGTCAGCTATAATATGATGTCACAAGTAAATACCCTCTACCATTGTGCTGCGATGTCAACTGTTAACACAGTAAATTTAAAATAAGCAGCTCATTGACATATATAAACTAATCAGTCGTTGGCATATACCTTGTTCAACAGTCATATTGCCGATTCCTACTTCAACTCTTCTATCACCGATCCCTAGTTCAACAAATCTATCACCGATCCCTAGGTCAACAAATCTGTCACCGATCCCTAGTTCAACAAATCTGTCACCGATCCCTACTTCAACAAATCTGTCACCGATCCCTAGTTCAACAAATCTGTCACCGATCCCTAGTTCAACAAATCTGTCACCGATCCTTAGGTCAACAAATCTATCACCGATCCCTAGGTTAACAAATCTATCACCGATCCCTAGTTCAACAAATCTGTCACCGATCCCTAGTTCAACAAATCTGTCACCGATCCCTAGTTCAACAAATCTGTCACCGATCCCTAGTTCAACAAATCTGTCACCGATCCCTAGTTCAACAAATCTGTCACCGATCCCTAGTTCAACAAATATATCACCGATCCCTAGTTCAACAAATCTGTCACCGATCCCTAGTTCAACAGTTATATCCCCGATCCCACTATCGACAGTCACAACCCCGATCAATAGTTCAACAAATCTATCACGGATCCCTAGTTCAACGATTCTATCACCGATCTCTAGTTCAACATTTCTATAACGGATCCCTAGTTCAACAATTCTATTCCCGTTCCCTAGTTAAAAAAAATCTATCCCTAATCCCTAGTTTAATAAGTGTAACCCAAATCCTTAGTTCAACAGTCATATCAGCGATCCCTAGTTCAACAATTATATCCCCGATCCCTAGTTCAACAAATATGTCCCCGATCTCTAGTTCAACAATTCTATCTCCGATCCCTAGTACAACAATTTTATCCCTGATCCCTAGTTTAACAATTATATCCCCGATCCCTAGTTCAACAATTCTATCACCGATCCCTAATTCAACAATTATATCACCGATTCCTAGTTTAACAATGCTATCTCCGATCCCTAGTTCAACAATTATATCCCCTGTCCCTATGTTAACAATAATATCCTCAATCCCTAGTTCAACAATCACACCCCCGATCCGCAATTCAACAGTTCTATCCCCGATCCCTTGTTAAACATTAATTTGACCGACGCCTATTTCAACAATTATATCCACGATCCCTACTTCAACAGTTCTATCCACGATCCCTAGTCCAACAATTTTATCCCCGATCCATAGTTTAACACTCATGTCCTTAATATCTAGTTCAACAGTTCTATCCCCGATTCCTTGTTCAACAATTCTATCCGAGATCGCTGGTTCAACAGTTCTATCCGCGATACCTAGTTCAACAGTTCTATCCCCGATTCCTAGTTCAACAGTTCTATCCCCGATTCCTAGTTCAACAGTTCTATCCTCGATACCTTGTTTAACAGTCATATACCCGAGCCTAAGTTCAGCAGTCATATACATGGTCCCTAGTTCAGCAGTTGTATTGTTGAAGATTCCCCAACTGATTTATCAGTACGCGCGATGCGCGCATGCATTCCCCACTGTGTATTCCCTCTGTCCGTCGTCAAAGGCCTAATGATAGTTACATTTCAACCAAGCATTTCAAGAGCTGAAAAACAAATACGGACAAGTACTCTACGTCTTGAAGCGACTTAAAGTGATAACCATTCGTTCCTAAACCCTACATTCAATTTTCTACAACGTTTATTCAGTTAGAAACAATAATCGATTGCGAGTGAAAAACTCGCTAGCAATGACTGCCTCTATCTCCATTCGCATACGGGGGTAGATATTTGACAAGGCCTTATTGTACGGTAATTACACAGCTTACATTTGCTGAGACAACCTGACCTAATGTTTGACAACACAAGGCATACATCAGCCTCGTCAACCCCAGCATTGTTACAGTTAATATATGTGGACTTAAGATTTATTACGTACGAGGTCAGGTCATCCATGAACGTTACCATAGTGCAATGAGGATACTCCCAAATGTACTCAAATAAACACTAAATGGCATTTCCTGCCGCATCTAATGTATGTGCCCACTACAGGGTGGCAGAAGGACTTGTTAAACGGGTCAATGGCCACGAAAAGCATAGACATTAGATAAATGAGCCAATGACAGAAATGGCTGAAAGAAGTAGATAAAAAGGGCGAATCTCGGGTATGACTTTGATAGTACGCAATGTGCATCCACCCTTGAACATCAAACGTTTCTATCAGTCAATATCTCATCAGTCACTCTCTCCGGTAATTCCCTCCAACCACTCTCTCGGGTCTCTATCTCCGGTCGCTTTTTCACCGGTTATGTCCTCATCGGTCGTTATCTCACCTGGCCATCTCTTTTAGGTCACTCTCTCGACGGTTACACTGCCATCAGTCACTCTCTTCAGGGTCATACTCTAACGGACCACTCACTTTCTGATTATATTCTCTCTCTCTCTCTCTCTCTCTCTCTCTCTTTCTGGGCACATTAAAATAACACCACTAGAGCACTTAGTTCGCCACAAACTAATAGTTGACAGTCAGTCAGGGTTTCGGACAAAATATTCTTATCATAAGGCCCTAACAAACATGATATGTGTAGCGCGTGCGTGCGTGCGTACGTGTGTGTGTGTGTGTGTGGGTGGGTGTGTGTGTGTGTGTGTGTGGGTGGGCAAAAGGACTGCCTACAAAGGACATTCATAAGGAAATACTTCCTGTTTATGCCGACAAATGTTTGTCCCGTAAAGCGGCGCATACCTGGGTAGACAAATTTTCTCAAGGACGTAAAATTGTTAATGAAATCCGATCAAAGTTACGCCATCAGCAGGGAAGATTATGCTGACCGTGTTCTGGGATTGTCAAAGCGTGCTTTTAACCAATTTCAAGAAGAAAGGTGACAATGTGAATTCTGAATTGTACTGTGAAGTTATATCGATGCTTGGTGATGCAATTGAAAGAAAACGTCCAGGACTGCTGACTAGAGGAGTGTTTCTTCTTCATGACAATGCCAGACCATATACGGCTCGATTAACTCAGGAGAAAATTAACCAACTAAGGTGGGAAGTTCTGGAACATCCACCTTACAGCCCCGACTTAGCCCCTAGCGATTTCCACCTTTTTGGTCCACTGAAAACACACCTTGGCGGGAGACATTTCGCGAATGACGCCAAAGTTGAATGTGAAGTGAAAACGAGATTTAGAAAACAGAGTACGCAGGTCAATGCAGCCGGTTTGGGAGGACTGATAAAACGATGGGATAAGTGCATCAATGTTGGTGGACATTATGTTGAGAAATACAGGAATAATGTATGTATAAAAATAAACTGGTTTCAAGTTGTTATCATATTTAGTTATTTTTCTACAACCTTTTGTGAGTTACTTATTGACTTCCTCTCGTAATCTTCCCTCATATCTTTCCTCGTTATGCGATCTATTTGCAGACGATTACACAGTATATACGAACGCTGTTGATTATAATGTGCTAAAATCGTCCTTGCAACGGGAATTAAATATTGTAGTTAACTGGAGTTATGCAAACCGCTTGCAAATTAACATTTTTAAATCAAAATATATGTTAATAGCAACCAGGCAAAGACGTCACACTCTAATCTCACAGACAACTCTGCAGTTGCACAGTTATAGCAAGCCTATACAAAGTACAAACGAGCACAAAGCACTGGGTCTTATCATTGATCAAAATGCCATTTGGAGGTGGCAGGTTCGAATCCCGGTCGGTAACTATAGCTTTCATCTTCTTCTTTCGTTCGCTTGAAATATGTCTATAACTGAAATGTTGTCTCCTGTATGAATCTAACAGTCTTTTTTAGTTCACTCAGCTGTCCAAAGAGTTTATCTTCCACAGTTGTCCCTCCCGGCCAGAAGGTTCGCCTGGATATGTTGTAGTTTGGGCAGTCCTGGAGTATGTGCTCTGCTGTCTGCGACGCCACTCCACATGTGCACATGGCTGTGTCACCAATCTTGAATTTTGTATACATGTGGTTGCATAATCTATTGTGCCCTGTTCTGAGGCGCAGAATAATGACCTGTTCTGGTCTGTTCATAACGTGGTATAGCTTTCAAATTTTATGTTGTCTTGTGCATACTCTAGTGTCTACTTCTTTCTTCTCCTTCTGTGAGCGCCAAACAATACTACGTGTGTTTATATATGCAGCTGTTTCAGTGGCTTCAACTGGTTCCCAAATTGATTTTCTGTGTTATCAGACAGACAATGGGATCAACGCTTTGTGCCACATTTATTGAAAGACAGAATATCCAGTGGTTTGGCCATGTCGTTAGAATGCAACACCAACAACTACCACAACTGACCCTACATCAAAGATCATCTGCGACGAGACCAATAGGAAGTCCAAGAAGAAAATGGATTGACGACATCAAAGACATTGTACAGCCACACGGAATGACACTATCAAGTGCCGCCCATCGGGCACTGGAGCACAAATTATTCCTCCCCACGACGCTTGACGGCAGAAGTACCATTAACCGCAGCAACGTTGCGACGAGAGTTACTTAAACTGATTTTTCAATGTCGTTGCAAACTATTTTGCCCAGAGTGATCATAAGATTGTTACAAATGTTCTTAAACGGAGTGCACCCACAACAAACTAGTGTACAGTGCACCCGACTTGTGTTGGATGTTAACATATATCTTTTGTGCTTGTCTGGGTGGTTACAGTCAGGATGCTCGAATGATGACGTCATAGTGAACCAAGGTATTTATGTATCTTTACAACGCATTAAAGAATTGTTTTTCCTGCCGATGAGGACATGGTCCACTTCTTATGAGAACATAGCTAATAATGCACCGACGATCTTAACGTTTGCCCAAATTGTCATGCTCTGTAGCGGACTCACAAGGAATGCTGAGAAGTGTGAAGAGAGGTATGCTCAGGGTGAAGGCAGACATGCTGAGGAGGGTTAAGACAGGTATGCTGAGGGTGAAGACAGGTATGCTGAGGATTGTGAAGACAGGCACGCTGAGGGTGAAGACTGGTATGCTGAAGAGGGTGAAGACAGGCATGCTGAAGAGAGTGAAGACAGGCATGCTGAGGAGGGTGAAGACAGGCATGTTGAGGAGGGTGAAGACAGGCATGCTGAGGGTGAAGACAGGAATGCTGAGGAGGGTGAAGACAGGCATGCTGAGGGTGAAGACAGGCATGCTGAGGAGGGTGAATACAGGTATGCTGAGGGTGAAGACAGGTATGCTGAGGAGGTAGAAGACAGGCATGCTGAGGAGGGTGAAGACAGGAATGCTGAGGAGGGTGAAGACAGGCATGCTGAGGACGGTGAAGACAAGTATGCTGAGGGTGAAGACAGGTATGCTGAGGAGGGTGAAGGGAGGCATGCTGGGGAGTGTTAAGACATGCATGCTGAGGAGGGTGAAGACAGGCATGCTGAGGGTGAAGACAGGCAAGCTGAGGGTGATGATAACCATGCTGAAGAGGGTGAAGACAGGCATGCTGAGGTTGAAGACAGGCATGCTGAGGAGTGTGAAAACAGACATGCTTATGGTGAAGACAGGTATGCTGAGAGTGAAGACAGGCAAGCTGAGGAGTGTGAAAACAGACATGCTGATAGTGAAAACAGGTATGCTGAGAGTGAAGACAGGCAAGCTGAGGGTGAAGACAGGCATGCTGAGGAGGGTGAAAACAGACATGCTGATTGTGAAGACAGGTATGCTGAGGGTGAAGACAGGTATGATGAGGAGGGTGACGACAGGTTTGCTGAGGGTGAAGACAGGTATGCTGAGGGTGAAGACAGGTATGCTGAGGAGGATGAAGACAGGCATGCTGAGGAGGGTGAAGACAGGAATGCTGAGGAGGGTGAAGACAGGCATGCTGAGGAGTGTTAAGACAGGTATGCCGAGGAGGGTGAAGACATGTATGCTGAGGGTGAAGACAGGTATGCTGAGGGTGAAGACATGTATGCTGAGGAGGGAGAAGTGAGGCATGCTGAGGAGAGTGAAGACAGGAATGCTGAGGAGGGTGAAGAAAGGCATGCTGAGGACCGTGAAGACAGGTATGCTAAGGGTGAAGACAGGTATGCTGAGGAGGGTGAAGGGAGGCATGCTGAGGAGTGTTAAGACATGCATGCTGAGGAAGGTGAAGACAGGCATGCTGAGGGTGAAGACAGGCATGCTGAGGGTGATGATAACCATGCTGAAGAGGGTGAAGACAGGTATGCTGGGGTTGAAGACAGGCATGCTGAGGAGTGTGAAAACAGACATGCTAATGGTGAAGACAGGTATGCTGAGAGTGAAGACAGGCATGCTGAGGAGTGTGACGACAGGTATGCTGAGGGTCAAGACAGGTATGCTGAGGTTGAAGACAGGCATGCTGAGGAGTGTGAAAACAGACATGCTAATGGTGAAGACAGGTATGCTGAGAGTGAAGACAGCCATGCTGAGGAGTGTGACGACAGGTATGCTGAGGGTGAAGACAGGTATGCTGAGGGTGAAGACGGGTATGCTGAGGAGGGTGAAGACAGGCATGCTGAGGAGGGTGAAGACAGGAATGCTGAGGAGGGTGAAGACAGGCATGCTGAGGACGGTGAAGACAGGTATGCTGAGGGTGAAGACGGGTATGCTGAGGAAGGTGAAGGGAGGCATGCTGAGGAGTGTTAAGACAGGTATGCTGAGGAGGGTGAAGGGAGGTATGCTAAGGAGAGTGAAGACAGGTATGCTGAGGAGGGTGAAGACAGGAATGCTGAGGAGGGTGAAGACAGGAATGCTGAGGAGGGTGAAGACAGGCATGCTGAGGGTGAAGACAGGTATGCTGAGGAGGGTGAAGACAGGCATGCTGAGGAGGGTGAAGACAGGAATGCTGAGGAGGGTGAAGACAGGCATGCTGAGGACGGTGAAGACAGGTATGCTGAGGGTGAAGACAGGTATGCTGAGGAGGGTGAAGGGAGGCAAGCTGAGGAGAGTAAAGACAGGTATGCTGAGGAGGGTGAAGACAGGAATGCTGAGGAGGGTGAAGACAGGATTGCTGAGGAGGGTGAAGACAGGCATGCTGAGGGTGAAGACAGGCATGCTGAGGTTGATGATAGCCATGCTGAAGAGGGTGAAGACAGGTATGCTGAGGTTGAAGACAGGCATGCTGAGGAGTGTGAAAACAGACATGCTGAGGGTGAAGACAGGTATGCTGAGGGTGAAGACAGGTATGCTGAGAGTGAAGACAGGCAAGCTGAGGGTGATGACAGGTATGCTGAGGGTAAAGACAGGTATGCTGAGAGTGAAGACAGGCAAGCTGAGGGTGAAGACAGGTGTGCTGAGGGTGAAGACAGGCATGCTGAGGAGGGTGAAGACAGGAGGGTGAAGACAGGTATGCTGAGGGGGGTGAAAACAGGTATGCTGAGGGTGAAGACAGACATGCTGAGGAGGGTGAAGACAGGCATGCTGACGGTGAAGACAGACATGCTGAGGGTGACGACAGATATGCTGAGGGTGCAATGTTCACTTCTGGATTTTCCTTCCATCCTGTTTGGTGTGCTATGTGGCACTTGCTATGTGGCACCCACCCACAAACACATCTCCCCACCTGCCCACACATATCCCCTACCCATAAACACCCAAAAACACACACCTCCCACACACCCCCGACAACCCCATATACCCCACCACACACATCCGCCGCTCACACACGGTGAAGACAGGCATGTTGAGGGTTAAAACAGACATGCTGAGGGTGAAGATAGGCATGCTGAGGAGGGTGAAGACAGACACGCTGAGGAGGGTGAAGACAGGGATGCTGAGGAGGGTGAAGATAAGTATGCTGAGGATGAAGACAGGTATGCTGAGTAGTGTCAAGACAGACATGCTGAGGGTGAAGAAAGACATGATGAGTGTTACGACAGGTATGCTGAGGGTGAAGATAAGTATGCTGCGTGTGAAGACAGGCATGCTGATTAGGGTGAAGACAGGTATGCTGCGGGTGAAGACAGGCAGTCTGAGGAGTGTGACGACAGACATGCTGAAGGTGAAAACAATCAGTCTGAGGAGTGTGAAGACAGGCATATTGAGGATGATGACAGGTATTCTGAGGACGGTGAAGACAGGCATGCTGAGAGTTAAGACAGGCATGCTGAGGGTGAAGACAAGCGTGCTGAGGAGGGCGAAGACAGTTTTGCTGAGGAGAGTGAAGACAGGTATGCTGAGTGTGAAGACAGAAATGATTCGTCCAGAGTGACATGCTTCAGTTTAACAATAAATCAATGATAGGGACCGCATTGGTTGGATGTTACTCCTAGGAAACGAGCCCAGGATGCGCCGGGAAACGAGCAGGCGGACAGATTCGCTGGGTTTTCACTCCTGAGTGGGGTTTTCGTACACGGCACAGCTGATATGAGCAGGGACTTTTGGGATCTGTGCATAGTCTGTGCTTAGATAAGATGTTGCTGTAAAGAGTGGTCAGAAGATCTGGCCGTCACTCTGTACTCTGAGAAAAAACTATGCGACTGTATCCGTATTGGGGCTTTTCGCGGATTGGTGATGACGTGAATGAATAGGGATGTAATAAGTGATGTAACGTCTGTGCTTAACGTCACAAATGTTCTTACCTCAGAAAATACCTTCTGGAATTCAATGCTCTCGTCGTCGATCTCATAGAACATGACCAGTGTGATGTTCTTGCGCTCCAGAAACGGGGTGAAGTTGTCGCTATTCAGACTGAACACTTCCGGCGCTTCAAAGAAGAAATCGCGAATCGGTTCGTCGTAGGGCTTTTCCACTGCTGGTAAGTCAGCCGTCGCGTCATGGTGAACTCGAGATTCCCTTTTGTCAAGAACATCGTAACTTAGATCGGGATGATATATACATATATAAGGTAGTTCCTTTGTGGGCTTTGGAAATGGTATGGTGCCTTTGCGAGGCGTTAAGAACTTCGACGGCGGTGACTCGAGTGCCCAGCAAGGCGGCGATTTCGGCTTTGGTGGCGTTGTTGATTGCTTATGTAGTAGTTTGTCAAGTGCAGAAGGTAAGAATGAATGCTTGCTTTTCTTTTTAGATGCCATGTTGTTTGAGACAATTCTGAACACGGAGCTGCTGTGTGTAAGAGACGCCTGTTAGTGCAACTGCTGCCGAGGTCGTTGTCCGACCTGCTTTGGTTTACAATCAAACTAGAAACATGGTGTTGTGTGATAACATATCAATGTTCGCATCCGGTGCCTTTGTGTGTGCACTGCATCGTGCAGTGAAGATGTTGCGCTGTCATTTTTTGTTTATTGCGTGTACTACTGGATGTTCAAAGAAAATACGGAATTAGCATTAATGTTCCTAATAGTGTATATCCATCCATCCATCATGTGCCATGCCGGTAAGCGTGGGCGGTCATTTTCTGCCATCTCACTCGATCACCAGAGTCGTGGATCAGCTCCGTGTTTCTGTATCGACCATGCCACAAGGCCAAGCCATCCAGGTACTTGCTTCTAGGTCTTCCCCTTGGTATATATATATATATATATATATATATATATATATATATATATATATATATATATTTATTTATTTATCGTTTCTTTACTTATTCAGTCTTTCGGTAGAGATTTGTTCGCAGCAGACGAGCATAATCTCCGGCGGGCCTATACTCGCTGGTCGCGAGATCCGCACAGTGGAAGTATGGGAGATTTGCTTGCAAATAGACAGGCAATATCTCCTGCGGTAGCTATGGCGGGCCTATTCCCGCTGGTCGCGGGGACCGCTATAAGTCAGGTGGGGAGTCTGACGATAGTGCACGCTTTACACAGGTCCGGACACTTGTGGTTGACAGATGTGCGCGCCCTCATGGTCCGGGCACGTACAAGGCCCTCACCTGTGGGACATGGCTGAACGCCTCTAAGCCGGGTCCCTTGGGTGTCAGGGTCTGGCCATAACTCGCCACCGGCTCGTGGTGGTGAGGTCTCGGTGGATTGACGCTGAGCCGCCAGCGTCTGCAGCCTACCTTGTGCCAGACGTATTGGTTACCCATTCCTCTGGAATACACAAGACTAGGCCGAGAGAGAAATCATGTCGTTTGGGCATCACATGATTTCTGAAGCTCTGCCCAGACATTGTGTTGGAATATTGGCCACATTCCACTCAAATACTTTGGTCTGTCAAGACTGCAAGGTGTCTACTTATATATATAATATAATAGTGTATATAAGTCAACCAAATGTTGAGTAAGAACAAAGACGTCTAGTTCACAACCTTTTGAAGTAAACGCTGGTGTACAACAATAATGTATGAGAAGGCAGAGACAATGGTGATAGATTGAAAGTCAGAAACCATATCAATACAAACAAAGAACTCGGAAATAAAACAAACAGCGAATTTAAATGTCTAAGCCAATTCTTACATCAGTCGGGGGAATGGATAGAGCATTTGACACACCCTGTGCAAAGACAAATCAGGTAATGGGAAACTACCCGCTTTCCTGTCACATAGAAAGATACAGGGTGTATTTTTTATGACTGTGCAGTGTTTGAAAATATTGCCGGTCCAAGTTTGGTATTTACCTATTATGTTGCATGAACTTAACAAAGGGTGAATACAAAACTTGGACTGGCAATATTTTCATTAAAAATGCACCATGTAAAAGCAAATCTCGTAGATCTATTTTTCGGCATATATTACATTACCAATGTCAAACATTTCGAATATCTTTTCGTCATTAATTACCAGCAATGGTGATACAATGAATTAAATTAGAAGACGTATTTCTATTGCTTTTTAAATACTAAAACAACTGAATAGATTTTGGCGTGGGATAAATAATCCTACAACCATTAGATTGTTAAGAGTATGTATCTTTTCCATTGCAACATACGACTGTGAGACCTGGACACTTACTAAACAAGCTAAACAGCACATAAATTCCTTTCAATATAAATGTTATGGACGGGTTCTAAGATTTTATTGCATACAGCAAAGAACAAATGCATCAATACGACAAGATCTGAATATTAAAGAAGGGTGGCATCTAAAGACGGTTAAGCAAAGAAATTTGAAATATTTTGGTAGCTTGAAAGGTCATGAAAGTGTGGTGAGAACAATCATGAAAGAGTATATGCCTGGAAGGGAGAAAGAGTGAGGCCAAAGAGAAGTAGGGTTCGGGATGTAGCAGACGAACTCCAGATGGGTGTATCGGACGTGGGGCATCTTTCTCATGACCGAGAATATTTCCGGACAGTTGTTATGGGAGCGAAGTTCTGCAAAGGACATACTACTTACTGAATGAATGTCAGACACGGACGCTTACTACAACTAGTGAGCGCAAAATCATAAAAACAGAGATGAGATGCTTTAGAGGAGCTGCCAGAGTAGCTGTTAGAGATAACATTAGGAATGAAGAATTTGGAAGACTAGGTCTGACACAAGTCATGCACTTCATTAAAGAACAACAGATTTAATGATTTGGTCACCCCACAAGAATGCCCTGGTACCATCTGCCACAAAGATCAACATTGAAGAAATATAATGGATACCGGGGAAGACTACGTAAAAGCGGGAGTAATGGTGTCAAGAACAACCTTAGATAAATGAATACCAACTTACAAAGAGCAATAGAAAGAGCGGATAAAAGACCTTTACCCCAACACTTCAGTGAGGTAATTGGAGGAAGAAACGAAGACGAGATGAAGAAGCGTTTACATAACACTGAATACTGAATTTAAGAATAGCAGTCAACTTCACTCGGGATATTCGGACACATGATCCGTCCCACAATTAAAAAACCACCGAATACTCCAGTGGCAATCTGATTAAACATCCGCCTGGCGTTTCCTCTGAGCTTTGAATATCGGCCAAATCCTCCACTCACTCTCTTCCAAACCAGTCTTTCCAGATAAGGAAACTCCGTTAGTTCAGCTGCACCCTCCCACAGATTCATAAGAGCATTGACCACAATATCTTTGTCATAAGGTATCTCTTCCCAGAGAGGCAGCAGCTGCAGCTAATCTACCAGCCGGTACACTGCACATCTGCCTGCTCAGGCAACGCTCCATGGAATGCTGGCAATGTCCACTCTGGCGTGGATTACAGTAGTGCTCACATATTGGTCACATGTTGACGCATCCACTGTCTGAACACTTACACATCATAGGCAGCGGACAACATGGATGATGCTATAAATATAATGAGGATGCTATAAATACAATTAATGTATGATGGGTCGGTGTTGAGAGGTAGGAGAAGTGCCTGGGGGATCTTAGCAAAAGCTAATGGTCGACGTTTGGTGCAGGAGAGCCTGGCATATGATACCACAACATCTAGCTTAGGAATGGAGGTGGAGGAGTTCAGCTTTCCGCTGGATGAAGAATACGATAGACACACACATCGTGATTGTAACTGACTAAGAACGCATGCTGAGGAAGGTGAGGACAGGCAAGCTTTAGGCAGAGTGACTTGCTTCGCATCGGAGGTCACGGGTGGCAAGCATCGCCTGGATCTTTTCTCCGGAGAATGCCGGTGTGCTGGGGTTATGAACAGGCGCACAGATTGGCTGGCTCTGCAAAACTTGGTCGAGTATTGATGCATGACAAGACAGGCGTGGTTGTGGCCTTGTGGGAGCACGTGTACATCTTGGAGGAGCAAATGGATCACCATGGTCTGGCAAGGATGAGACCACGAGGAGTGACAAGGGGATCTGGTCGAAGCTCGACGCTCAGAGGAAAGGTGAGACGAATATATAATCACATTGGTACTGGTACTTTTGGTGTTGGAACTCGCCAAGTAGCAGTGCAAGAAAAATGACGCAAATGAAAGAGAGAGAGAGAAATCGCAAACTAAAACGGACGAGTAACTAAAGAGCTGACCTAGAAAGGTGAAAACGTCAGAGAAATTGTCAACAACAACAAACAATCAGATCACGTAGCTTGACCAAGGAGGCAGCACGATTCCATTCTCAGGAACGAGATAACTTATGTACTGGCTGGACTCCACTGGAATGACCAACGAATATTGGAGAGAAGAACGGCATTAGTAATATCATGGACAGATGCGATCATATCGGATTGAGCATTGGCAAGTAGAACAAGGGGACTTAGAGACAGTTTTATGAAGGACAGAGGCACTAGGACATTATCGGTGAAATTAATTAATATGTCCAACAAGTCAATTCATTTTTACATTTGTCACTACCGTCCCGCCTGGCCATAACAGGCACAGTAATAATCAATTGTAAGTGCTATCATTGCCATTTTGAATAATATGACAACTTAGACATGGACAATTAAATATTGCCGCAATATAATGCATCCTGGCTCGGAGTCCTTATTCACCGTTGATTTTGCGTTGCGACAGTTTCTGTTGGATTGGTATCACCCTGGACCCTTTTGAGCGTTTTGTTCATGTTGCTTCAATTATCGTAAGTTACCGTCTAGCAGAACTCTTCGCTGGCTGCTGAGGATGGGGACTGAGCGCTGATGGGAATGCCCCGAATGCTGTGATATCGGTTCCTAAATCAATCAATCAATCTATCAATACAATTAATGTCAATACGAATATACTAGTGAAATGACATGGCCATGCTCAGAAGCTTATATGTCCTTGTGTGTGTATATATATATATATATATATATATATATATATATATATATATATATATATATATATATATATTCTTCTTCAGCGTTCCGAGCCATTGAGGTTCTTTGCTGCAAATACAATCCGTCTCCATTCGTCTCTCTGGTGGACCTTCTCTTGCCAGTCGTTGATTCCAAGTGCTTGTAGGTCTGTACATGTATTATCTCTCCACCGCCTTCTTGGTCTACCTCGGGGTCTACGGTCATTTATTTCCTGAGTGTAAGCGAGTTTTGTTTCCCTATTATCTTCCATTCTTTCTATATGCCCCAGCCATTGTAGTCTATTAGCCTTCATGATACCAGTGATTAGCGGGGACTTAAACAGATCATAAATGTCTTTGTTACTTCTTCTTTTCCACTCTCCACTTTGTGTATCCCTAATGGGTCCAAAGATGCGTCTTAAAATTTTGTTCTCAAAGGTTTGTAACAAGGCTTCGTCTCCTTTCGTTGTACTCCAGGTTTCAGAGCCATACAGCACAACTGGTCTGATCAGTGTTTTGTATATTGTGATTTTGGTATTACGAGATAGCGCCTTTGATTTTAGTAGATGTTGTAGTGCATAGTATATCTTATTTCCAGAGTTGATTCTAGTTTGTATTTCTTCCCTTATGATGTTGGAGCAGTTGAAGATCGTACCCAGGTATTTGTATGTTTCCGTTCTTTTAATGGTCATATTATCTATTTGTATGTGGCCAGAGTTTCTAGCCATTCCGTCTCTTGAAATTACCATATATTCTGTCTTATCTTGGTTGATAACCAGCCCCATCTGTTGGGCTTTTTCCTTTAAGTGAGTCAATATTTCCAATGTCTTTTGTTCACTTTGCCCTATAATATCTATATCATCTGCATAACCAAGCAGCTTGGATGTTCCTCCAATATCACATTCCTCCTTTACCTTCCTTACAACTTTCTCTAGAGCCAGATTGAAGAGTAGCGGCGATAGTGCATCACCCTGTTTCAAGCCAGATGTTATTTGGAAGGGGTCTGATTTCCTGCCTTTATATGTTACTATATTATAAGTATCTTCCATGCATAGTCTGGTCATGTTGATTAACTTCCTTGGTATTCCAAATTCCTGCATAGCATTCCATAGACTATTCCTATGGACACTATCATAAGCCTTTTTAAAATCCACAAAAATGTTATGGAGATCTCTTTTATATTCCCAATGTTTCTCGGCTATTTGTCGTAAGATAAATATCTGATCTATTGTTGATCTGTTTTGTCTAAAACCTGCCTGGTAGTCACCTAATATGTCTTCTGAATATGGTTTTAGTCTATTTAGTAATACTGCGGATAGTATCTTATAGCTTGTGGACAGTAGTGATATTCCTCTATAATTTCCACATTGGAACTTGTCTCCTTTCTTAAAGATAGGTATCAATAATGACTCTTTCCAGTCATGGGGTAATTCTTCTGTCCTCCAGATTTTTAATATTAGTTCGTATAGCTTTAGATGTAATGCATGGCCACCTGCCTTTATAAATTCAGCAGCAATTCCATCAGTCCCAGTTGCCTTATTGTTTTTAAGTCGTGTGATTACATATAGGATTTCTTCAAATGTAGGTTCTTCAATTTGTGGTTCGCATGTTAGAACCTCTTCCTGTGAGAAAATGTTACTTGGAGCTTCACAATTTAGTAATTCAATAAAATATTCTTTCCATGTGTTGCACATTTCCTCATTGGTATTTATCATATTCCCATTTTTGTCTTTTAAACCATATGTGTTTTGTTGGTGCCCTCGTTTCATTGACTTCAGTTCTTTAAAAAATTTTCTGGATTCATTTTTCTGGTGATTAGTTTCCATATCTTTGATTATATTACTCATATATTCTCGCTTCTGCTGTCTGACTATTTTTGTAGCCTCTTTACATTCATTTCTATAATGCTCTTCCTTTTGGATGTTATTGATGTCATTTAACCATACATGTCTGGCATTCTTCTTCCTAATGACTGCTTCTTCACATTTTTGATTGAACCATCTGTTCTTTCTATGCGTGGTTAACACACCGAGACATTCTTCTGCGGTAGACTGAATTGTATTCTTGATGTTCAACCAAGTTTGGTCAATGCTTTCCTCCAAAGGGTTTTGCAGAGTTTCAAGTTTACATTTTATTTCATCTGTAAATTTCTCTTTGACTGTAATGTCTTGCAGTTTTTCTCTGTTATATGTTGGGTGTAATCTTTGTAATTAGAAAGCTCTCTTAAGTTTTATTTTAAATTTTGCTCCAACGAGGAAGTGGTCACTGTGGCACTCAGCTCCTCTATAACTTCTGACTTGCTGTATGTTTGATGCATTTCTGTTGTTAATTAAAATGTGATCTATTTGATTATAGGTTCTCTTGTCACATGATTTCCAAGTTTGTTTGTGTATATCCTTTCTTTGTAGTCTGGTACTGCTAACCTGCAGTCCTTTGGCTTCTGCCAGGTTGATGACTCTCCATCCATTATCATTTGAAGTTGTATGTAGGCTTTCCATACCGGCCACTTTTTTATTAGTTTGCTCTCTACCTATTTTTGCATTGAAGTCTCCCAGCACAATCAGGATGTCCTGTTTGGGGGTTTCTTCTATGACATCTTCCAGATCATTATAAAAGTCTTCTTTAATATCATCTTCTTTCTCTTCAGTAGGTGCATGTACATTAATCATCGTTATATTTTTCCATTTACCTTTTATTCGTAATTTACTAATCCTGTCATTAAAAGCTTTAAAGTTTAAAACGTTCCCCCATAACTCTTTTTTGATGACAAATCCTGTTCCTAATTCATGTTTATTTTGGGTGTTTCCTCCATATATTATAATCATTCCATTTTGCTCTAAAGTACCCTCTCCTGGCCACCTTATTTCTTGAATTGCTGTTATATCCATTTGATATTCAATCAGCTCCCGGGTTAGTTCTTCGGCCGCTCCAGCTCGATATAGTGTCCGTACATTCCATGTTCCAAATCTCAAAAGTCCTTTAACGTTCCAAGGTCGTTGTCCAGATAAGTCAGTCCGATATCGAGGCTCATGTATTTGTTTCGTAACAAAGAAAGGTTTTTACAAAGGTGGGGATGTTAACCCCACGCTTCAACCCCCAACCTGGAGGACCAGGGTGTTTCTCTTTGTCTGTTCTCTACCCTTTGACCTGTCCGGCTTGGGAGGCCCTGCTGGTAGCTACGCTACCGCCGGCATAGCTCTCAGGGTCATTGAGAAACTCAAGCTCCCCCACCACGACAAGGTGGAAACACCATCGGGGGAGATATATATATATATATATATATATATATATATATATATATATATATATATATATATATATATATATGTATGTATATATATATATATATATATATATATATATATATATATATATATATATATATATATATAGATTTGCACATCCTTTACAGGGCATCGCTGTCAACACCAACATTTTACCGCTATCATTGGTCTCTTGGCAAGATTACGCTCATTAGTTTGCCATTGATTTCTGACTCTCACTCATCACGTAAGTTACCAACGCGGCGAGAACAGCTTCTAATTCTCCAACGCTGCGTTACCCTACGTGGATAAACGGAATTACGGAGAAAGTCGTTTAATCCCTAGGCCAGGGAGACCGGCATATGTCTATATAGATACAATTATTACGTATTCAGGAGGAAAGGAATGCATAAATAAAAAGCCAGCTGACATTTTCTATAAAGTTAGTTGCATATCCTTTACAAGACGTTGCAGTCAACCCCAGCACTTTGGCTGTTAAGAATTTCTTGGCAACTCTACGTTCAGTAGTTTGCCATTGCTTTCTGAATCACCGACACCGACACCATTTTATGAAAACCAGCGCAAGTCGGTCTGCTTCTAAATCTCCTACAGCTGTGTTTCGCCACGGAGCCGGCAAGTTTGGATAAGCAGAATGCAGAATCTACAAGTATGACCAGCTTTTGGACAATGACCGATGAATCTGGCATCTAAACTACAAGACACACTTCTGAATATCAACATCATCATCATGTGCAATCTCGGTAAGCGTGTGTGGTCAAGTTTGGCCATCTTACACGATGACCAGAGTCGTGAATTAGTTCTGTCAGTATACTACAGGCATCTTACACGATGACCAGAGTCGTGAATTAGTTCTGTCAGTATACTACAGGCATCTTACACGATGACCAGAGTCGTGAATTAGTTCTGTCAGTATACTACAGGCATCTTACACGATGACCAGAGTCGTGAATTAGTTCTGTCAGTATACTACAGGCATCTTACACGATGACCAGAGTCGTGAATTAGTTCTGTCAGTATACTACAGGCATCTTACACGATGACCAGAGTCGTGAATTAGTTCTGTCAGTATACTACAGGCATCTTACACGATGACCAGAGTCGTGAATTAGTTCTGTCAGTATACTACAGGCATCTTACACGATGACCAGAGTCGTGAATTAGTTCTGTCAGTATACTACAGGCATCTTACACGATGACCAGAGTCGTGAATTAGTCCTGTCAGTATACTACAGGCATCTTACACGATGACCAGAGTCGTGAATTAGTTATGTCAGTATACTACAGGCATCTTACACGATGACCAGAGTCGTGAATTAGTTCTGTCAGTATACTACAGGCATCTTACACGATGACCAGAGTCGTGAATTAGTTCTGTCAGTATACTACAGGCATCTTACACGATGACCAGAGTCGTGAATTAGTTCTGTCAGTATACTACAGGCATCTTACACGATGACCAGAGTCGTGAATTAGTTCTGTCAGTATACTACAGGCATCTTACACGATGACCAGAGTCGTGAATTAGTTCTGTCAGTATACTACAGGCATCTTACACGATGACCAGAGTCGTGAATTAGTTCTGTCAGTATACTACAGGCATCTTACACGATGACCAGAGTCGTGAATTAGTTCTGTCAGTATACTACAGGCATCTTACACGATGACCAGAGTCGTGAATTAGTTCTGTCAGTATACTACAGGCATCTTACACGATGACCAGAGTCGTGAATTAGTTCTGTCAGTATACTACAGGCATCTTACACGATGACCAGAGTCGTGAATTAGTTCTGTCAGTATACTACAGGCATACGCACCAATAGGTGACAACAGAGAAGCTACAGATGCATGTTACTATGTATAAAAGTGATACAAGGTGCAATCATATTAGTAGAGAACTTGGTGACAACTGACAAGATTGAGGGGAACAAGACCAAGGGGAAGGCAAAGAAGTGAATATCTAGATGGCTCGGCCACATGGCTTGGTAGAGGAAAAACAAAGTGGACTTTAAATAAAATTGCTACTACCATGATAAAAATGGCGACTTTTCGGTGGATTTTGTAGTGAGGGAGGAGCATGTGTGGAAATATCCCCGGAGTAATCATGGCCATTGTTAAATTCAGTATTCCCGTGAGATGGAAAATGAGCAGACAAGCTGAAAAACATCCAATGACTGTGGAAATGTGGTTTCTGGGGAGCATGACAAGAATATAATGGGCAAATAGAAAAAGCAATGAGCAAGTCCTACAGGGAGCTCATGATAACCGTAAACATATTAGATAAATTTGACGTAGGGAGACAAGATTATTTTTGGCACGTTATGAGAAGACATAAACTGGAAAAGTTGTGACAACTGGCTAGATTGAGGGGCAAAGAACAAGAAGAAGGCAAGGAAGTAAATATCTGGATGGCTTGGACAAATGAAATAATCGAGACAAAAACTCAGAGCTGATCCACGACTATGTTGATCGGGTGAGATTGACATGGCTTAGCGGCATAACACATGATGATTGATTGATTGATTGATTGATTGATTGATTGATTTAGGAACCGACATCACAGCATTCGGGGCATTCCCTTAAGCGCTACGTCCCCATCCCCAGAAGCCAGCGAAGAGTTCCAACCCCAATAGTACCAGTAGCAATCTGATTATAAGTCCATCTCGCCTTTCCTCTGAGCGTCGAGCATTAGCCAGATCCCCTCGTCACTCCTCGCTGTCGCATTCTTGCCAGACCATGGTGATCCATTTGTTCCTCCGAGGTGTACACGTGCTCCCACAAGGCCGCAACCACGTCTGCCTTATCATGCATCAATACTCCACCAAGTTTTGCAGAGCCAGCCAATCTGTCTGCATATTCATTCCCCAGCACACCGGCATGCCCCGGAGAAAAGATCCAGACGATGCTTGCCATGATGATTCCCATGTTAACATCCGTTAAAAAAAGCTCTATCCATTTATGTATCCGAAGTGCCGTAATTGTCTGACATTTACATCATTCAGGACGGTTTTCTCGAGTCATACATTCTGTTACACTTTCTTTTGTTCTTTCATATCATGATATTCTTACTACCTCCCTGCACATTCACATTCAGAGAGTATTCCGGCGGATGTGACGTCATCAATATTTTTTGTTGTCCCGGCCCCTTTACGTCGTTATCTGTCAAAGATGGTGCTTGTCACGAAGCGAAGTTGTAATTGTTTGATAGGATAAACTGTCAACCGACATCCTATTTCTGGCTGGGGAATATGTTATAGATTGTCAAACATCTAAACCATGACGGCTTCAAACTGAGCAGGAAGAATATAAAAGCAGAGACTGCATATCGTGACTCAGCAGGGTATGTCTGCGTTCCCAGTCATTGAAGTGTCATACAATTGAATTAGTTAGCAGGTTTGATATTTGTCCTTGTTAGCTGCTTCATTGTTCTTATTTGTTTTCTGTCTGTTGGGTGTCTGCCAGTCTGTCTTTTTTATCTATCTATATGTCGGTCTGATTGCCTACTTTCCTATATGTCTGAATATGTCTGTCAGTCTTTTTTTCCTATCTATAGGTCTGTCTGTCTTTCTGAGTGCCTGTCTGTCTGTATATATGTCTGTTGTTTTAATCTATCTATACATCTGTCTGTCTGTCTGTCTGTCTGTCTGTCTGTCTGTCTGTCTGTCTGTCTGCTTGCCTGTCTGCTTGTCTATATGTGTATGTATGTGTTTTTAGCTATCTATATGTCTGTCTGTCTGCTTACATGTCTGTCTTTGTCTGTATGTCTATATATCTGTCCATCTGTCTGTCTGTTCTTCTGTTTGTTTGTATGTATGTTTGTCTTTATCTATGTATATGTCTGTCTGTTTGCCTGTCTGTATGTATGTATTCCCACAGGAAGAGATTCTAACGTGTGAACCATAAATTGAAGAACGTGCATTTGAAGAAATCCTTTACGTAATCAGTTTTATTTTTCATCAAATAATTTTTTTTGGGGTAATCAATTAAATTTTAATTTTAATTTTTAATTTTTAATTTTTTAATTTTATTTTTAAAAAAATTTTAATTTTGTAATCAATTTTTTTTTTAAATGTGTAATCACACGACTTAAAAATAATAAGGCAACTGGGACTGATGGAATCGCTGCTGAATTTATAAAGGCGGGTGGCCATGCATTACATCTAAAGCTATACGAACTAATAATAAAAATCTGGAGGACTGAAGAATTACCCCATGACTGGAAAGAGTCATTATTGATATCTATCGTTCAGAAAGGAGACAAGTTACAGTGTGAGAATTATAGAGGAATATCACTACTGTCCATAAGCTATAAGATACTATCCGCAGTATTACTAAATAGTCTAAAACCATATTCAGAATACATATTAGGTGACTACCAGGCGGGTTTTAGACAAAACAGATCAATAATAGATCAGATATTTATGCAGGAATTTGGAATACCAAGGAAGTTAATCAACATGACCAGACTATGCATGGAAGATACTTATAATATAGTAACATATAAAGGCAGGAAATCAGACCCCTTCCAAATAACATCTGGCTTGAAACAGGGTGATGCACTATCGCCGCTACTCTTCAAACTGGCTCTAGAGAAAGTTGTAAGGAGGATAAAGGAGGAATGCGATATTGGAGGAACATCCAAGCTGCATGGTTATGCAGATGATATAGATATTATAGGGGAAAATGAACAAAAGACATTGGAAATATTGACCCACTTAAAGGAAAAAGCCCAACAGATGGGGCTGGTTATCAACCAAGATAAGACAGAATATATGGTAATTTGAAGAGAAGGAATGGCTAAAAACTCTGGCCACATACAAATAGATAATATGACCATTAAAAGAACGGAAACATAAAAATACCTGGGTACAATCTTCAACTGCTCCAACATCATAAGGGAAGAAATACAAACTAGAATCAACTCTGGAAATAAGATATACTATGCACTACAACATCTACTAAAATCAAAGGCGCTATCTCGTAACACCAAGATCACAATATACAAAACACTGATCAGACCAGTTGTGCTATATGGTTCTGAAACCTGGAGTACAACGAAAGGAGACTAAGTCTTGCTACAACCCTTTGAAAACAAAGTTTTAAGACGCATCTTTGGACCCATTAGGGATACACAAAGTGGAGAGTGGAAAAGAAGTAGTAACAAAGACATTTATGATCTATTTAAGTCCCCGCTAATCACTGGTATCATGAAGGCCAATAGACTACAATGGCTGGGGGTATATAGAAAGAATGGAAGATAATAGGGAAACAAAACTCGCTTACACTCAGGAAATAAATGACCGTAGACCCCGAGGTAGACCAAGAAGGCGGTGGAGAGATAATACATGTACAGACCTACAAGCACTTGGAATCAACGACTGGCAAGAGAAGGTCAAACAGAGAGACGAATGGAGACGGATTGTATCTGCAGCAAAGAACCTCAATGGCTCGGAACACTGAAGAAGAAGAAATATATATATATATATATATATCTGTCCGTCCGTCCGTCCTTCTGTCCGTCCGTCCGTCCTTCCGTCCGTCCGTCTGTCTGTCTGTCTGTCTGTCTGTCTGTCTGTCTGTCCACGTTAATGAGCTATATCCTGTCTTGGGTAGGTTGTCTATCTGGAACACGTTGCCAGAGCAGAAGCATCACGGTCTGTGCTTCCTGTGATGTCCACTGATAACGTGAGGGTCAGGGAGGGAGAAGTTCACAAACTTAATTATGTCTTTTTCATGAGAGAGTGGGAAGATCGCACGAGTGTAACATGATGAGATAAGATGAGATGAGATGAGATGAGATGAGATGAAATGAGAAGATCGGCCGCGAACTGCTACATATGTAGGTGCCCTTTCATGGTTACATCTGATATGTTTTATGCTTTTATGGTCTCTATTAATGTGATCTATTTATCGCCTTCTTATGTTGATTGTTTCAGGGCTCTCAGTGTTATACAATCATTCAAAAGCTAATCGTTGATTGTACTAACACCTGGTGTGAACCATCTCTTGGACAATGTCAGCCCCGGGGCCACCAATGCATCCAGCGTCGACTCCATCTTCTGGGCGAATTAGCACAGACAACTGGTTGTCCATCCCAGAATACACAAATATGCAACTATTGTTTCCGGGACAGACTTCGCGATTTCAGCTGTTTCAAAAGACACCGTCTGCCAAACGCAGCACTGAAAGATCCAAGCGAGAACCGTCTCCTACAGCACCAGTTGCTGCACACACTTCCCAAGGTCTGCCTGTGTCTAAGAAGCCGAACCTTAGCCCTGTGCTGACGCCAGATTCCACGAGTCACGACTTCAGAGTCAGCACTGATGCGTTCTTTGAGTCAGACCTGGTGTACAGCTTAACGGCGTCCAACTGTCGCGAGTTCCTCATGAGAAAAGCTGCAGCCCTGGTCTTGTTTTACTGTCCTCATGACAAAGGCATCAAGGAGATCAAGAAGCACTACTCATCGGTAAGGAGAAACAATATATCTTCTCTTCGGGCCCTATACTTGCCGCCCATTGGGACATCTGCCCTCAATAGTGCAATATAGTCAGAACTTGTGAAATCGCATGGCAGAAGCCGATTATCTTAACCCCATATACCATTTCATCTCACTTATTTAGCGTCGGCACTAGAAATCAAGGATAAACCATAGACCCCATCAAAACAGCCACGCTAACGGCTATACTGATCTGCCTCATCCGTGTCATCTGTCTCATCTGTCCATTGGTGTCCTAAATCATAAGGATTTTAAAGCCCTCACATTCCGTGTTCTGTTGCATGCGTGCTGACTTTTCTGTGCTTCGGCAGCGCAGGAGCTTGCTTGCTTGCTTGCTTGTGTTCGTTGGCTTGAGCTCCAACGCGAAGTCCTGTATGTCGGATGAAGGCATCCTGTTGTCCTACATCAGTGTGATGTCATACAGGACCTGAGGTTTGCGTGAGTATCCGTTGTCCCATGTCTGGCTTATTGGTGTGCAGACTGGTGGTTCCTCGCCGTACAGGCAGACACTCTCCGACTTCGGAGGAATCGGCGATCCTACTGACCTTAGCCAGGACCCCGAAGGGACCTGTTGCCCAGGACGCTCGACGAGGACGCGTCAATAGGTCTTGGCCAGTATATAACCCGGCCCTGGTGCCTTGGAAACACCTCTGCGTCCCAGCGCAGGAGCTGACATCAATGAACTTTAGCATAAAACATATAGTTTTGAACATGAACAATATTCTATACTTCTGTCCTTGACTTCCATGAGTGTCATTCAATAAATTGAATTTGTTTCTAATGCTACTGCAATGGCTGCAATTGTTATCCGACAGTTAATAAGGGCTTTCAAGAAAGAATGAACAGACTTGGCAAAGGCTGTTCCAGAAATGTCATTTCAACAAATACAAAACAGATAAACGCCATTTCAGCAGACATTCTTCAAGCAATAAATATTCGGTCAAGACTAAGACCAGAATATAGGAGCATAGATTTGTTCAGCTGTTAGTTGTATATCCTTTACTGAACGTCGCAGTCATTCCAGCATTGGTTTATTCTGGCTGTATGTAATATTTTGGCAAGTTTACGTTTAGTAGTTTGCCATTGCTTTCTGAGCGACAAGCAGGCATACCATTGTATGGAAATCAACGCTAGACGGTCTAATTCCAAATCGTCCACAGCAGTGTTAAAACGTGATATGCCGGATTACGAATTATATTATACATAATTATATTTGCCACAGAGCCGGCTGACTGATAATAAACAAGGAAGGAGGACTGTCCTAGCGCAACTAGTTAACGGTCCTTTAGGTGGCCATGTGTGGTAGGCTGCCACAGTTAATTATCTATACGACTCTGTTGCCAGTCTGCAGTTACAAGAAGTTTGTGAACACAACGCCTTTCGTCCAAACGATAGCAAGACGCTGGTGCGGTTGTAATAAACAATATATGTATTTATTGGTATCATGTGGCATTGCACATCTGGTACACAAAGTATGTATCCTAACAAGTGCTCGTACACGAATCTACATATCACTTGATGAGATTAGACTGTGTGGTTGCTATATGTCAGTAGACGGGACCTTGCCATTTCGAGTCGTCTGTTTCAACGTCTGGTCCACGAGTACTCGCAAGCCCACTATTTAACTCGGCAGACCATACAGTTATGTCCTCTAGTTCACGTGTTTTGCATGATTAGACGCCTGTACTACTCCGTTAGCCTTGTAGAGTACATGCAACACTGGCCAACTTCCCGTGGTGCATGGCGATCTTTTCTGTTGACTGTTGGTTGCAAGTTTGTATCACATTCATGTCATTGACATATGTTTATCATTTTGGTAATGATCATATGTAGGTGGCTGCACTTTCACATATTTGTTTACTATACCGTAAGGAAATCCTGCACTCGTGTGTCTAAACACAGGATAGAGGAGGTGTGTGGACACGTAGATTCTGGCGTATGCTGCCACCACTTCCTTCATGAGAATGAAGATGGAGGCGGTAATAGTGACCTTCCTGTGGCTGGAGTATAATAGACAACTTAGGTTGCATTTGCGACACTCTCGCACAGCATACTGGGTAAAATAGTAATTAGCATGTTCCGCGTAGAGTGGCTTGCATTGCTCAAGCATTTGGACTTTCTGCCCGGGACATGCGAGCGTGCCAGGAAATGACCAGGCGTGCATACTACTGCTGCCACTTCCTTGGAAGTTGATGTGCAGTTGAGACGCGAAGACTGGGCGGTGACGGCTCTCTGGGATCTAGCGGAAAGGGCAACAAAGCACAGGACCCGTGTCCGGAGAGGCGGATTCCAAGGCGAGGGGGACTAGAAAGTTTGGACTACACGGAACAAAAAGAAGGTAATGCACGAGGAGGTGTAGTGAGGATGTCACTGACGCCATTAGCATGGGGACTGTTGATTGAATGAGACTCGCAGGTGTGGAAATTCCCGAGAGCAGTAACGTTGATTCTTGATGTAATATGTCATGCAATTCACTAGATAAAGAGCAGTCATATACTCAGATCAATAGCATTGTGTTCTTCAACTTTTGCAGTCAAACGTCTTTGTGGGAAATAGTTGAAGTTCCAGCTCCCAAAGAGTAGCACTGGAAAGTGTCGTTCCATGTGACTTTACAATGCCTTTGATGGCGTCAATCCATTTTCTTTCCGGGAGTCTGCATAAGTTTGATAATACACAACATGTATCCTATGTTTAGCACCCGCTAACAAAACATTAATAAAATATAACGGCATTGCCACTAGTGCCGGAAGCTATCAGGCGCCCACTTAAATACCGTCCGCTGTTTTGTGCGGAGGTGCAGTCTTGGTAACTGCACCCCTCTTGTATGTTGATTGCTCTCTATCTCTAGCAAACTTAAACTAATGACGCTGTTTACATCTGCCAGTCCGCAGGTTCCACAAAGAGAGAAAACCATGCCTACGCCGCAGTGGACTGTACCACAGAACCGGACCTGTGTACGGCCTATGGGATCACCTTCACTCCGTTTGTGGCCTACTACTCCAGAGGCATCAAAATAGACTCCGTTTTGGTTGAGAGCAAGGAGTTCATCAAGGACGACTTGCGGTTCTTCATGGAGCAGGCCCCAGTTTACCACGATCCAAAGTTGAAGGCATATAGCAAGCTGTCTCAAGCAAGAAAGACCCTGCAAGGCATCAAGTCGCCGGGGAAAAAACCTCCCGAACTCAGTGTCTCACAAAAAAGAAAGTCACCGAAGTCATCGCAGACGTCATACACCCAAATAAAGGGCTAGTCAACACTGTAGGATGTCAGAAGAACACGTGAACACATACATACTCTAATGGCATGCACTGTCCACAGGTTCCAATTCATTGCAGATGTGAATGTATCGGAGTCATGTGAGAGAACAACCACAAGCACATCTATTTACATCATTCTGCCAATGTATATTTGATTTATTATTACACATTCAATGTCTCGCTTCAATGGGTGTGTATGTACTAAAGACTTCAGAAGTGGCTCTGTGGTCAAACAATGAATCTATATGTTATATTATTTACGCGAGCACACTTGTCAATCTGGGTATTTCCGAGCTGTGCCCACTTGTGATTGTCACATCTAGTGCGATATATCGATTGCAGATCTACACAGTTCTACACAGATCTACACAGATCTACATAGATCTACACAGGTCTACAATCATCACCATCGCTCGTGTAGTACCATCTTGTGTCAAGTCATGTGACTATGTTTAACTGCCATTAAAACAATTCGCCCTGGAAATACCACACCTACAGTCCAACTGGCTGGCGGAAAGAGGTCATCTTGTCACTATCACGCCATTGTCTGTAGCTGACCAGTCGAGGTCCCGCTACCTGGCTTATACAGATGAGTTGTCCCAACCAGTTACCCTCCATTGAGACACCAATGTCCCTCAATTTCCCAAGGTAACAGTACAGCTGTCGCAACCCGTTCTGAATAAAAAAGAGACTTGAATACATCCAGAGACTTGTCGATTGTAACGTAATTGTTGAGTAGTATACGCACTGGTTGCTCGACCTTTTTCCCCAAATATGAATACCTTGATAAAACACCCTAGATATGTGCTATAGAGCACACTATGAGCTTCTCACTACAATGCAGGACCTCTGCTAGCACAAGACAGGATCTAAATGTGTGTGGATCCGAACCAGGAATAGTCAGCTGGAGACGATCCAACAGTGTGTATATCTGTACCTCACACTATGTACTCGACATGATTCAGATACGTGTTTATCAGGAAAATAAAAACCATGATTCACTTCTTCGTCCACACTTTATTCTCCAATGGGTTATAGCACCTCAACCACACCACAACAAATCCTCCCATGCTAACTGATGGCATACAGCTCTGTTCATGTACTCTTGTATTCATTTCTGCTTCTCTTCTCCGTGTGCTTTAGGCTTCTATTTCTTTTGCCTTGTAAATTACAGACAAAGGTTTTACAACTTATATAATGTCCCGGTTTCTTCAGTGTAAGTCCCATTCATCGCTCGTGTTTTGTCTTCACAACTTATATAATGTCCCGGTTTCCTCCTTGTATATCCTCCCATCCAGTGCCCGTGTGTGGTCTTCACAACTTATATAATGTCCCGGTTTCCTCAGTGTATATCCTCCCATCCAGTGCCCGTGTGTTGTCTTCACAACTTATATAATGTCCCGGTTTCCTCCTTGTATATCCATCCTCCCATCCAGTGCCCGTGTGTTGTCTTCACAACTTATATAATGTCCCGGTTTCCTCCTTGTATATCCATCCTCCCATCCAGTGCCCGTGTGTTGTCTTCACAACTTATATAATGTCCCGGTTTCCTCAGTGTATATACCATCCAGTTCCCGTGTGTTGTCTTCACAACTTATATAATGTCCCGGTTTCCTCAGTGTATATACCATCCAGTTCCCGTGTGTTGTCTTCACAACTTATATAATGTCCCGGTTTCCTCAGTGTATATTCAATATCCGAGAGGAGATCTCCGCAATATGCACATCTAAAGTCTGGATTTGCATTTATACCATTTTCGAATGGATCACAATATCCTTGGTCTCATACGCTTGCCGTTTATCGCATATGTCCAATAGATTCATCAAGTGCCATGCCCATAATGGTGAGCGGTCAAGTTTCGCCATCTCACTCGATCACCAGAGTCGAAGATCAGCTATGTGTTCCAGTCTCAACCATACCACGTGGCCAAGCCATCCAGGTAGTTACTTCTCTGCTTTCCCTTTGTTCTCTCCCCGCCGATCTTGCCAGTTGCCACCAAGTTCTCCAACTTATTTCTTCTCATAAAGTGACCAAACAATTTGATGTCTAGTCTAATTTCTCTAATGTTTTTTGAAGGTCCTGGTCATTTGTTTTTCTGTCTGTCCATGGTATTCTTTGTATTTTCCTCAGAAAACACATTTCCACAGCCATCATATATTTTTCAGCTTGTCTGCTCAGGTTCCAAGCTTCACTCCCATACAGAAGTACAGGTTCTATGTAATACCTCAATACTCTTTTTCTCATTGCAACAGAAATTGTTTTATTGGTCAGTATGTTTTTCATCTCGCAAAAGTTTATCCTGGCCATGGCGATTTTTGTTCTAATCTCTTCGAGGCATCGCTTGTCAGATATTATGACTGTTCCGAGATAACTGTATTGATTCACTTGGTTAAGAATGCTGCCTATTACTCGTATATTACATGGTGATATGGTGAGAATATGCAGTCCCGTCTTACTTGTACACATGAAATAAGTTTGATGTTTCACTGGCTGCTGTACTAGCTGATGGTTGCTCATTATATAATGATTCAACAAAGTGGATTCAAAGTGCTTGACGCCCAATATCCCTCGGGTTATTCCACAATTTCTGATATGTGAAAGTCGAAAGCACAATTGTAGGTCTCATGAAGCAGGATAACAATCAACCTTGTAGTCGCTGTATCTCTCAAATAGGTTACTCCTGTTGACGATATGGTCCCTGGTTCCTCTGCACTGTCTGAAGCCTGCTTGTTCTTGCTGTAATTCACACAAAGAGCTGTCAAGACAAACAAGAAGTACAGTTCAAACAATGGTACACATCGTATGCAATGACGTCTTGTCAGTGGAGGTTGAGGAAAGAATCCTTGCATGTTACATACGAGGGACGTTCAGAAAGTATTGTAACACAGCTTTTTTTCACAGGAACTGTTTATTCATAAAGCATAAACTGTATAAACAATATACATGGATATGTCATATAAATATCGGTATTATTCAACATAATTACTATCAAATTGTACAGCTTTATGCCAGCGTGAAACAAGTGCCGGTACCAAATTTTACCTTGATGATGTAGCCATTTCTTCGCTGCACGAATCACACCTTTATCATCTTTAAACCTTGTCCCACGGAGTGCATCTTTGAGTGTACTAAATAGATGAAAATCCATCCATCCATCATATGCCATCCGACAAGCGTAGGCGGTCATGTTTTGCAATCTCACTTGATCACCAGATTCGTGGATCAACTCCGTGTTTCTGTCTCTACCATGCCACGAGGGTGCCAAAGCTGGACTATATGGTGGATGGAGTAGTACAGTCCAGCCCAATCTTGAGACTGCTTCCAGTGTTTCCAGACTTGTGCGAGGGCGCGCATTGTCGTGAAGGAGAAGCAGATCTTCTGGAGTCTTGTGTGGCCGAACTCTGCCAAATCGCTGGTTGAGTATTTGCAGTGTCTGAATGTGAGCTTGCGAATTGATTGTCTCTACTGTTGGCACAAGAATCACATCTTCAATGTCCCACAAGACAGTCATCATGACCTTTCCAGCTGCAGGAGTTGTCGTGAATGTCTTTCTTTGTAGTGATTTCGGATGATGCCTCTAAAGTGACTATCTTGTTATCTCAGCTTCAAAATAATTTGCCCAGGCTTCGTCACCTGCAAGGATCTTAGCCAAAATGTTCTCTCCATCAGCATTGCATCGCTCATAATATTCAGAAGACATTGCTTTCATGTGCAATCGGTGGTCATGTGTGAGACTTCGAGGAACCGATCTTGCTCAAACCTTAGAAAATCCGAAAGTTTTTATAACTGCAGTTGCACTGCATTGCTGACTGACAGAATTGTTGAGTAGTGATTCGCTTGTCAGTAAGAATATTGCCCTCAGCGTATGTGAACATATCTGCGTTGACGGCAGTGCAGGACCTCCACAGAGTGGCCGATCACGCAGCTCCGTATTTCTACTTCCTGGTTCATTGATTATCTGAACCCAGCGACTGACTGAACTCCTGTCCACTGCAAAGCTTCCATACACTCACATAGACGCTTGACAATGTTTCCAACAGTTTCCTTCTATGTAACCAGCACTTCTATCACAATTCACTACTTATAACGCAAGTTACTATCACGCTCCATTTCACCATTATTTTTTTTAATGGTGAATATCCCTTACATGACGTTCAGTCAAACCAGCATTTTTCAGCTGATGTTGTACTATGCAAGTTTTACGTTCAGTAGTTAGCCATTGCCTTCTGAACGACTGGCTCGCATACCACCGTAAGTTACCAGAGCGGCGTGAACCGCTGCCGATTCTCGCAGCTGCTGTTTTCCCCACGTGGATACGGGATTGTGAACAATGTCGGTAACCTCTTGGCCAGGGAGGAGGGTTCACCAATTTAGGACAGCAATATTATTTGACCGGTTGGATTGCAATTTGGTTCACACCATCGGCCCATGCCATATTTGAAGTGTGCAAAACGTCATGCTTATGTCTTCATCATTAGCTGAGAAAAACAACGTGATGCATTACTTTCTGAATGACAGTCATTCCTGGACAAGTATTCAACAAGAAAATGAATTCCTTGAGGCCTCAAATATGTGATTTAATTGAGAATGCTGAACATTCCTTGCTCAGCCACAAGAAAGTTTTGAAACTGGCTAAGACACATATACAGTCAATCCTCGGTTTTCGTTGCCTTCGATTTTCGTCGGCTTCCATCTTCGTCGAGTTTTTCCGCGAAAAATGTGTCTCTGTTTTCATCGATTGCCTCGGATTTCGTCGGCGTGCCCACATGACCTCGCTTCTAATTCTGATAAATCAAAGGGACCCACGCGTTATTTTCTCAGTTTGGTGTTGTTTTTTCGTTGTGTGAGCATAACTTGCCGGCCTCCCTGGCGAAAGGCTTAAGGAAGGTGTTCGTATACCAACGTATGGAACACAGCAGCGCGAGATTCGGCAGCGGATCGCGTCCCGCCGGTTACTTACGGATGTACGTGAGCCTGTCGTCCAGAAAGCAATGGTTAAACATCAAATCTTACCAACACATCAACAGCAGCTGAAAGATGCTGGTGTTGACTGCAATGTTCTGTAAAGGATAGGCGAAAAAAACAAAGCATCACCTGCTAATAATAAAATACGAAAGGGGTATTAAGATTGCTGCAATCGGCAGCATGTACGTTATATCGCCATCTACGATAAGTTTCACTGTAACGACAACGGAAGAAATAAAGGAGGCTAATGTAGCCAAAGACATGAATGTGCTAACGAAACATAGATCGCAAACAATTGAAGACGTCGAACAGTTATAATTAATTTGGATAAATGAAAACTCGTTATATGGCGAATCTGCTTCGGGGGCAATCATTTAAGAAAAGTGTAGACCAAGCATTTTATTAATGAGATCGGCATACTGACTATCATTGTGTTATGTCCTGTTACAACTTACTGACTGCCACTGTTTTATGTCCGGGTACAACATGACACAGTGGCAGTCAGTATGTTGTACCTGGACATAGCACGGTGGCAGTCAGTATGTTGTACCTGGACATAACACAGAGGCAGTTAGTACGTTGTGCCAGACATGGCACAGTGGCAGTCAATATATTGTACCCGGACATAACACAGTGTCAGGCAATATATTGTACCCGGAACCAACACAGTGATAGTCAGTATGTTGTACCCGGACATAATACAGCGGCAGTCAGTATGTTGTACCTGGACATAACGCCAGTGGCAGTTAGTAGGTTGTACCAGACATGGCACAGTGACAGTCAATATATTGTACCCGGACATAACACAGTGGCAGGCAATATGTTGTACCCGGACATGACACAGCGGCAGTCAGTATGTTGTAGCTGGACATAACGCCAGTGGCAGTTAGTACGTTGTACCAGATATGGCACAGTGGCAGTCAATATTGTGTACCCGGACATGACACAGTGGCATTCAGCATGATGTGCCCGGACAACTGTGATTGAAGGCAGAGTTCCTGGATACAAAAGATGGGCAACGAGGGGCTAGGAGCAGCCATGTTCTGCTCAAGACTGACTGCACGATGAAGGACATCATGATTATGTTTGTGATTTATTGACAAGTTTGTTTTTAATAGTGTGCCATTTCTTTCTGAGCTTCCGGAACTCATAAAATGTTTATAAAAACCAAGACACGGCGGTCTGCTGGTACCAGGTATGATAAACAAATGTCGAATCTGATAATGACATATAAAATAGCCCACACGAAGATGTGACATGTCAGTGCCCTTCAAACTACTTTCTAAGGGACTATACACAGTTCTCCCAGCACATGACAACAACTAGAATATAATGTAACAAGCGGAATGTATCGTGGATAGCGAGATAGAGGAAGACAGCGGCAAACAATTCTAATAGTCTCATGTCATGGCACGGAAGGCTGTCATTTTGGGTTCGCGGAGTGCTTAGAAGCATGGCCATCCACGCCAGTCGGAATGCCACTTGATGATGATGATGCAATTTAGATAATCATAATGGCACCATTAGGAAAGATGCGAATACTGTAAACCCTTTCCGGCACCAAGCCGCACCCAGCAGTGGTCAACAGTTACGCATCTGCTGCACCTATGACGCAGTCTAGGGAAAGGTTTGTCCTTGAAAAGCCAGGCCGGTACAAGGCCACCTCCCTCGCAGTGCTCCATACCATACAACGGATTATGACAATTCTGCATTGATCCCCGACCTACTACATCTGGCAGCTCCATCTAGACACCGGACTGTAACTGACGTAGAATTTAAGCATACCGTTCCTCGAAATCAAAACAGAGATGTCCCGTCGCGAGCCTGGCATGGCCTGGTCACCCATTGTAAAGGGATCCTACCTTGATGACTTGGGGCCACCACCGCTGTATTACAGAGTCAATATTGATCCATACGTCCAATCTGACTATGTGGCCAACCTGGATCCGAACAATTTCATGCAGTTTCTGACCTCGAAAGATGCGGTTCTGGTCTATTTCTACACTCCCGGTGACAGCGATAACGACTGGTTGAAGAACGAAGTAGCCCAGGTAACGTACCGCATGCTAGATTCATTCACCACAAATATGTACTGCTCGTTGACTTGTCCTTCTATCTGTATATCTAATGAATGGGTTAGTGAAAGCAGTTTTATAATTCCCTGAAGCTAGCATTAGTATTCAGCCGCTCGGTCGGGTATTGGTGTATGATAAGGTGGACGTGGACCATGTGGGATCGTGTGCATGATGCACAAGAATATATAGATCATCACAGCCTGGGGAGAATGATGCCGCAGGGAGTGACCGGAGGATTTAACCGTCACTAAGTTCTTTATAATTAGATTACAACTGGTACTATTAGTTTTGTGACTCTTCGCTGACTGTTGAAGATGAGGACGGAGCTCTTACAGTAATATCCCACGTGCCGTGATTTCGTTTCTGAACTTATCTCTATTCGGTCAATCGTTGGCAATTTGTAAGCACATCGCTTTGCGTTATTTTTGATGGTGTGAGCGTTGGGCTTTCAGACAACAATGTCAAACTTCCGATACCTCTCTCCCTCAGTTTACCTCAGTTAAGTGTTCTTGGGGAATCTGGGGTGTGGGTGGGGGTCAAGGAGATGTAAAGATCTACTATGGACTGTTGCTGCTATTTGTTGTCAGTTGGTATTCATTTTTCAAAGGTTGATCTTGATACTATCTCCCCATCTTTAACGTCGCCCACAACTAGCTCTGTATCTGCATTAAATTGTCCAGTAAATAACAGATATGGTTGTCTGCAACGTCTTGTAAAACACACAACAAACGTGTATAAGTCAGTACTTGCAGAATCACAGATCTTGTATAATCTCAGTAGAAGGCAGGCGTACAGTTAATGCTGTGTATTTCCCAAGACCATTAATTGAACGCTCTATAGAAGTAAACAAATACCTACATTTTTGTTTTATTGACTACACACAGGTTTTCGATTAAGTAAGACATGTCAACATGATGAAGGTGCTTGCAAATCTAGATATTGATGGGAAAGACATTAGAGTTATAAAAAACATATAACGGAGACAACAAGCAGCCATAAGTAATGATAATGAAGTAGGTCAATATCAGCCTATTAAGAGATGTGTTAGACACCCGTCCTCCGTGGCCAAAGGCTTGCGAACGCGGTTCGTGAGCCTCTTACCAGGCGTTCGAAACGCAGGCGCGACCGATTTGTGTGGCAGACCGTGTCGCGTTGGGTTATAACGTGTTGGTATGGGAGCCGGTCGTTCAGAAAGCAATGGCAAACTACTGAACGTAAAAACTTGCCTAGTACATCAACAGCAGCTGAAACGTGCTGGTGTTGACTGTAACGTCCTGAAAGAGATATATGCAACATTAAAAAACGAAAAAACGACAGGGATGTGTAATGTCTCCAGATCTTTTCCCCCAAGCAGTGAAACTATTTTTATAAATGTAGAAGGTATGAGAGGAATCATCATTGGAGGACGAAACATCAATAAGTTTAGATATGCAGATGATACAGTATTGATTGCAGACAATGAGCAGGATCTGCAACAATTAGTAGATGCGGTTGTTGCACTCAGTGAACAGCCAGGGTTAGAATTAAATTGTAAGAAGACGCAGAATATGGCCGTAACTAAGAAGAAGGAAATACCACAATGTAATATACTAGTAAATTTGAGTATTCTTAAACAAGTGAATCGGTACAACATTCTCGGAACAGTCATAACATCTGATGGGAGATGCCTTGAAGAGATTAGAACAAGAATCTCCATGGCGAAGGCAGCCTTTTGCAAGATGATAAACATACTGACCAATATAAAGATGTCATTTGCAACGAAAAAAAAGAGTGTTGAGTTGCTACATAGAACCTGGGCTTTTGTATGGATGTGAAGCGTAGAAAATGAACAGACAAGCTGAAAAAAAACATCAAATGGCTGTGGAAATGCGGATTCTGAAGAGAATGCAAAGAATACCACGGACAGACAGAAAAACCAATGACCAAGTCCTATAAGAAACAAATGAAAACAGTAAACTGATTAGAGACATTAGACGTAGACAGTCACAATTTTTTGGTCACGTTATGAGACGAAACAGAAAGGAACAGAACACGACCTTGTCGTACTCCGGATCTTATGGTGAAGGGTTCCGAGTGTCCTCCATGTATTCTTACTGTGTATTCACTGTTTTTGTATAAGCTTCCACATACGTTTGTTAGATATGCACTAGCCCAATATTGTGTAGTCAATAAAGCAAAGATGAATATCCTTGTTTACTTCTATAGCACGTTCAATTAATGTTCTCAGCATATACACAACATTTACTATACCCTTGCCTCCTACAAACCCACATTGTTCTTCCCCTATTTCGGTTTTATTTTCTTCCTAACTCTTTGCATTATAATTAATTCTTTGCAAAGTCTTTGAGATAAAACTCATTATACTAATTGTTCGATATTGACCACATTCAAAGACTCCTGATTTCTTTGTGATTGCAATAAATATAGAATTCTATAATTAAGGAGGAGTATCTTCAGTATCATATATTGTGTTCAGCAGTCTGGTGACTTGATCTATTCCATATTCTTCAAGAGCAGTGATAATTTCTGTTGTCTGGACCCAAGGTCTTGCCAGATTTCATATGTTAAGAGCATTCTGAACTTCTATCTTCAGAATTGATGATCCTTCATTATTACTCCGAATATTATGATGTTCTTCTCTTGTATGATCATAAAGCTTTTACACAATCTGACCATGCATGTACCATCTCATGGTTTTGCTATTATGCCTTTTCCATCTTAAGTTTTCAGACTTTCTCTCTCCTTTGCTATTTAATATCTGCATGGACAGAATATCCAAAGAAGCAAGTCTTGACAGATCAGATTCAGAAAATTTAGAACTCTTTACTCCAGATGAAACAACAGACCCACAGGAAATAAATGATCAGCGCCTGTTTTACAGCGATGAGAGCAGACTACAAAATCATATTATTAATCTGAGTTCAACCTGCAGCAGATACAATATGAGTATAAACACGGCCAAAACCGAAGTAATGCAAGTTAGCAGATCGCCAGGCCCACTAAGTATACAGATAAATAGCACAACTCTGAAACAAGATAAAGAATTCAAATATCTTGGAAGTATGATCACAGAAGATGGCAGATTGGACAGAAAAATCGAAATCAGATGTCAAAAAGCTAATGCACTTACATATCAACTATCACCCTTACTGAAACATAAAATTATACCCATGCCCGCAAAACAACAGATAATAAACAGCATATTCACACCAACCCTATGCTACCAATCTCAAACTTGGACTTTATCCAAATCACACTTACGCAAAATCAACACCTGTGAGATGAGATGCCTGAGGAATATGTGACCGAGTAAGAAATGCTAATATCAGACAGACAGTGGGATCAACACATTCTGCCACATTTATTGAAAGACAGAAGATCAAGTGCGTTGGCCATGTCGTTAGAATGCAACACCAGCAACTACCATCACTGGCCTTACATCAAAGATCATCTGCGACGAGACAAACAGGACGTGAAAGAAAAAATGGATTGACGACATCAAAGACATTGTACAATCACACGGAATGACACTATCCAGTGCTGGGCACTGGAGCGCAAATTATCCCTCCCCCCTCACTTCCCCCACCCCTTCCCACGACGCTTGACGGCAGAAGTGGAAGATGATGATGATGATGATGATGATGATGATGATGATGATGATGATGATGATGATGATGATGTTTTCGGGCAGACTGTTGATGTAGGTGTTCTTTTATTAGTAGGCACTTGCATTCTTTTGTGCATTAATTGTAATTATAATGTATGTATAATATCATCAGATGGCAAATTAGTAAACGAGATCGAAAATAGCTGCAATAAGGCAAACCACATAATTGGACACATGGCACCAATACAAAAGAACAAACAGAATCAATCGTCACTAAGTAAGCACTCTACAACACAATGTTCCTACCAACTCTATGCTACCAATGTCAAACCTGGATAAGAGAGAAGTAAAATCAAAACAACAGAAATGAGATCCCTGAGAAGAATAACTTATGTATCAAGAAGAGAGAATATCATACATGAAGAAATCAGGACTAAGGTTGGGGGTATAACAGCGCTAGATTTTATTAGAGGACAGCAATTTAAATGGTTTGGTCATATAACTAGATTACCAATTAACAGTATACAACAACATACAATGGTGTTTAGACCACTTGGAAGCAGAAGAAGAGGCCGACCACGTAAACGATGAGCAGAGGGATTAGCAGAGACCATGGGAACCTCGATACATGAAGCCCACAAACGGGCACTCTCCGGCTGTTTATGCTTCACCTCGACACCGCATTGCACAAGGGGAACATGATAAGATGAGATGGTAAAACTATGGAACTTGGTGACAAATGGAAAATTTAGGGGGAAAAGAATAAGGGAACCACAGAGAAGTAAATATCTGGATGGCAAATGACGACCTTGGCCTAGTACAACCTGCGTCGGTTATAATTGAAGTCGTGTTTTTATTTGTTTGTGAGTTGTGATTATCTCTCATTTCTTTGCCCCCTTTCGAGGTAGTCCTGAACAGGATTTGTTATATTTTCTCCTCTGTGCTCTTTGGCTTCGCTTGGGTCTCACGTTGAATAGCATTCTCTTTATTGCGTTGAGTTGGTACTGGTGAGGATCTGTCCAGAGAAGGACCTGCCAGATTCAGCAGTCTGCCAGTTATTCGTTGCTTACTTTACAAGAACTAGTCTTGAACTCTAATCCTCACAATGACTGCTCTTAAATTCAGTCGGTCCTCACAATAACTGCTCTTAAATTCAGTCGGTCCTCACAATGACTGCTCTTAAGTTCATTTAGACCTCACAAAGACTGCTCTTAAATTCATTTAGACCTCACAAAGACTGCTCTTAAATCCATTTAGACCTCACAAAGACTGCTCTTAAATTCATTTAGCCCACCCCCCCCCCCCCCCATCACCCCCACAAAGACTGCTATTAAATTCATTTAGACCTCACAAAGACTGCTCTTAAATCCATTTAGACCTCACAAAGACTGCTCTTAAATTCATTTAGCCCACCCCCCCCCCCCTCACCCCCACAAAGACTGCTCTTAAATTCATTTAGACCTCACAAAGACTGCTCTTAAATTCATTTAGCCCCCCCCCCCCCCCCCACGCCCACAAAGATTACTCTTAAATTCATTTAGACCTCACAAAGACTGCTCTTAAATTCATTTAGACCCCACAAAGACTGCTTTTAAATTAATTTAGACCTCACAAAGACTGCTCTTAAATTCATTTAGACCTCACAAAGACTGCTCTTAAATTCATTTAGCCCCCCCCCCCCCCCCATCACCCCCACAAAGACTGCTTTTAAATTAATTTAGACCTCACAAAGACTGCTCTTAAATTCATTTAGACCTCACAAAGACTGCTCTTAAATTCATTTAGACCTCACAAAGACTGCTCTTAAATTCATTTAGACCTCACAAAGACTGCTCTTAAATTCATTTTGGCCCCCCACCCCCACAAAGACTGCTCTTAAATTCATTTAGACCTCACAAAGACTGCTCTTACATTCATTTAGCCCCCCCTCCTCCCCCCCCCCACACACACACACAAAGACTGCTCATAAATTCATTTAGACCTCACAAAGACTGCTCTTAAATTCATTTAGACCTCACAAAGACTGCTCCTAAATTCATTTAGACCCCACAAAGACTACTCTTAAATTCATTTAGACATCACAAAGAATGCTCTTAAATTCATTTAGACTTCACAAAGACTGCTCTTAAATTCATTTAGACCTCACAAAGACTGTTCTTAAATTAATTTAGACCTCACAAAGACTGCTCATAAATTCATTTAGCCCACCCCCCAACCCCACAAAGACTGCTCTTAAATTCATTTAGGCCTCCCACCCCCCCCCCCCCCCCACGCCCACAAAGATTACTCTTAAATTCATTTAGACCTCACAAAGACTGCTCTTAAATTCATTTAGACCTCACAAAGACTGCTCTTAAATTCATGTAGACCTCACAAAGACTGCTCTTAAATTCATTTAGACCTCACAAAGACTGCTCGTAAATTCATTTAGACCCCACAAAGACTGCTTTTAAATTCATTTAGACCTCACAAAGACTGCTCTTAAATTCATTTAGACCTCACAAAGACTGCTCTTAAATTCATTTAGCCCCCCCTCCCCCCCATCACCCCCACAAAGACTGCTCTTAAATTCATTTAGGCCGCCCCACCCCCACAAAGACTGCTCTTAAATTCATTTAGACCTCACAAAGACTGCTCTTAAAGTCATTTAGCCCCCCCCCCCCCTCCCCCTCCACACACACACACACAGACTGCTCTTAAATTCATTTAGATCTCACAAAGACTGCTCCTCTTAAATTCATTTAGACCTCACAAAGACTGCTCTTAAATTCATTTAGCCCCCCCCCCCCCTCACAAAGACTGCTCTTAAATTTAATTAGACCTCACAAAGACTGCTCTTAAATTCATTTAGACCTCACAAAGACTGCTCTTAAATTCATTTAGACCTCACAAAGACTGCTCTTAAATTCATTTAGCCCCCCCCCCCTCAAAAAGACTGCTCTTAAATTTATTTAGACCTCACAAAGACTGCTCTTAAATTCATTTAGACCTCACAAAGACTGCTCTTAAATTCATTTAGACCTCACAAAGACTGCTCTTAAATTCTGTAGACCTCACAAACACTGCTCTTAAATTAATTTAGACCTCACAAAGACTGCTCTTAAATTCATTTAGCCCACCCCCCAACCCCACAAAGACTGCTCTTAAATTCATTTAGGCCCCCCACCCCCACAAAGACTGCTCTTAAATTCATTTAGACCTCACAAAGACTGCTCTTAAATTCATTTAGACCTCACAAAGACTGCTCTTAAATTCATTTAGACGTCACAAAGACTGCTCTTAAATCCATTTAGACCTCACAAAGACTGCTCTTAAATTCATTTAGCCCACAACAAAGACTAGTCTTACATTCATTTAGACCTCACAAAGACTGCTCTTAAATCCATTTAGACCTCACAAAGACTGCTCTTAAATTTATTTAGCCCCCCCCCCCTCCTCCCCACCCCCACAAAGATTACTCTTAAATTCATTTAGACCTCACAAAGACTGCTCTTAAATTCATTTAGACCTCACAAAGACTGCTCTTAAATTCATTTAGACCTCACAAAGACTGCTCTTAAATTCATGTAGACCTCACAAAGACTGCTCTTAAATTCATTTAGACCTCACAAAGACTGCTCTTAAATTCATTTAGACCTCACAAAGACTGCTCTTAAATTCATTTAGACCTCGCAAAGACTGCTCTTAAATTCATTTAGCCCCCCCCCCCCCCACAAAGACTGCTCTTAAATTCATTTAGACCCCCCACCCCCACAAAGACTACTCTTAAATTCATTTAGACCTCACAAAGAATGCTCTTAAATCCATTTAGACCTCACAAAGACTGCTCCTCTTAAATTCATTTAGACCTCACAAAGACTGCTATTAAATTCGTTTAGCCCCCCCCCCCTCACAAAGACTGCTCTTAAATTTATTTAGACCTCACAAAGACTGCTCTTAAATTCATTTAGACATCACAAAGACTGCTCTTAAGTTCATTTAGACCTCACAAAGACTGCTCTTAAATTCATTTAGACCTCACAAAGACTGCTCTTAAATTCATTTAGAACTCACAAAGACTGCTCCTAAATTCATTTAGACCCCACAAAGACTACTCTTTAATTCATTTAGACCTCACAAAATATGCTCTTAAATTAATTTAGACCTCACAAAGACTGCTTTTAAATTCATTTAGACCTCACAAAGACTGCGCTTAAATTCATTTAGACCTCACAAAGACTGCTCTTAAATTCATTTAGACATCACAAAGACTGCTCTTAAATCCATTTAGACCTCACAAAGACTGCTCTTAAATTCATTTAGCCCACAACAAAGACTAGTCTTAAATTCATTTAGACCTCACAAAGACTGCTCTTAAATCCATTTAGACCTCACAAAGACTGCTCTTAAATTCATTTAGCCCACCCCCCCCCCCTCACCCCCACAAAGACTGCTCTTAAATTCATTTAGACCTCACAAAGACTGCTCTTAAATTCATTTAGACCCCACAAAGACTGCTTTTAAATTAATTTAGACCTCACAAAGACTGCTCTTAAATTCATTTAGACCTCACAAAGACTGCTCTTAAATTCATTTAGCCCCCCCCCCCCCCCATCACCCCCACAAAGACTGCTCTTAAATTCATTTTGGCCCCCCACCCCCACAAAGACTGCTCTTAAATTCATTTAGACCTCACAAAGACTGCTCTTACATTCATTTAGCCCCCCCTCCTCCCCCCCCCCCCACACACACACAAAGACTGCTCTTAAATTCATTTAGACCTCACAAAGACTGCTCCTCTTAAATTCATTTAGACCTCACAAAGACTGCTCTTAAATTCATTTAGCCCCCCCCCCCTCACAAAGACTGCTCTTAAATTCATTTAGACCTCACAAAGACTGCTCTTAAATTCATTTAGACCTCACAAAGACTGCTCTTAAATTCATTTAGACCTCACAAAGACTGCTCCTAAATTCATTTAGACCCCATAAAGACTACTCTTAAATTCATTTAGACATCACAAAGAATGCTCTTAAATTCATTTAGACCTCACAAAGACTGTTCTTAAATTAATTTAGACCTCACAAAGACTGCTCATAAATTCATTTAGCCCACCCCCCAACCCCACAAAGACTGCTCTTAAATTCATTTAGGCCTCCCACCCCCCCCCCCGCCCCACGCCCACAAAGATTACTCTTAAATTCATTTAGACCTCACAAAGACTGCTCTTAAATTCATTTAGACCTCACAAAGACTGCTCTTAAATTCATGTAGACCTCACAAAGACTGCTCTTAAATTCATTTAGACCTCACAAAGACTGCTCGTAAATTCATTTAGACCCCACAAAGACTGCTTTTAAATTCATTTAGACCTCACAAAGACTGCTCTTAAATTCATTTAGACCTCTCAAAGACTGCTCTTAAATTCATTTAGCCCCCCCTCCCCCCCCCCCATCACCCCCACAAAGACTGCTCTTAAATTCATTTAGGCCGCCCCACCCCCACAAAGACTGCTCTTAAATTCATTTAGACCTCACAAAGACTGCTCTTAAAGTCATTTAGCCCCCCCTCCCCCTCCACACACACACACACAGACTGCTCTTAAATTCATTTAGATCTCACAAAGACTGCTCCTCTTAAATTCATTTAGACCTCACAAAGACTGCTCTTAAATTCATTTAGCCCCCCCCCCCCCTCACAAAGACTGCTCTTAAATTTAATTAGACCTCACAAAGACTGCTCTTAAATTCATTTAGACCTCACAAAGACTGCTCTTAAATTCATTTAGACCTCACAAAGACTGCTCTTAAATTCATTTAGCCCCCCCCCCCTCAAAAAGACTGCTCTTAAATTTATTTAGACCTCACAAAGACTGCTCTTAAATTCATTTAGACCTCACAAAGACTGCTCTTAAATTCATTTAGACCTCACAAAGACTGCTCTTAAATTCTGTAGACCTCACAAACACTGCTCTTAAATTAATTTAGACCTCACAAAGACTGCTCTTAAATTCATTTAGCCCACCCCCCAACCCCACAAAGACTGCTCTTAAATTCATTTAGGCCCCCCACCCCCACAAAGACTGCTCTTAAATTCATTTAGACCTCACAAAGACTGCTCTTAAATTCATTTAGACCTCACAAAGACTGCTCTTAAATTCATTTAGACGTCACAAAGACTGCTCTTAAATCCATTTAGACCTCACAAAGACTGCTCTTAAATTCATTTAGCCCACAACAAAGACTAGTCTTACATTCATTTAGACCTCACAAAGACTGCTCTTAAATCCATTTAGACCTCACAAAGACTGCTCTTAAATTTATTTAGCCCCCCCCCCTCCTCCCCACCCCCACAAAGATTACTCTTAAATTCATTTAGACCTCACAAAGACTGCTCTTAAATTCATTTAGACCTCACAAAGACTGCTCTTAAATTCATTTAGACCTCACAAAGACTGCTCTTAAATTCATGTAGACCTCACAAAGACTGCTCTTAAATTCATTTAGACCTCACAAAGACTGCTCTTAAATTCATTTAGACCTCACAAAGACTGCTCTTAAATTCATTTAGACCTCGCAAAGACTGCTCTTAAATTCATTTAGCCCCCCCCCCCCACAAAGACTGCTCTTAAATTCATTTAGACCCCCCACCCCCACAAAGACTACTCTTAAATTCATTTAGACCTCACAAAGAATGCTCTTAAATCCATTTAGACCTCACAAAGACTGCTCCTCTTAAATTCATTTAGACCTCACAAAGACTGCTATTAAATTCGTTTAGCCCCCCCCCCCCCCCTCACAAAGACTGCTCTTAAATTTATTTAGACCTCACAAAGACTGCTCTTAAATTCATTTGGACATCACAAAGACTGCTCTTAAGTTCATTTAGACCTCACAAAGACTGCTCTTAAATTCATTTAGACCTCACAAAGACTGCTCTTAAATTCATTTAGAACTCACAAAGACTGCTCCTAAATTCATTTAGACCCCACAAAGACTACTCTTTAATTCATTTAGACCTCACAAAATATGCTCTTAAATTAATTTAGACCTCACAAAGACTGCTTTTAAATTCATTTAGACCTCACAAAGACTGCGCTTAAATTCATTTAGACCTCACAAAGACTGCTCTTAAATTCATTTAGACATCACAAAGACTGCTCTTAAATCCATTTAGACCTCACAAAGACTGCTCTTAAATTCATTTAGCCCACAACAAAGACTAGTCTTAAATTCATTTAGACCTCACAAAAACTGCTCTTAAATCCATTTAGACCTCACAAAGACTGCTATTAAATTTATTTAGCCCCCCCCCCCTCCCCACACACACAAAGATTACTCTTATATTCATTTAGACCTCACAAAGACTGCTCTTAAATTCATTTAGACGTCACAAAGACTGCTCTTAAATTCATTTAGACCTCACAACGACTGCTCTTAAATTCATGTAGACCTCACAAAGACTGCTCTTAAATTCATTTAGACCTCACAAAGACTGCTCTTAAATTCATTTAGACCTTACAAAGACTGCTCTTAAATTCATTTAGACATCGCAAAGACTGCTATTAAATTCATTTATTCCCCCTCCCCCCCCCCCCCACAAAGACTGCTCTTAAAATCATTTAGGCCCCCCACCCCCACAAAGATTACTCTTAAATTCATTTAGATCTCACAAAGACTGCTCTTAAATCCATTTAGACCTTACAACGACTGCTTTTAAATCCATTTAGACCTCACAAAGACTGCTCTTAAATTCATTTAGACCTCACAAAGACTGCTCTTAAATTCATTTAGACCTCACAAAGACTGCTCTAAAATTCATTTAGACATCACAAAGACTGCTCTTAAATTCATTTAGACCTCACAAAGACTGCTCTTAAATCCATTTAGACCTCCCAAAGACTGCTCTTAAATTCATTTAGACCTCACAAAGACTGCTCTTAAATTCATTCAGCCCCCGCCCCCCCCCCCACACACACACAAAGACTGCTCTTAAATTCATTTAGACCTCACAAAGACTGCTCCTCTTAAATTCATTTAGACCTCACAAAAACTGCTTTTAAATTCATTTAGACATCACAAAGACTGCTCTTAAATTCATTTAGACCTCACAAAGACTGCTCTTAAATTCATTTAGACCTCACAAAGACTGCTCTTAAATCCATTTAGACCTCACAAAGACTGCTCTTAAATTCATTTAGCCCACAACAAAGACTAGTCTTAAATTCATTTAGACCTCACAAAAACTGCTCTTAAATCCATTTAGACCTCACAAAGACTGCTATTAAATTTATTTAGCCCCCCCCCCCCTCCCCACACACACAAAGATTACTCTTATATTCATTTAGACCTCACAAAGACTGCTCTTAAATTCATTTAGACGTCACAAAGACTGCTCTTAAATTCATTTAGACCTCACAACGACTGCTCTTAAATTCATGTAGACCTCACAAAGACTGCTCTTAAATTCATTTAGACCTCACAAAGACTGCTCTTAAATTCATTTAGACCTTACAAAGACTGCTCTTAAATTCATTTAGACATCGCAAAGACTGCTATTAAATTCATTTATTCCCCCTCCCCCCCCCCCCCACAAAGACTGCTCTTAAAATCATTTAGGCCCCCCACCCCCACAAAGATTACTCTTAAATTCATTTAGATCTCACAAAGACTGCTCTTAAATCCATTTAGACCTTACAACGACTGCTTTTAAATCCATTTAGACCTCACAAAGACTGCTCTTAAATTCATTTAGACCTCACAAAGACTGCTCTTAAATTCATTTAGACCTCACAAAGACTGCTCTAAAATTCATTTAGACATCACAAAGACTGCTCTTAAATTCATTTAGACCTCACAAAGACTGCTCTTAAATCCATTTAGACCTCCCAAAGACTGCTCTTAAATTCATTTAGACCTCACAAAGACTGCTCTTAAATTCATTCAGCCCCCGCCCCCCCCCCACACACACACAAAGACTGCTCTTAAATTCATTTAGACCTCACAAAGACTGCTCCTCTTAAATTCATTTAGACCTCACAAAAACTGCTTTTAAATTCATTTAGACATCACAAAGACTGCTCTTAAATTCATTTAGACCTCACAAAGACTGCTCTTAAATTCATTTAGACCTCACAAAGACTGCTCTTAAATCCATTTAGACCTCACAAAGACTGCTCTTAAATTCATTTAGCCCACAACAAAGACTTGTCTTAAATTCATTTAGACCTCACAGAGACTGCTCTTAAATCCATTTAGACCTCACAAAGACTGCTCTTAAATTTATTTAGCCCCCCCCCCCCCTCCCCCACCCCCACAAAGATTACTCTTAAATTCATTTAGACCTCACAAAGACTGCTCTTAAATTCATTTAGACCTCACAAAGACTGCTCTTAAATTCATTTAGACCTCACAAAGACTGCTCTTAAATTCATGTAGACCTCACAAAGGCTGCTCTTAAATTCATTTAGACCTCACAAAGACTGCTCTTAAATTCATTTAGACCTCACAAAGACTGCTCTTAAATTCATTTAGACCTCGCAAAGACTGCTCTTAAATTCATTTAGCCCCCCCCCCCCCCCCACAAATACTGCTCTTAAATTCATTTAGGCCCCCCATCCCCACAAAGACTACTCTTAAATTCATTTAGACCTCACAAAGAATGCTCTTAAATCCATTTAGACCTCACAAAGACTGCTCCTGTTAAATTCATTTAGACCTCACAAAGACTGCTATTAAATTCGTTTAGCCCCCCCCCCCCCCCCTCACAAAGACTGCTCTTAAATTTATTTAGACCTCACAAAGACTGCTCTTAAATTCATTTAGACATCACAAAGACTGCTCTTAAGTTCATTTAGACCTCACAAAGACTGCTCTTAAATTCATTTAGACCTCACAAAGACTGCTCTTAAATTCATTTAGAACTCACAAAGACTGCTCCTAAATTCATTTAGACCCCACAAAGACTACTCTTAAATTCATTTAGACCTCACAAAATATGCTCTTAAATTCATTTAGACCTCACAAAGACTGCTTTTAAATTCATTTAGACCTCACAAAGACTGCGCTTAAATTCATTTAGACCTCACAAAGACTGCTCTTAAATTCATTTAGACATCACAAAGACTGCTCTTAAATCCATTTAGACCTCACAAAGACTGCTCTTAAATTCATTTAGCCCACAACAAAGACTAGTCTTAAATTCATTTAGACCTCACAAAAACTGCTCTTAAATCCATTTAGACCTCACAAAGACTGCTATTAAATTTATTTAGCCCCCCCCCCCTCCCCACACACACAAAGTTTACTCTTATATTCATTTAGACCTCACAAAGACTGCTCTTAAATTCATTTAGACGTCACAAAGACTGCTCTTAAATTCATTTAGATCTCACAACGACTGCTCTTAAATTCATGTAGACCTCACAAAGACTGCTCTTAAATTCATTTAGACCTCACAAAGACTGCTCTTAAATTCATTTAGACCTTACAAAGACTGCTCTTAAATTCATTTAGACCTCGCAAAGACTGCTATTAAATTCATTTAGGCCCCCCCCCCCCACAAAGACTGCTCTTAAATTCATTTAGGCCCCCCACCCCCACAAAGATTACTCTTAAATTCATTTAGATCTCACAAAGACTGCTCTTAAATCCATTTAGACCTGACAACGACTGCTTTTAAATCCATTTAGTCACCCCCCACCCCCCACAAAGATTACTCTTAAATTCATTTAGACCTCACAAAGACTGCTCTTAAATTTATTTAGCCCCCCCCCCCCCCACGCCCACAAAGATTACTCTTAAATTCATTTATACCTCACAAAGACTGCTCTTAAATCCATTTAGACCTCACAAAGACTGCTCTTAAATTCATTTAGTCACCCCCCACCCCCCACAAAGATTACTCTTAAATTCATTTAGACCTCACAAAGACTGCTCTTAAATTCATTTAGACCTCACAAAGACTGCTCTTAAATTCATTTAGACCTCACAAAGACTGCTCTTAAATTCATTTAGACCTCACAAAGACTGCTCTAAAATTCATTTAGACATCACAAAGACTGCTCTTAAATTGATTTAGACCTCACAAAGACTGCTCTTAAATTCATTTAGACCTCACAAAGACTGCTCTTAAATTCATTTAGCCCACCCCCCCCCCCCCACCCCCACAAAGACTGCTCTTAAATTCATTTAGGCCCCCAACCCCCACAAAGACTGCTCTTAAATTCATTTAGACCTCACAAAGACTGCTCTTAAATTCATTTAGCCCACAACAAAGACTAGTCTTAAATTCATTTAGACCTCACAAAGACTGCTCTTAAATCCATTTAGACCTCACAAAGACTGCTCTTAAATTTATTTAGCCCCCCCGCCCCCCCCCCAACCCCCACAAAGATGACTCTTAAATTCATTTAGACCTCACAAAGACTGCTCTTAAAGTCATTTAGACCTCACAAAGACTGCTCTTAAATTCATGTAGACTTCACAAAGACTGCTCTTAAATTCATTTAGACCTCACAAAGACTGCTCTTAAATTCATTTAGTCCTCACAAAGACTGCTCTTAAATTCATTTAGACCTCGCAAAGACTGCTCTTAAATTCATTTAGCTCCCCCCCCCCCCACAAAGACTGCTCTTAAATTCATTTAGGCCCCCCACCCCCACAACGACTGCTCTTAAATCCATTTAGACCTCACAAAGACTGCTCTTAAATTCATTTAGACCTCACAAAGACTGCTCTTAAATCCATTTACACCTCACAAAGACTTCTCTTAAATTCATTTAGCCCCCCCCCCCCCCCTCACCCCCACAAAGATTAATCTTAAATTCATTTAGACCTCACAAAGACTGCTCTTAAATCCATTTAGACCTCAGAAAGAATGCTCTTAAATTCGTTTAGACCTAACAAAGACTGCTCTTAAATTCATTTAGCCCCCCCCCCCCCCCCACGCCCACAAAGATTACTCTTAAATTCATTTAGACCTCACAAAGACTGCTCTTAAATCTATTTAGACCTCACAAAGACTGCTCTTAAATTCATTTAGACCTCACACAGACTGCTCTTAAATCCATTTAGACCTCACAAAGACTGCTCTTAAATTCATTTAGCCTTCCCCCCCCCCCCCCCCCACCCCCACAAAGATTACTCTTAAATTCATTTAGACCTCACAAAGACTGCTCTTAAATTCATTTAGACCTCACAAAGACTGCTCTTAAATTCATTTAGACCTCACAAAGACTGCTCTTAAATTCATTTAAACCTCACAAAGACTGCTCTTAAATTCATTTAGACCTCACAAAGACTGCTCTTAAATTCATTTAAACATCACAAAGACTGCTCTTAAATTCATTTAGACCTCACAAAGACTGCTCTTAAATTTATTTAGACGTCACAAAGACTGCTCTTAAATTCATTTAGCCCACCCCCCACCCCACAAAGACTGCTCTTAAATTCATTTAGCCCACCCCCCACCCCACAAAGACTGCTCTTAAATTCATTTAGACCTCACAAAGACTGCTCTTAAATTCATTTAGCCCACCCCCCACCCCACAAAGACTGCTCTTAAATTCATTTAGCCCACCCCCCACCCCACAAAGACTGCTCTTAAATTCATTTAGCCCACCCCCCACCCCACAAAGACTGCTCTTAAATTCATTTAGCCCCCGCTCCCCGCCCCCCACACACACACACTCACAAAGACTGCTCTTAAATTCATTTAGACCTCACAAAGACTGCTCCTCTTAAATGCATTTAGACCTCGCAAAGACTGCTATTAAATTCATTTAGCCCCCCCCCCCCCCCCCCCACAAAGACTGCTCTTAAATTCATTTAGGCTCCCCACCCCCACAAAGATTACTCTTAAATTCATTTAGATCTCACAAAGACTGCTCTTAAATCCATTTAGACCTCACAAAGACTGCTCTTAAATTTATTTAGACGTCACAAAGACTGCTCTTAAATTCATTTAGCCCCCCTCCCCCCCCACGCCCACAAAGATTACTCTTAAATTCATTTAGACCTCACAAAGACTGCTCTTAAATCCATTTAGACCTCACAAAGACTGCTCTTAAATTCATTTAGACCTCACAAAGACTGCTCTTAAATTCATTTAGACCTCACAAAGACTGCTCTTAATTTCATTTAAACCTCACAAAGACTGCTCTAAAATTCATTTAGACATCACAAAGACTGCTCTTAAATTGATTTAGACCTCACAAAGACTGCTCTTAAATTCATTTAGACCTCACAAAGACTGCTATTAAATTCATTTAGCCCACCCCCCCCCACCCCCACAAAGACTGCTCTTAAATTCATTTAGGCCCCCCACCCCCACAAAGACTGCTCTTAAATTCATTTAGACCTCACAAAGACTGCTCTTAAATTCATTCAGCCCCCGCACCCCCCCACACACACACAAAGACTGCTCTTAAATTCATTTAGACCTCACAAAGACTGCTTCTCTTAAATTCATTTAGACCTCACAAAAACTGCTTTTAAATTCATTTAGACCTCACAAAGACTGCTCTTAAATTCATTTAGACCTCACAAAGACTGCTCTTAAATTCATTTAGACCTCACAATGACTGCTCTTAAATTCATGTAGACCTCACAAAGGCTGCTCTTAAATTCATTTAGACCTCACAAAGACTGCTCTTAAATTCATTTAGACCTCACAAAGACTGCTCTTAAATTCATTTAGACCTCACAAAGACTGCTATTAAATTCATTTAGCCCACCCCCCCCCCCCACCCCCACAAAGACTGCTCTTAAATTCATTTAGGCCCCCCACCCCCACAAAGACTGCTCTTAAATTCATTTAGACCTCACAAAGACTGCTCTTAAATTCATTCAGCCCCCGCACCCCCCCACACACACACAAAGACTGCTCTTAAATTCATTTAGACCTCACAAAGACTGCTTCTCTTAAATTCATTTAGACCTCACAAAAACTGCTTTTAAATTCATTTAGACCTCACAAAGACTGCTCTTAAATTCATTTAGACCTCACAAAGACTGCTCTTAAATTCATTTAGACCTCACAATGACTGCTCTTAAATTCATGTAGACCTCACAAATGCTGCTCTTAAATTCATTTAGACCTCACAAAGACTGCTCTTAAATTCATTTAGACCTCACAAAGACTGCTCTTAAATTCATTTAGACCTCGCAAAGACTGCTCTTAAATTCATTTAGCCCCCCCCCCCCCCACAAATACTGCTCTTAAATTCATTTAGGCCCCCCATCCCCACAAAGACTACTCTTAAATTCATTTAGACCTCACAAAGAATGCTCTTAAATCCATTTAGACCTCACAAAGACTGCTCCTGTTAAATTCATTTAGACCTCACAAAGACTGCTATTAAATTCGTTTAGCCCCCCCCCCCCCCTCACAAAGACTGCTCTTAAATTTATTTAGACCTCACAAAGACTGCTCTTAAATTCATTTAGACATCACAAAGACTGCTCTTAAGTTCATTTAGACCTCACAAAGACTGCTCTTAAATTCATTTAGACCTCACAAAGACTGCTCTTAAATTCATTTAGAACTCACAAAGACTGCTCCTAAATTCATTTAGACCCCACAAAGACTACTCTTAAATTCATTTAGACCTCACAAAATATGCTCTTAAATTCATTTAGACCTCACAAAGACTGCTTTTAAATTCATTTAGACCTCACAAAGACTGCGCTTAAATTCATTTAGACCTCACAAAGACTGCTCTTAAATTCATTTAGACATCACAAAGACTGCTCTTAAATCCATTTAGACCTCACAAAGACTGCTCTTAAATTCATTTAGCCCACAACAAAGACTAGTCTTAAATTCATTTAGACCTCACAAAAACTGCTCTTAAATCCATTTAGACCTCACAAAGACTGCTATTAAATTTATTTAGCCCCCCCCCCCCTCCCCACACACACAAAGTTTACTCTTATATTCATTTAGACCTCACAAAGACTGCTCTTAAATTCATTTAGACGTCACAAAGACTGCTCTTAAATTCATTTAGACCTCACAACGACTGCTCTTAAATTCATGTAGACCTCACAAAGACTGCTCTTAAATTCATTTAGACCTCACAAAGACTGCTCTTAAATTCATTTAGACCTTACAAAGACTGCTCTTAAATTCATTTAGACCTCGCAAAGACTGCTATTAAATTCATTTAGGCCCCCCCCTCCCCCACAAAGACTGCTCTTAAATTCATTTAGGCCCCCCACCCCCACAAAGATTACTCTTAAATTCATTTAGATCTCACAAAGACTGCTCTTAAATCCATTTAGACCTGACAACGACTGCTTTTAAATCCATTTAGTCACCCCCCACCCCCCACAAAGATTACTCTTAAATTCATTTAGACCTCACAAAGACTGCTCTTAAATTTATTTAGCCCCCCCCCCCCCCCCCACGCCCACAAAGATTACTCTTAAATTCATTTATACCTCACAAAGACTGCTCTTAAATCCATTTAGACCTCACAAAGACTGCTCTTAAATTCATTTAGTCACCCCCCACCCCCCACAAAGATTACTCTTAAATTCATTTAGACCTCACAAAGACTGCTCTTAAATTCATTTAGACCTCACAAAGACTGCTCTTAAATTCATTTAGACCTCACAAAGACTGCTCTTAAATTCATTTAGACCTCACAAAGACTGCTCTAAAATTCATTTAGACATCACAAAGACTGCTCTTAAATTGATTTAGACCTCACAAAGACTGCTCTTAAATTCATTTAGACCTCACAAAGACTGCTCTTAAATTCATTTAGCCCACCCCCCCCCCCCACCCCCACAAAGACTGCTCTTAAATTCATTTAGGCCTCCAACCCCCACAAAGACTGCTCTTAAATTCATTTAGACCTCACAAAGACTGCTCTTAAATTCATTTAGCCCACAACAAAGACTAGTCTTAAATTCATTTAGACCTCACAAAGACTGCTCTTAAATCCATTTAGACCTCACAAAGACTGCTCTTAAATTTATTTAGCCCCCCCGCCCCCCCCCCAACCCCCACAAAGATGACTCTTAAATTCATTTAGACCTCACAAAGACTGCTCTTAAAGTCATTTAGACCTCACAAAGACTGCTCTTAAATTCATGTAGACTTCACAAAGACTGCTCTTAAATTCATTTGGACCTCACAAAGACTGCTCTTAAATTCATTTAGTCCTCACAAAGACTGCTCTTAAATTCATTTAGACCTCGCAAAGACTGCTCTTAAATTCATTTAGCTCCCCCCCCCCCCACAAAGACTGCTCTTAAATTCATTTAGGCCCCCCACCCCCACAACGACTGCTCTTAAATCCATTTAGACCTCACAAAGACTGCTCTTAAATTCATTTAGACCTCACAAAGACTGCTCTTAAATCCATTTACACCTCACAAAGACTTCTCTTAAATTCATTTAGCCCCCCCCCCCCCTCACCCCCACAAAGATTAATCTTAAATTCATTTAGACCTCACAAAGACTGCTCTTAAATCCATTTAGACCTCAGAAAGAATGCTCTTAAATTCGTTTAGACCTAACAAAGACTGCTCTTAAATTCATTTAGCCCCCCCCCCCCCCACGCCCACAAAGATTACTCTTAAATTCATTTAGACCTCACAAAGACTGCTCTTAAATCTATTTAGACCTCACAAAGACTGCTCTTAAATTCATTTAGACCTCACACAGACTGCTCTTAAATCCATTTAGACCTCACAAAGACTGCTCTTAAATTCATTTAGCTTTCCCCCCCCCCACCCCCACAAAGATTACTCTTAAATTCATTTAGACCTCACAAAGACTGCTCTTAAATTCATTTAGACCTCACAAAGACTGCTCTTAAATTCATTTAGACCTCACAAAGACTGCTCTTAAATTCATTTAAACCTCACAAAGACTGCTCTTAAATTCATTTAGACCTCACAAAGACTGCTCTTAAATTCATTTAAACATCACAAAGACTGCTCTTAAATTCATTTAGACCTCACAAAGACTGCTCTTAAATTTATTTAGACGTCACAAAGACTGCTCTTAAATTCATTTAGCCCACCCCCCACCCCACAAAGACTGCTCTTAAATTCATTTAGCCCACCCCCCACCCCACAAAGACTGCTCTTAAATTCATTTAGACCTCACAAAGACTGCTCTTAAATTCATTTAGCCCACCCCCCACCCCACAAAGACTGCTCTTAAATTCATTTAGCCCACCCTCCACCCCACAAAGACTGCTCTTAAATTCATTTAGCCCACCCCCCACCCCACAAAGACTGCTCTTAAATTCATTTAGCCCCCGCTCCCCGCCCCCCACACACACACACTCACAAAGACTGCTCTTAAATTCATTTAGACCTCACAAAGACTGCTCCTCTTAAATGCATTTAGACCTCGCAAAGACTGCTATTAAATTCATTTAGCCCCCCCCCCCCCCACAAAGACTGCTCTTAAATTCATTTAGGCTCCCCACCCCCACAAAGATTACTCTTAAATTCATTTAGATCTCACAAAGACTGCTCTTAAATCCATTTAGACCTCACAAAGACTGCTCTTAAATTTATTTAGACGTCACAAAGACTGCTCTTAAATTCATTTAGCCCCCCCCCCCCCACGCCCACAAAGATTACTCTTAAATTCATTTAGACCTCACAAAGACTGCTCTTAAATCCATTTAGACCTCACAAAGACTGCTCTTAAATTCATTTAGACCTCACAAAGACTGCTCTTAAATTCATTTAGACCTCACAAAGACTGCTCTTAATTTCATTTAGACCTCACAAAGACTGCTCTAAAATTCATTTAGACATCACAAAGACTGCTCTTAAATTGATTTAGACCTCACAAAGACTGCTCTTAAATTCATTTAGACCTCACAAAGACTGCTATTAAATTCATTTAGCCCACCCCCCCCCACCCCCACAAAGACTGCTCTTAAATTCATTTAGGCCCCCCACCCCCACAAAGACTGCTCTTAAATTCATTTAGACCTCACAAAGACTGCTCTTAAATTCATTCAGCCCCCGCACCCCCCCCCCCCCCACACACACACAAAGACTGCTCTTAAATTCATTTAGACCTCACAAAGACTGCTTCTCTTAAATTCATTTAGACCTCACAAAAACTGCTTTTAAATTCATTTAGACCTCACAAAGACTGCTCTTAAATTCATTTAGACCTCACAAAGACTGCTCTTAAATTCATTTAGACCTCACAAAATATGCTCTTAAATTCATTTAGACCTCACAAAGACTGCTTTTAAATTCATTTAGACCTCACAAAGACTGCGCTTAAATTCATTTAGACCTCACAAAGACTGCTCTTAAATTCATTTAGACATCACAAAGACTGCTCTTAAATCCATTTAGACCTCACAAAGACTGCTCTTAAATTCATTTAGCCCACAACAAAGACTAGTCTTAAATTCATTTAGACCTCACAAAAACTGCTCTTAAATCCATTTAGACCTCACAAAGACTGCTATTAAATTTATTTAGCCCCCCCCCCCCCTCCCCACACACACAAAGATTACTCTTATATTCATTTAGACCTCACAAAGACTGCTCTTAAATTCATTTAGACGTCAGAAAGACTGCTCTTAAATTCATTTAGACCTCACAACGACTGCTCTTAAATTCATGTAGACCTCACAAAGACTGCTCTTAAATTCATTTAGACCTCACAAAGACTGCTCTTAAATTCATTTAGACCTTACAAAGACTGCTCTTAAATTCATTTAGACCTCGCAAAGACTGCTCTTAAATTCATTTAGGCCCCCCACCCCCACAAAGATTACTCTTAAATTCATTTAGATCTCACAAAGACTGCTCTTAAATCCATTTAGACCTTACAACGACTGCTTTTAAATCCATTTAGACCTCACAAAGACTGCTCTTAAATTCATTTAGCCCCCCCCCCCCCCCCACGCCCACAAAGATTACTCTTAAATTCATTTATACCTCACAAAGACTGCTCTTAAATTCATTTAGTCACCCCCCCCCCCCACCCCCCACAAAGATTACTCTTAAATTCATTTAGACCTCACAAAGACTGCTCTTAAATTCATTTAGACCTCACAAAGACTGCTCTTAAATTCATTTAGACCTCACAAAGACTGCTCTTAAATTCATTTAGACCTCACAAAGACTGCTCTAAAATTCATTTAGACATCACAAAGACTGCTCTTAAATTGATTTAGACCTCACAAAGACTGCTCTTAAATTCATTTAGACCTCACAAAGACTGCTCTTAAATTCATTTAAACCTCACAAAGACTGCTCTTAAATTCATTTAGACCTCACAAAGACTGCTCTTAAATTCATTTAAACATCACAAAGACTGCTCTTAAATTCATTTAGACCTCACAAAGACTGCTCTTAAATTTATTTAGACGTCACAAAGACTGCTCTTAAATTCATTTAGCCCACCCCCCACCCCACAAAGACTGCTCTTAAATTCATTTAGCCCACCCCCCACCCCACAAAGACTGCTCTTAAATTCATTTAGACCTCACAAAGACTGCTCTTAAATTCATTTAGCCCACCCCCCACCCCACAAAGACTGCTCTTAAATTCATTTAGCCCACCCCCCACCCCACAAAGACTGCTCTTAAATTCATTTAGCCCACCCCCCACCCCACAAAGACTGCTCTTAAATTCATTTAGCCCCCGCTCCCCGCCCCCCACACACACACACTCACAAAGACTGCTCTTAAATTCATTTAGACCTCACAAAGACTGCTCCTCTTAAATGCATTTAGACCTCGCAAAGACTGCTATTAAATTCATTTAGCCCCCCCCCCCCCCCCCACAAAGACTGCTCTTAAATTCATTTAGGCTCCCCACCCCCACAAAGATTACTCTTAAATTCATTTAGATCTCACAAAGACTGCTCTTAAATCCATTTAGACCTCACAAAGACTGCTCTTAAATTTATTTAGACGTCACAAAGACTGCTCTTAAATTCATTTAGCCCCCCCCCCCCACGCCCACAAAGATTACTCTTAAATTCATTTAGACCTCACAAAGACTGCTCTTAAATCCATTTAGACCTCACAAAGACTGCTCTTAAATTCATTTAGACCTCACAAAGACTGCTCTTAAATTCATTTAGACCTCACAAAGACTGCTCTTAATTTCATTTAGACCTCACAAAGACTGCTCTAAAATTCATTTAGACATCACAAAGACTGCTCTTAAATTGATTTAGACCTCACAAAGACTGCTCTTAAATTCATTTAGACCTCACAAAGACTGCTATTAAATTCATTTAGCCCACCCCCCCCCCCCACCCCCACAAAGACTGCTCTTAAATTCATTTAGGCCCCCCACCCCCACAAAGACTGCTCTTAAATTCATTTAGACCTCACAAAGACTGCTCTTAAATTCATTCAGCCCCCGCACCCCCCCACACACACACAAAGACTGCTCTTAAATTCATTTAGACCTCACAAAGACTGCTTCTCTTAAATTCATTTAGACCTCACAAAAACTGCTTTTAAATTCATTTAGACCTCACAAAGACTGCTCTTAAATTCATTTAGACCTCACAAAGACTGCTCTTAAATTCATTTAGACCTCACAAAATATGCTCTTAAATTCATTTAGACCTCACAAAGACTGCTTTTAAATTCATTTAGACCTCACAAAGACTGCGCTTAAATTCATTTAGACCTCACAAAGACTGCTCTTAAATTCATTTAGACATCACAAAGACTGCTCTTAAATCCATTTAGACCTCACAAAGACTGCTCTTAAATTCATTTAGCCCACAACAAAGACTAGTCTTAAATTCATTTAGACCTCACAAAAACTGCTCTTAAATCCATTTAGACCTCACAAAGACTGCTATTAAATTTATTTAGCCCCCCCCCCCTCCCCACACACACAAAGATTACTCTTATATTCATTTAGACCTCACAAAGACTGCTCTTAAATTCATTTAGACGTCAGAAAGACTGCTCTTAAATTCATTTAGACCTCACAACGACTGCTCTTAAATTCATGTAGACCTCACAAAGACTGCTCTTAAATTCATTTAGACCTCACAAAGACTGCTCTTAAATTCATTTAGACCTTACAAAGACTGCTCTTAAATTCATTTAGACCTCGCAAAGACTGCTATTAAATTCATTTAGGCCCCCCCCCCCCACAAAGACTGCTCTTAAATTCATTTAGGCCCCCCACCCCCACAAAGATTACTCTTAAATTCATTTAGATCTCACAAAGACTGCTCTTAAATCCATTTAGACCTTACAACGACTGCTTTTAAATCCATTTAGACCTCACAAAGACTGCTCTTAAATTCATTTAGCCCCCCCCCCCACGCCCACAAAGATTACTCTTAAATTCATTTATACCTCACAAAGACTGCTCTTAAATTCATTTAGTCACCCCCCCCCCCCCCCCACCCCCCACAAAGATTACTCTTAAATTCATTTAGACCTCACAAAGACTGCTCTTAAATTCATTTAGACCTCACAAAGACTGCTCTTAAATTCATTTAGACCTCACAAAGACTGCTCTTAAATTCATTTAGACCTCACAAAGACTGCTCTAAAATTCATTTAGACATCACAAAGACTGCTCTTAAATTGATTTAGACCTCACAAAGACTGCTCTTAAATTCATTTAGACCTCACAAAGACTGCTCTTAAATTCATTTAGCCCCCCCCCCACCCCCACAAAGACTGCTCTTAAATTCATTTAGGCCCCCCACCCCCACAAAGACTGCTCTTAAATTCATTTAGACCTCACAAAGACTGCTCTTAAATTCATTTAGCCCACAACAAAGACTAGTCTTAAATTCATTTAGACCTCACAAAGACTGCTCTTAAATCCATTTAGACCTCACAAAGACTGCTCTTAAATTTATTTAGCCCCCCCCCCCCCCCAACCCCCACAAAGACTGCTCTTAAATTCATTTAGACCTCACAAAGACTGCTCTTAAATTCATGTAGACTTCACAAAGACTGCTCTTAAATTCATTTAGACCTCACAAAGACTGCTCTTAAATTCATTTAGACCTCACAAAGACTGCTCTTAAATTCATTTAGACCTCACAAAGACTGCTCTTAAATTCATGTAGACTTCACAAAGACTGCTCTTAAATTCATGTAGACTTCACAAAGACTGCTCTTAAATTCATTTAGACCTCACAAAGACTGCTCTTAAATTCATTTAGACCTCACAAAGACTGCTCTTAAATTCATTTAGACCTCGCAAAGACTGCTCTTAAATTCATTTAGCCCCCCCCCCCCCCACAAAGACTGCTCTTAAATTCATTTAGGCCCCCCACCCCCACAACGACTGCTCTTAAATCCATTTAGACCTCACAAAGACTGCTCTTAAATTCATTTAGACCTCACAAAGACTGCTCTTAAATCCATTTACACCTCACAAAGACTTCTCTTAAATTCATTTAGCCCCCCCCCCCCCTCACCCCCACAAAGATTACTCTTAAATTCATTTAGACCTCACAAAGACTGCTCTTAAATCCATTTAGACCTCAGAAAGACTGCTCTTAAATCCATTTAGACCTCAGAAAGACTGCTCTTAAATCCATTTAGACCTCACAAAGACTGCTCTTAAATTCATTTAGCCTCCCCCCCCCCACCCCCACAAAGATTACTCTTAAATTCATTTAGACCTCACAAAGACTGCTCTTAAATTCATTTAGACCTCACAAAGACTGCTCTTAAATTCATTTAGACCTCACAAAGACTGCTCTTAAATTCATTTAAACCTCACAAAGACTGCTCTTAAATTCATTTAGACCTCACAAAGACTGCTCTTAAATTCATTTAAACATCACAAAGACTGCTCTTAAATTCATTTAGACCTCACAAAGACTGCTCTTAAATTTATTTAGACCTCACAAAGACTGCTCTTAAATTAATTTAGCCCACCCCCCACCCCACAAAGACTGCTCTTAAATTCATTTAGCCCACCCCCCACCCCACAAAGACTGCTCTTAAATTCATTTAGCCCCCGCTCCCCCCCCCCCCCCCCCCACACACACACACACTCACAAAGACTGCTCTTAAATTCATTTAGACTTCACAAAGACTGCTCCTCTTAAATGCATTTAGACCTCGCAAAGACTGCTATTAAATTCATTTAGCCCCCCCCCCCCCCCACAAAGACTGCTCTTAAATTCATTTAGGCCCCCCACCCCCACAAAGATTACTCTTAAATTCATTTAGATCTCACAAAGACTGCTCTTAAATCCATTTAGACCTTACAACGACTGCTTTTAAATCCATTTAGACCTCACAAAGACTGCTCTTAAATTCATTTAGACCTCACAAAGACTGCTCTTAATTTCATTTAGACCTCACAAAGACTGCTCTAAAATTCATTTAGACATCACAAAGACTGCTCTTAAATTGATTTAGACCTCACAAAGACTGCTCTTAAATTCATTTAGACCTCACAAAGACTGCTATTAAATTCATTTAGCCCACCCCCCCCCACCCCCACAAAGACTGCTCTTAAATTCATTTAGGCCCCCCACCCCCACAAAGACTGCTCTTAAATTCATTTAGACCTCACAAAGACTGCTCTTAAATTCATTCAGCCCCCGCCCCCCCCCCCCCCACACACACAAAGACTGCTCTTAAATTCATTTAGACCTCACAAAGACTGCTCCTCTTAAATTCATTTAGACCTCACAAAAACTGCTTTTAAATTCATTTAGACCTCACAAAGACTGCTCTTAAATTCATTTAGACCTCACAAAGACTGCTCTTAAATTCATTTAGACCTCACAAAGACTGCTCTTAAATTCATTTAGCCCACAACAAAGACTAGTCTTAAATTCATTTAGACCTCACAAAGACTGCTCTTAAATCCATTTAGACCTCACAAAGACTGCTCTTAAATTCATTTAGACCTCACAAAGACTGCTCTTAAATTCATGTAGACTTCACAAAGACTGCTCTTAAATTCATTTAGACCTCACAAAGACTGCTCTTAAATTCATTTAGTCCTCACAAAGACTGCTCTTAAATTCATTTAGACCTCGCAAAGACTGCTCTTAAATTCATTTAGCCCCCCCCCCCCCCCACAAAGACAGCTCTTAAATTCATTTAGGCCCCCCACCCCCACAACGACTGCTCTTAAATCCATTTAGACCTCACAAAGACTGCTCTTAAATTCATTTAGACCTCACAAAGACTGCTCTTAAATCCATTTAAACCTCACAAAGACTTCTCTTAAATTCATTTAGCCCCCCCCCCTCACCCCCACAAAGATTACTCTTAAATTCATTTAGACCTCACAAAGACTGCTCTTAAATCCATTTAGACCTCACAAAGACTGCTCTTAAATTCGTTTAGACCTAACAAAGACTGCTCTTAAATTCATTTAGCCCCCCCCCCCCCCCCAGGCCACAAAGATTACTCTTAAATTCATTTAGACCTCACAAAGACTGCTCTTAAATCTATTTAGACCTCACAAAGACTGCTCTTAAATTCATTTAGACCTCACACAGACTGCTCTTAAATCCATTTAGACCTCACAAAGACTGCTTTTAAATTCATTTAGCCTCCCCCCCCCCCCCACAAAGATTACTCTTAAATTTATTTAGACCTCACAAAGACTGCTCTTAAATTCATTTAGACCTAACAAAGACTGCTCTTAAATTCATTAAGACCTCACAAAGACTGCTCTTAAATTCATTTAGACCTCACAAAGACTGCTCTTAAATTCATTTAGACCTCACAAAGACTGCTCTTAAATTCATTTAAACCTCACAAAGACTGCTCTTAAATTCATTTAGACCTCACAAAGACTGCTCTTAAATTCATTTAAACATCACAAAGACTGCTCTTAAATTCATTTAGACCTCACAAAGACTGCTCTTAAATTCATTTAGACCTCACAAAGACTGCTCCTCTTAAATTCATTTAGACCTCGCAAAGACTGCTATTAAATTCATTTAGGCTCCCCCCCACAAAGACTGCTCTTAAATTCATTTAGGCCCCCCACCCCCACAAAGATTACTCTTAAATTCATTTAGATCTCACAAAGACTGCTCTTAAATCCATTTAGACCTTACAACGACTGCTCTTAAATGCATTTAGACCTCACAAAGACTGCTCTTAAATTCATTTAGCCCCCCCCCCCCCCCCACGCCCACAAAGATTACTCTTAAATTCATTTAGACCTTACAAAGACTGCTCTTAAATTCATTTAGACCTCACAAAGACTGCTCTTAAATTCATTTAGACCTCACAAAGACTGCTCTTAAATTCATTTAGACCTCACAAAGACTGCTCTTAAATTCATTTAGACCTCACAAAGACTGCTCTAAAATTCATTTAGACATCACAAAAACTGCTCTTAAATTCATTTAGACCTCACAAAGACTGCTCTTAAATCCATTTAGACCTCACAAAGACTGCTCTTAAAATCGTTTAGACCTAACAAAGACTGCTCTTAAATTCATTTAGCCCCCCCCCCCCCCCCACGCCCACAAAGATTACTCTTAAATTCATTTAGACCTCACAAAGACTGCTCTTAAATCTATTTAGACCTCACAAAGACTGCTCTTAAATTCATTTAGACCTCACACAGACTGCTCTTAAATCCATTTAGACCTCACAAAGACTGCTCTTAAATTCATTTAGCCGCCCCCCCACCCCCACAAAGATTACTCTTAAATTCATTTAGACCTCACAAAGACTGCTCTTAAATTCATTTAGACCTCACAAAGACTGCTCTTAAATTCATTTAAACATCACAAAGACTGCTCTTAAATTAATTTAGCCCACCCCCCACCCCCACAAAGACTGCTCTTAAATTCATTTAGCCCACCCCCCACCCCCACAAAGACTGCTCTTAAATTCATTTAGCCCACCCCCCACCCCCACAAAGACTGCTCTTAAATTCATTTAGCCCCCCCCCCCCCCCACGCCCACAAAGATTACTCTTAAATTCATTTAGACCTCACAAAGACTGCTCCTCTTAAATTCATTTAGACCTCGCAAAGACTGCTATTAAATTCATTTAGGCCCCACCCCCCCCCCCACAAAGACTGCTCTTAAATTCATTTAGCCCCCCCCCCCCCCACGCCCACAAAGATTACTCTTAAATTCATTTAGACCTCACAAAGACTGCTCTAAAATTCATTTAGACATCACAAAAACTGCTCTTAAATTTATTTAGACCTCACAAAGACTGCTCTTAAATTCATTTAGACCTCACAAAGACTGCTCTTAAATTCATTTAGCCCCCGCCCCCCCCCCCACCACCCCCACAAAGACTGCTCTTAAATTCATTTAGGCCCCCCACCCCCACAAAGACTGCTCTTAAATTCATTTAGACCTCACAAAGACTGCTCTTAAATTCATTTAGACCTCACAAAGACTGCTCTTAAATTCATTTAGACCTCACAAAGACTGCTCTTAAATTCATTTAGACCTCACAAAGACTGCTCTTAAATTCATTTAGACCTCACAAAGACTGCTCTAAAATTCATTTAGACATCACAAAAACTGCTCTTAAATTCATTTAGACCTCACAAATACTGCTGTTAAATTCATTTAGACCTCACAAAGACTGCTCTTAAATTCATTTAGCCCACCCCCCCCCCCCCCACCACCCCCACAAAGACTGCTCTTAAATTCATTTAGGCCCCCCACCCCCACAAAGACTGCTCTTAAATTCATTTAGACCTCACAAAGACTGCTCTTAAATTCATTTAGGCCCCCCACCCCCACAAAGACTGCTCTTAAATTCATTTAGACCTCACAAAGACTGCTCTAAAATTCATTTAGACATCACAAAAACTGCTCTTAAATTCATTTAGACCTCACAAAGACTGCTCTTAAATTCATTTAGACCTCACAAAGACTGCTCTTAAATTCATTTAGCTCCCGCCCCCCCCCCCCCCCCCACACACACAAAGACTGCTCTTAAATTCATTTAGACCTCACAAAGACTGCTCCTCTTAAATTCATTTAGACCTCACAAAAACTGCTTTTAAATTCATTTAGACCTCACAAATACTGCTCTTAAATTCATTTAGCCCACAACAAAGACTAGTCTTAAATTCATTAAGACCTCACAAAGACTGCTCTTAAATTCATTTAGACCTCACAAAGACTGCTCTTAAATTCATTTAAACCTCACAAAGACTGCTCTTAAATTCATTTAGACCTCACAAAGACTGCTCTTAAATTCATTTAAACATCACAAAGACTGCTCTTAAATTAATTTAGCCCACCCCCCACCCCCACAAAGACTGCTCTTAAATTCATTTAGCCCACCCCCCACCCCCACAAAGACTGCTCTTAAATTCATTTAGCCCACCCCCCACCCCCACAAAGACTGCTCTTAAATTCATTTAGCCCCCCCCCCCCCCCCACGCCCACAAAGATTACTCTTAAATTCATTTAGACCTCACAAAGACTGCTCCTCTTAAATTCATTTAGACCTCGCAAAGACTGCTATTAAATTCATTTAGGCCCCACCCCCCCCCCCCCCCCACAAAGACTGCTCTTAAATTCATTTAGCCCCCCCCCCCCCCACGCCCACAAAGATTACTCTTAAATTCATTTAGACCTCACAAAGACTGCTCTAAAATTCATTTAGACATCACAAAAACTGCTCTTAAATTTATTAGACCTCACAAAGACTGCTCTTAAATTCATTTAGCCCACCCCCCCCCCCCCCCCCACCACCCCCACAAAGACTGCTCTTAAATTCATTTAGGCCCCCCAGCCCCACAAAGACTGCTCTTAAATTCATTTAGACCTCACAAAGACTGCTCTTAAATTCATTTAGCCCCCGCCCCCCCCACCACCCCCACAAAGACTGCTCTTAAATTCATTTAGGCCCCCCACCCCCACAAAGACTGCTCTTAAATTCATTTAGACCTCACAAAGACTGCTCTTAAATTCATTTAGACCTCACAAAGACTGCTCTTAAATTCATTTACACCTCACAAAGAATGCTCTTAAATTCATTTAGACCTCACAAAGACTGCTCTTAAATTCATTTAGACCTCACAAAGACTGCTCTAAAATTCATTTAGACATCACAAAAACTGCTCTTAAATTCATTTAGACCTCACAAAGACTGCTCTTAAATTCATTTAGACCTCACAAAGACTGCTCTTAAATTCATTTAGCCCACCCCCCCCCCCCCACCACCCCCACAAAGACTGCTCTTAAATTCATTTAGGCCCCCCACCCCCACAAAGACTGCTCTTAAATTCATTTAGACCTCACAAAGACTGCTCTTAAATTCATTTAGGCCCCCCACCCCCACAAAGACTGCTCTTAAATTCATTTAGACCTCACAAAGACTGCTCTAAAATTCATTTAGACATCACAAAAACTGCTCTTAAATTCATTTAGACCTCACAAAGACTGCTCTTAAATTCATTTAGACCTCACAAAGACTGCTCTTAAATTCATTTAGCCCCCGCCCCCCCCCCCCACACACACACAAAGACTGCTCTTAAATTCATTTAGACCTCACAAAGACTGCTCCTCTTAAATTCATTTAGACCTCACAAAAACTGCTTTTAAATTCATTTAGACCTCACAAATACTGCTCTTAAATTCATTTAGCCCACAACAAAGACTAGTCTTAAATTCATTTAGACCTCACAAAGACTGCTCTTAAATCCATTTAGACCTCACAAAGACTGCTCTTAAATTTATTTAGCCCCCCCCCCCCCCCCCCCACACCCACAAAGATTACTCTTAAATTCATTTAGACCTCACAAAGACTGCTCTTAAATTCATTTAGACCTCACAAAGACTGCTCTTACATTCATTTAGACCTCACAAAGACTGCTCTTAAATTCATGTAGACCTCACAAAGACTGCTCTTAAATTCATTTAGACCTCACAAAGATTGCTCTTAAATTCATTTAGACCTCACAAAGACTGCTCTTAAATCCATTTAAACCTCACAAAGACTGCTCTTAAATTCATTTAGCCCACCCCCCAACCCCACAAAGACTGCTCTTAAATTCATTTAGACCTCACAAAGACTGCTCCTCTTAAATTCATTTAGACCTCGCAAAGACTGCTATTAAATTCATTTAGGCCCCCCCCCCCCACAAAGACTGCTCTTAAATTCATTTAGGCCCCCCACCCCCACAAAGATTACTCTTAAATTCATTTAGATCTCACAAAGACTGCTCTTAAATCCATTTAGACCTTACAACGACTGCTCTTAAATCCATTTAGACCTCACAAAGACTGCTCTTAAATTCATTTAGCCCCCCCCCCCCACGCCCACAAAGATTACTCTTAAATTCATTTAGACCTCACAAAGACTGCTCTTAAATTCATTTAGACCTAACAAAGACTGCTCTTAAATTCATTTAGACCTCACAAAGACTGCTCTTAAATTCATTTAGACCTCACAAAGACTGCTCTTAAATTCATTTAGACCTCACAAAGACTGCTCTTAAATTCATTTAGACCTAACAAAGACTGCTCTTAAATTCATTTAGACCTCACAAAGACTGCTCTTAAATTCATTTAGACCTCACAAAGACTGCTCTTAAATTCATTTAGACCTCACAAAGACTGCTCTTAAATTCATTTAAACCTCACAAAGACTGCTCTTAAATTCATTTAGACCTCACAAAGACAGCTGTTAAATTCATTTAAACATCACAAAGACTGCGCTTAAATTCATTTAGACCTCACAAAGACTGCTCTTAAATTTATTTAGACGTCACAAAGACTGCTCTTAAATTAATTTAGCCCAACCCCCACCCCAACAAAGACTGCTCTTAAATTCATTTATGCCCCCACCCTCACAAAGACTGCTCTTAAATTCATTTAGACCTCACAAAGACTGCTCTTAAATTCATTTAGCTCCCCTTACCCCCCCCCCCCCCACACACACACAAAGACTGCTCTTAAATTCATTTAAACCTCACAAAGACTGCTTCTCTTAAATTCATTTAGACCTCACAAAGACTGCTCTTAAATTCATTTAAACATCACAAAGACTGCTCTTAAATTCATTTAGACCTCACAAAAACTGCTCTTAAATTTATTTAGACGTCACAAAGACTGCTCTTAAATTAATTTAGCCCACCCCCCACCCCCACAAAGACTGCTCTTAAATTCATTTAGGCCCCCCACCCCCACAAAGACTGCTCTTAATCTCATTTAGACCTCACAAAGACTGCTCTTAAATTCATTTAGCCCCCCCCCCCCCCCTCACAAAGACTGCTCTTAAATTTATTTAGACCTCACAAAGACTGCTCTTAAATTCATTTTGACATCACAAAGATTGCTCTTAAATTCATTTATACCCCACAAAGACTGCTCTTAAATTCATTTAGACCTCACAAAAACTGCTCTTAAATTCATTTAGACCTCACAAAGACTGCTCTTAAATTCATTTAGACCTCACAAATACTGCTCTTAAATTCATTTAGACCTCACAAAGACTGCTCTTAAATTCATTTAGGCCCCCCACCCCCACAAAGACTGCTCTTAAATTCATTTAGACCTCACAAAGACTGCTCTTAAATCCATTTAGACCTCACAAAGACTGCTCTTAAATTTATTTAGCCCCCCCCCCCCTCCCCACCCCCACAAAGATTACTCTTAAATTCATTTAGACCTCACAAAAACTGCTCTTAAATTCATTTAGACCTCACAAAGACTGCTCTTAAATTCATTTAGACCTCACAAAGACTGCTCTTAAATTCATGTAGACCTCACAAAGACTGCTCTTAAATTCATTTAGACCTCACAAAGACTGCTCTTAAATTCATTTAGACCTCACAAAGACTGCTCTTAAATTCATTTAGGCCCCCCACCCCCACAAAGACTGCTCTTAAATTCATTTAGACCTCACAAAGACTGCTCTTAAATCCATTTAGACCTCACAAAGACTGCTCTTAAATTTATTTAGCCCACCCCCCCTCCCCACCCCCACAAAGATTACTCTTAAATTCATTTAGACCTCACAAAGACTGCTCTTAAATTCATTTAGACCTCACAAAGATTGCTCTTAAATTCATTTAGTCCCCCACCCTCACAAAGATTGCTCTTAAATTCATTTAGTCCCCCACCCTCACAAAGACTGCTCTTAAATTCATTTAGTCCCCCACCCTCACAAAGACTGCTCTTAAATTCATTTAGACCTCACAAAGACTGCTATTAAATTCGTTTAGCCCACCCCCCCCCCCCCTCACAAAGACTGCTCTTAAATTCATTTAGACATCACAAAGACTGCTCTTAAATTCATTTAGACCTCACAAAGACTGCTCTTAAATTCATTTAGACCTCACAAAGACTGCTCTTAAATTCATTTAGAACTCACAAAGACTGCACCTAAATTCATTTAGACCCCACAAAGACTACTCTTAAATTCATTTAGACCTCACAAAATATGCTCTTAAATTCATTTAGACCTCACAAAGACTGCTTTTAAATTCATTTAGACCTCACATAGACTGCGCTTAAATTCATTTAGACCTCACAAAGACTGCTCTTAAATTCATTTAGACATCACAAAGACTGCTCTTAAATCCATTTAGACCTCACAAAGACTGCTCTTAAATTCATTTAGCCCACAACAAAGACTAGTCTTAAATTCATTTAGACCACACAAAGACTGCTCTTAAATTCATTTAGACCTTACAAAGACTGCTCTTAAACACATTTAGTCATCACTGGTTTTGATATTTGTTAGCCCTCACAAGGACTAGTTTGGGTTATATTTAGTCTCCACAAGTACATTGGTAAAAGAAGAAAACTCAAAGGCAATCTCAAGTCCCACTCTCATCTCATATCCATCCGATCCACTGCACGTTCTGCAATGAGGCCCCTGAGGAGTCACGCCACACCTGTGCCAGCCACTCGCACCGGTGACTGTCCTCCGCAACAACAACAATTACAACAGCAGCAGCAGCAGCAGCAACAACAACAGCAGCAGCAACAACAACAACAACAACAACAACAACAACAACAACAACAACAACAACAACACAAAAATGATACATTTCAAATAAGGCCGTTAAATTAAGTAAAAACAGAGGTTGCCCTTTCCTCCTACTGGTTTTCTGTATTCATTTCTTCAGTGTGGGGTTATATGTTTTGTCCAGTTCGGTAGATGTAATGTCTGACCAAACAGTGGATATCTTGGTTGCTGTCTACATGCAAGCACTCGCTCAATGTCATTGTGGTCTGTGCCTTGTCAAAGTATTCTCGCAGCTCCCTCGTTCATGATTATATTGTCTACATGCTAGTCAATAATGTTCGATAGGGCTGTTTTCCAGGCATGCTATTCACAGTTGGGTTTTCTCTTGTGTCTTTCCAGTTTCCCAGCCTGATTCTCCACAGCTTTCTGTTGGCTGGTGCTTTTGTGTTATTCTTCACTGTGTTGCAGCTACCTGGTAGGCATGCCGACCTTAAGTGATGTCTTTCTACTGTTTCCTCAATTCTTGGAGAATGTGGGTAAAGTTCGTTGTGATTTTGATGGTAATCGTGGTGATGCTAGTTGTCGTGATAGTGATGATGATGATGATGATGATGATATTGATGATGATGATGATGATGATGATGATGATGATGATGATGATGATGATGATATTGATGATGATGATGATGATATTGATGATGATGATGATGATGATGATGATGATGATGATGATGATGATGATGATGATGATGATGATGATGATGATATTGATGATGATGATGATGATGATGATGATGATGATGATGATGATGATGATGATGATGATGATGATGATGATGATAGTGATGATGATGATGCTGATGCTGATGCTGATGTTGAATATGCAGATGATAATGGTGATGATGGTGCTTGTTGATAATGACGATGACGATGACAATGGTGATGATGATGATGATGATGATGATGATGATGATGATGATGATGATGATGATGATGATGATGATGATGATGATATGATGATGATGATGATGATGATAAGTAATAACTACCCCTCAATGAAATGTACAAAAGATAAATGTAATACAAAGGCCGTCCATGGACCTCACTGGACAGTAGTATCCATTGTACAATGTCTTTAATGGAGTCAATTCATTTTTATCTCGGGCGACCCTTTGCTCTTGAATCAGATCTTCTTTGACGTAGGGTTAGCGCTGGTTGTGGATGGCGTTGCATTCTGTCGGGAAGACTGAAAATGTGATCTTCTGTAGTTCTTCACTATATATGGCACAAGGTGTTAATTCCACTGTCAGGCCGACGAAATGATTTCTTACTCGGTCTCAGATAGTTAAATTGCCAGCTTCCCTATATCATCTCATCTCGCAGGTGTTGATTTTGCGTAGGTGTGATTTATATAATATCCAAGTTTGATATTGGTAGCATAGGATTGTAAATGCGATATTTATTACCTGTCGTTTGAAGAAACTGTGTGTGGATTGATGTTTGATCATCTCGTCATCCCTCTTAGGTGTTTACTTGCTTCTATCCTCAGGCTGCCTGCAGCACACAGCGACCCAACCATGCCTTTGCCGCAGTGAACTGTTGTCGAGAGAAGGAACTCTGCATGGCCAACAAGGTGTTAAAGACCCCGAGATTCAACATGTATTCCAAAGGGTATTACGTGGGATCCTTGCGGGACGTATGCGGTTTGACAGCATCAGTATTGAGGCAGTACGTCGAGCTGTCACCACTTCTGACCAAACCCAAGGGACCTCTGGATGATGACTATTGATGTGGCCGTGTGTCTGAGGGCATAGGTTCAGTTGTATCGTGATTTCACGGTAGAAGGAACGCGCCTTTCAGTACCTGGCTTAGTCGTGTCAACCAAACTGTCCGAATTCTGGAAAACTATCCGTAGCTCTGCTTCTGTAGCGGGGGACACTGTGAAAAGATGCAACAGTTCGTGATTGAGTCTAGTGAAATTTAATTCGTCTGCAAGATTTCATGTGTAAGAAAATGGAACCTTGTGTAAACTAATTTTGCCATCTTTATTTCAAATGAAATGGAAACAATGATTAGAATGTGAAAGAGGAAGACAGCGTGAGACGATGTTTGACAGTCTTGTATCATGGCACATTAGAGATTCATTACAAAAATTAATCAACGACATCTGAAATCGTAATTTGTGGAGAGGCATGATTGTCCTAGCCAGCCGACAAGGCACTGGGTGATAATCCACTTCTGTAAAATAAAGGTAACATCTGACAGTTTTTGTTACAAAACTATACGAAATCTGAGACATGAGTTATGAGATATGAGTTATGAGATATGAGTTATGAGATATGAGTTATGAGATATGAGTTATGAGATATGAGTTATGAGATATGAGTTGTGAGATATGAGTTATGATATATGAATTATGAGATATGAATTATGAGATATGAATTATGAGATATGAATTATGAGATATGAGTTATGATATATGAGTTATGAGATATGAGTTATGAGATATGAGTTGTGAGATATGAGTTGTGAGATATGAGTTGTGAGATATGAGTTGTGAGATATGAGTTGTGAGATATGAGTTGTGAGATATGAGTCGTGAGATATGAGTTGAGAGATATGAGTTGAGAGATATGAGTTGAGAGATATGAGTTGTGAGATATGAGTTGTGAGATATGAGTTGTGAGATATGAGTTGTGAGATATGAGTTGTGAGATATGAGTTGTGAGATATGAGTTGTGAGATATGAGTTGTGAGATATCAGTTGTGAGATATGAGTTGTGAGATATGAGTTGTGAGATATGAGTTGTGAGATATGAGTTGTGAGATATGAGTTGTGAGATATGAGTTGTGAGATATGAGTTGTGAGATATGAGTCGTGAGATATGAGTCGTGAGATATGAGTCGTGAGATATGAGTCGTGAGATATGAGTCGTGAGATATGAGTCGTGAGATATGAGTCGTGAGATATGAGTCGTGAGATATGAGTCGTGAGATATGAGTCGTGAGATATGAGTCGTGAGATATGAGTCGTGAGATATGAGTCGTGAGATATGAGTCGTGAGATATGAGTCGTGAGATATGAGTCGTGAGATATGAGTCGTGAGATATGAGACGTGAGATACGAGTCGTGAGATACGGGTCGTGAGATACGGGTCGTGAGATACGGGTCGTGAGATACGGGTCGTGAGATACGGGTCGTGAGATACGGGTCGTGAGATACGGGTCGCGAGATACGGGTCGCGAGATACGGGTCGCGAGATACGGGTCGCGAGATGTGAGTCGCGAGATGTGAGTCGCGAGATGTGAGTCGCGAGATGTGAGTCGCGAGATGTGAGTCGCGAGATGTGAGTCGCGAGATGTGAGTCGCGAGATGTGAGTCGCGAGATGTGAGTCGCGAGATGTGAGTCGCGAGATGTGAGTCGCGAGATGTGAGTCGCGAGATGTGAGTCGCGAGATGTGAGTCGCGAGATGTGAGTCGCGAGTCGTGAGTCGCGAGTCGTGAGTTGCGAGTCGTGAGTTGCGAGTCGTGAGTTGCGAGTCGTGAGTTGCGAGTCGTGAGTTGCGAGTCGTGAGTTGCGAGTCGTGAGTTGCGAGTCGTGAGACGTGAGTCGTGAGACGTGAGTCGCGAGACGTGAGTCGCGAGACGTGAGTCGCGAGACGTGAGTCGCGAGACGTGAGTCGCGAGATGTGAGTTGCGAGATGTGAGTTGCGAGATGTGAGTTGCGAGTCGTGAGTTGCGAGTCGTGAGTTGCGAGTCGTGAGACGTGAGTCGTGAGACGTGAGTCGTGAGACGTGAGACGTGAGACGTGAGACGTGAGACGTGAGACGTGAGACGTGAGACGTGAGACGTGAGTCGTGAGACGTGAGTCGTGAGACGTGAGTCGTGAGACGTGAGTCGTGAGATGTGAGATGTGAGATGTGAGATGTGAGTTGTGAGATGTGAGTTGTGAGATATGAGTTGTGAGATATGAGTTGTGAGATATGAGTTGTGAGATATGAGTTATCATATATGAGTTATGAGATATGAGTTATGAGATATGAGCTATGAGACAAAAAAATCTGCATCAATACACCCAGGACATTCCCATACACGCTATGTCCCCTTGTTCATCAGCCAGCGAAGAGTCATACTGTTAATCGAAACAACCGCCATCTGACCGAAAGTTATCCTGGTCTTCCATCTCATTTTGGAGAGTCTTCCAGAACACCTGCCGATCCAGCGCCACATTATCTACTCCAAAAACGGGTCATCACTCTGCTGCACCGCTTTCTTCACCCCTCCCTTGTTCATAGATTTCAACATAAATATACATACAAGCATCATAAAGCATGCACAAAAGTAGCGCGTTGAGTAGTACATGATTATGTGTCCTCATTTAAATGACCATGAAATCCTCAGTTGCTGACTGCAAAAATCATTTGTGTTTCACGACCAGCTGCATCCTCTTCTCTAGTTGTATCATAAAATCACCCGCTTCACGCTCTTCTCTAGTTGTATCATAAAACCACCCTCTGTACGCTCTGCTCTAGCAGCAGCATCATTCCCCCCCCCCGCCTTTCACCCCCCCCCCCCCCCCAAAAAAAAAGAGATCCTCTGCCTATCGTCGCGACATTGAAGACCATAATCTACAACTATCTTTCGGCTGCTCTACAACCCCATCCACCAACTTCCCGCATGGCTTCACGTTTTCCTAAGGGAGAAAAGGGACTGGGGAGGGGGGGGGGGGAAGCGGGTACACTACCTTGCCTAAGGATGTCCCGTAGGCTAGCGTAGGGAAGGAGGCTCCTTATTTCTCCTGTGATAGAGGGATACCCCTATCCCACCAACCGTATGTAAGCATGTGGGTGACGTCGAGTTAAATGTTTCGGAGACTCCCGTGGGTCGTCGCTAGAGCTACGGAGTTCGTGCTTTGTGCGACGCTTTCCGCGCTACGGAAAGAGAACGAGCCATATTAGATAAACCCCGGTGCAATGAAGTCGACCCTGTCGACTTTTAAGCGACTTTAGCGTGGGTGACGTCAGAAGAAACATGTCGCACACCGAGACGGTACAGAATCATCATTATCAAACAGCATTTCCATTGCGGCACGTTGCTCTCATGGAAAGCGTCTTGATCTCTTGCCATGTCCTTGGCCTCATGCATCCTCATGTCCACCGTGTCTGTCATGCCCCGTGTCGATCTTCGTGCTGGTCGGCTCCGTGCGTCTTCTACCGTGAAACACGCTTTCTAAATCAATCAACCAGGTGCCGTCTCCACAATGAAGGTTGGCTGTAATGGATCTCCAACATTGTCTGTCTCTCGTCTTGACTGTACATTCTCTCAGGCTGATGTTCGTCCATCTCTCGAAGTTATCTTCCCACTTGTATCGTTGTCTATCTCTTGCTCACTTGTCCTCAACCTTGCCCTCCAGTATGGTGTTTATAATAGTATCACGCCTTTTAACGTGGCCGAAATATTTCACTTGCCATGTCTTTATTTCTCTCATAAACTTTCTCTTCATTCCCTGTATTTCTAGAACCTCTGCATTTGATTGTTTTTGTTTTCATGAAATATGATATATTCGTCTGTATATCCACATCTCCAGGGCTTCTATGCGACTTTCTAATTGCTTGTTCAATGTCCAGACTTCCGCGCCATACAGTAGCGTTGAATATACGTAACATTTGATAATTCTCAGTTTTAACGCGTTGTTAATCTCTCTAGATGTTAATACTGATTTCATGCCGTTGAAAGCATTTTTGGTCATTCCTATTCTCTTCTTGATTTCTATTTCACGTCTGCCATCATCTGTTATTATATGTCCCAGTTACGAGAAGCTTGTTACTTGTTCTAATATCTGCCCGTGTACTGTGATGTTCATTGATGACCTTTCCTTTTCACTGCTAATTATCAAAGTTTTTGTTATTTCGATGTTAATATCTAAGCCAAATTCTGCACTGTGCCTGTTTACTTCTTCCACTAGGTCTTGTAACTTTTGCTCACTTTCTGCTAGTAGCACGGTATCATCAGCATATCTAAGATTGTTTATGATTCTTCCATTGATGTTACGTCCTGGCAGTCCAACATGTTTAAAAATTCATTATGTGTATAAGTTGAAGAGGCTTGGGGACAGTACACATCCCTGCCGTACTCCTCTTTTTATCTCTATAGTCGATGAATAGATATTACCGCATCTAATAGAGGCCACATGTTCCCAGTACAAGTTACTAATACGTCTCATGTCATTTCCGTCTACTCCTATATCTTGAAGGCACGTAATTAGTCGTTCATGTTGTACTCAAGAGCTTTCTTTTAGTCTATAATACAAACATATATACATTTTTGAACTTCTATATAGTTGTCAATTAACATCCTCAAACATATAATTGCTTTCTATCACTGTTCTAACTAAGCCACTGCGATATTTAATATGTCCCAAATATTTCAGTTTCCCAGACTGAAAAGTTTCCCAGGACTATTTATGGGTGAGCTTTCTTCTTTGATCTGGTCTTTTAGAATTTCAATATGTCTTCCTCGTCCCGATATTTTCAGAATATTTCTGTAACATGTGAGCTCCAAACTTCAACTGTCTTATTTGCTGGTTGTGAAAGAGTACTGATTGACATCTGTATGTCGCTAAAGGAAGCATGTATGTTCTCACAACTGTTACCGTAATCCGTGTCCGGGTGTTGTGTCGTACGTTCTGAACCATCGCCATGGCTGTGTCCAACCTGCGTCTGACGTCATATGAACATCTCTCCTTGTTGCTGGTTGTAAATCCAAGACATCGACAGTTTTTGATGTTTTCACTTTCTAGATTGTTCATTGTGATCTTTGTATGGTATGTAGTTTTTTTTTGTTTTTTTTTTAATTGTTAAATTTTTTGGGGGGGTTTTCGGCGGACATTAATTTTGTTTGGCTTAAGTTGAGAGCACGATTTTGATTTCTACTGAATCTCTTCAGAGATAGGCCGTCTGGGAGCATGAGAATAATGCAGAAGAACAGATAGACCTTCATGGTGTAGAGAGAATGCAGCAACAAGGGCTGTTCAGGAGGTCTGGTCGACAGTCGTTACCCAGAAGTACAGCAATACGGATATATCAGCTCTTCTAAACATGTAGCATTATCCAAGGGGAGAACTGCGCCATCTACATATCTAGGATCTGGATTTGGATTTACACCAATTACGAATGGATCAAGTGATCTACGGTCTCATCATTTTCAAACAGTTCGTATATTTCTAATAGGTTTGGTGAGAAAATCCAGCCCCTTCTTACCTTTACACCTGACATCAGATTGATGTTTCAATGGCTGCTCTAACAGCTGCTTGTTGCTCACGGTATAACAATTCAACAAAGTGGGTTCGAAGTGCTTAGTGCCCAATACTCGACGGTGCTGTTTACAATTTCTGACGCTGAACAAGTCGAAGGCATCATTGTAGTTCTATGAAGCAGGATAGAAGATCAACAATTTAGACTCTGCATATCTCAAAGATGGTCCTCATATTGAAGATATGGTTCCTTGTTTCTCTGCACTGTCTGACGCCTACCTGTATTTCGTGTAATTCACAAACAACAGAGAAGACAAACAAAGTGCAGTTCAAACAATGGTATATATCGTATGCAGTGATTTCTTGTAAGTGGAGTTTTGGAAAAGAATCCTTGCATGTTACTTACGAGGGACTTTCATAAAGTATTACACCACATCGTTTCTTTTCAGGAACTGTTTATTCAAAAAGCATGACGTTTATACACAATTTACATGCTTGGGTATGTTATGTAAACATGGGTATTATTTAACATAATTCCCATCAACTTCTATGGCTTTATGCCCGCGCGAAACAAACGCAAGTGTTCCTTGCCCATGCTAGATTTTGTCTTGATCATGTAACCTTTCCTTCGCTGCATGAATCATATAGCCATGTCCTTCCTGCACTAATTACTCCTTCATCATCGTCTGACCTTGTTCCACGGAGTGCATCTTTAAGTGTACCAAATATAGAAACATCAGAGGGTGCCAAATCTGGACTATAAGGTAGATGGAGTAGTGCAGTCCAGCGCAATCTTGAGATTGCTTCCGGTGTTTCCAGACATGTGCGAGGGCGCGCATTGTCGTGAAGGAGAAGCAGGTCTGCTGGATTCTTGTGCGGCCGAACTCTGCTAAAAAGTTGATTGAATGTTTTCAATATCTGAATGTGAGCTTGCGAATTGATTGTCTCTTCTCTTGGGATAACATCCACAAGAACCACACCTTCAATGTCCCAAAAAGACAGTGATCATGACCTTTCCAGCTGAAGGAGTTGTCTTGAATGTCTTTCTTCGTAGTCGTTGCGGATGCTGCCACTCCAGTGACTATATTTTCATCTCAGGTTCAAAATAATTTGCCCAAGTTTCGTCACCTGTAACGATCGTAGTCAAAATGTTCTCTCTGTCACCATCGACACGCTCCAAACATTCAGAAGAATTTTCTTTCCTTTGCAATCGGTGGTCAGATGTAAGACTTCGAGGAACCCATCCTGCGCAAACCTTAGAAAATCCGAGAGTTTGTATAACTGCATTTCCACTACCATTGCTGACTGACAGCTGTAAGGCCAAGTGGTGAGTCGTGATTCGCCTGTCAGTAAGAATATTGCCCTCAGCACATTTTAACATGTCTACGTTGACGGCTGCGGCAGGCGTAGGGCAGCCATATTATTTGGCCGGTTAGGTTCCAATTTGGTACACATCATTAGCATATGCCATATTGGAAGTGCAGAAAATATCACGCGCTTCTATCTTTATTATTAGATGAGACAAACGATGCGGTGCATTACTTTCTGAACGACCCTAGTAGTATCAAATTTAACATCGGACAGTGATTTCTGGACAAGTGTTCAACAAGCAAATAAATTCCTTGAGGCCTCAGAGATGTAATTTAATTGAGAAGGCTGAACATTCCTTGAACAGCCACGAGAAAGTTTTGAAATTGGCTAAGACTCAAATACAACTTCCTACAGCCATGACACAGCGGTAGTCAATATGTTTGCCCGGACAACACACATACAACTTGCAACAGACTTGACACAGCGGCAATCAACGTGTTTGGCCGGACAACTCTGATGGAATACTTGTTTCCAGGACCCAGAAGATGAGCAGGGAGGAGCTACTGACGGCCACGTTCTGTTAAATACTGACTGCATGATGTTGAGCATGATGGTGATGTTCGTGATTTCTGTTCAAGTTTACGTTCTTTTGCTTGCTAATAATTAATGAACGACCGGCTCTCATGCCATTTTTCACGAAAACAAACGAAAGGCGGTCTGCTGATGCGATGTATGTTATAACAATGTCGGATCTCGTAAGGACACATGAAGATCTGAAATGTCAATGTCCATCAAACTGCTCTCTAAATGACAATACACATTTCTCCCGGCTCAGGACAATTAGAACAAATTGTAGCAAGCGGAAAGCATTGTGGATAGAGAGATAGAGGAAGACAGCGACAGACAAGTCTTAGAGTCTCATATCTGGCCGTCAGCATACGAGTTGATGATGATGATGATGATGATGATGATGATGATGATGATGATGATGATGATGATGATGATGATGATGATGATTATGATGATGACTCTAATAGAGATAATCATAATGGCACCATTATGAAAGGTGCGAATACAGTGAACCCTTTCCGGCACCAAGCCGCACCCAGCAGTGGTCAACAGTTACGCATCTGCTGCACCTATGACGCACTCTAGGGAAAGGGTTGTCCTTGACTAGCCAGGCCGGTGAACGGCCATCTTCTACTCACTGCTCTAAACCACGAAACGGATTCTGACAATACATCATTGATCCCAGACCTGCTACACATGGAAGCTCCATCTAAGCACCGGACAGTAAACTGCAACTGACGTGGAATTTAAGCCTACCGTTCCCTGAGGACACACGGAATCAAAACAACATGGCTGGGCGCGGGCGTGGCAGGGCGCGCTCAAGTATTGTAAACGGATCCTTTTTTGATGATGAGCCACCCCCTGCGTACTATAGAGTCGGTATTGATCCTTACATCAACAATGAACATGTGGCCTATCTAAATCCGAGCAATTTCACGCCGTTTCTGTCGGAGAAAGATGCCGTGCTTGTCTTCTTCTACACTCCCGGTGACAAAGATAACGACTGTTTGAAGAAAGAGGTGTCCGAGGTATGGTACTTCATACTAGATTCATTAACCATAAATATTTGTTCTTCATTGTCTTGTTCTTATATCTGTATATCTAATGAATGGATTAGCGAAGGCAGTTCTATAATTCCTCAAAGCTACCGAGTTGAAGGTTTGTATCCAGCCGCTGAGTAGGACATTGGTGCATGATAAGTCGGACCCTTTCGGGATCCTTAGCGATCTTGTGCAGAGTGCAGAAGAAGGGATTGATCATCAAGGCCTGGGGAGAATGGTGCTGCAGCGAGTGAGCAGAGGGTGAGGCGACTCCCAAGTTCTCCCAGGAAAGGCCAGACGGACACATAATCAGGATGCAACTGATAACCATTAATTGTGTGACTCTTCGTTGATCGTTGAAGATGAGGACTGGGTACTTAGGGAATGTCTCGAGTGCTCTGATGTCCTTTCTGGACTCATCTCTATTCAGTCAGCATGTGGCAATTTGAAAGCACGTCGCTTTGTGTTATTTTCGATGGGATGAGCGCCGGCCGTTCAGACAGCAATGTCAAACTTCTGCTACTTCTCTTCCTATATGTAGCTCAGTGGAGTATTCGGGGGTTTCCGGAAAGGGGAAGAGGGGGGGGGGGAAGGGTATGAGGGTGATTGTGGGGGATGTAAAGATGTACTATGCTCCCTCACTGTCTACTATTTGTTGTAAGTTGGTATTCATATCTCTAAGGTTGTTCTTGAAATCACTTCATTTTAAACGTCACCCACAATTAGTGTTGCCTGATGCGTGGGCACCAAAAGGAGGACATCATAAGAAGAAGAAGAAAAAAGAGGACAAAGGAGGACATATTGAATGTTTCATTTGAATCGTTGCAGATTAAACCCACAATCAATACAATTTTATTACAATAGCTGCCAGTAAGTGTATCTTACTCTTAGTGAGTCAACCAAGAAACAATCATTTTAACAAAATAAATATAAATTCAATGGAGGCCTTTTCAAAATGCTAAAAACCATTAAGTAGCAGAATGTACAATTATTACCGTATAATATTTATTAATTACTCATAAAATATATTTTGAAAATAAAAACTATAAACTATTTTTAGTTTTAAAGGTGTTTAGTTTCGCCTGACGGACGGAGAATATTAGGCTAAAAAGGAGGAACTGTCCTCTTTTTGCCGGACGTCTGGCGACCCTATCCACAACTAGCTCTGTATCTGCATTAAATTGTCCAGTATACCACAAACAGCTAATCAATAATGGGGTTGTCTGTAACGCTCTGTAAAAATATGCAACTAATGTGTATAAGCAATTACATGCAGAAGTTCAGATCTTGTGTAATCTCGGTAGAAGTTCAGATCTTGTATAATCTCAGTATAAGTTCAGATAGTGTATAATCTCAGTAGAAATTCAGATCTTGTATACACTCACTAGAAGTTCAGATCTTGTATAATCTCAGTATAAGTTCAGATAGTGTATAATCTCAGTAGAAGTTCAGATAGTGTATAATCTCTGTATAAGTTCAGATCTTGTATAATCTCAGTATAAGTTCAGATCTTGTATAATCTCAGTAGAAGTTCATATCTTGTATACACTCACTAGAAGTTCATATCTTGTATAATCTCAGTAGAAGTTCAGATAGTGTATAATCTCAGTAGAAGTTCAGATCTTGTATAATCTCTGTAGAAGTTCATATGTTGTATAATCTCAGTAGAAGTTCATATCTTGTATAATCTCAGTAGAAGTTCATATGTTGTATAATCTCAGTAGATGTTCATATGTTGTATAATCTCAGTAGAAGTTCATATCTTGTATAATCTCAGTAGAAGTTCATATGTTGTATAATCTCAAAAGATGTTCATATGTTGTATAATCTCAGTAGAAGTTCATATGTTGGATAATCTCAGTAGAAGTTCATATCTTGTATAATCTCAGTAGAAGTTCAGATCTAGTATAATCTCAGTAGAAGTTCATATCTTGTATAATCTCAGTAGAAGTTCATATCTTATATAATCTCAGTAGAAGTTCATATCTTGTATAATCTCAGTAGAAGTTCATATCTTGTATAATCTCAGTAGAAGTTCAGATCTTTTAAAATCTCAGTAGAAGTTCAGATATTGTATAATCTCAGTAGAGGGCAATGACGCGGTCAGTAATGTGTATTTGCTAAGAATATTAAGTGAATGGACTACGGAAGTTACCTCTTTAAACTTCCATCCCCCCTCCCCCACGCAGGGTTACGTAAAGATATATGGAAGCAGGTGGTGGATGGAGTGTGAGAGCAGCCGACAGGTTATTGTTTGCGGCGATAGGCAGATGATCGCATCAATTGAGACAACGGCTATGAGCATCGACTAGTACAGTCACTGCCCAGAAGAAAAGCAATGACAAACTACCTTCTGCAAAACTTGCCAAGAAACCTTTACAACCGTGATAGAAAATCTAATTTTAATAAAAAGAGATCTGGTGGTGAGACCCCCATGCCAGGCAGATCAGATAACACTGGGGAAGAATGTGACACAGGAGCCAGTACTAGTAATGGTGATGACGGAGTTATTCTTGAGGGTGTTAGCAGTGAAATCCCCTGTGTCAGACAACAAAGGAGAGTGAGACTAGGAACGTGGAATGTGAGAAGTCTGTATGAGGGGAAGCTTAAAGTAGTATGTGATGAGATTGAGAGGTTCAATATTCCCACTTTAGGAATTAATGGACATCGCTAGAGAGGCAAGGGACATTTTACAAATGAAAATGGAAGTCAGTTCATATATTCTGGCGGAAGATGTCAGAGGCCAGAGCGGAGTGACATTTTGTTTAGATAAAATAACAGCAAAATCTGTAATTGGATATAACCGGGTTAGTGCTAGAATACTCACTGTCAGACTTAAAGGCCGTCCAAAAAAACCGAACTCTCATACATTGACGTCAATAGGAGAGGAAGACGAAATTTAAGATTGTTACAACATACAGGAAAACACATTACATAATATTGGTCATAATGACATAACAAAAATATGGACGCTGTCAATGCAAAAGTCGGTACATAAGGAACTGTATATGAGAGACACGATTTATGAAAATTTGGATTGAGAAATAGAAATGATGCAAGTGACAAATTAATGTAATTTTGCACAGAAAATTAGTTAACGATAGCCAACACACTTTTTAAACAACACCCAAGAATAATCTTCACGTGGAGGTCCCCGGACAGTACTGCCAAGAACCAGATAGATTATATTTAAATACACAGAAGATGATCAAGCATAACATCGGCAAAAACCTTACGAAGTGCAGACTGTGATACAGATCATCAGTTATTAGAAGTAGATGTGAAAGTAAAACGCAAACAGCTTACCCCAGGATCAAGGCCACTTCGTTTTGATCTACCAAACATACCAGATGCATATGACGTGCAAATGAAGAATCGTGTTGGGGTCTTGATGTCTATACAGGAGGAACTGGCACCTGATGAATTGGCAGTACAAGCTAGAGATATCTTCATAACTGCAGCCAAAGATTTAATTCCGACCAAGAAAAAGCAACATTAGCCACAGATTACACCAGACACGCTAGAATTAATAAAGCAACCAAGGGAACTGAAACAGGAAGGAAGTGAATCCTTTAACAGCAAAATGAAGTATACATCTTGAACTCTAGAAATCAGAAAGAACACAAGAAAGGACAAAAACGAATATATACAAGAACGCTATACCAGAATAGTGCGATATAATGACTGGAAGAGATTATGAAATGTTCAAAGAAATGAAGTTGACAAGAAATGTTTAACCTCAGTTAAATGTTATATGTAAATTACCGTAAAATAATATATACACATTCTAGAAAGATGGCAGGAGTACTGCAGTGGAATGTATGATATATGTGACAGTGAGGCCATGAATGAGATACATGAACCAATGACAGCAGAGACAGAATCTGAACCCTCATTAGATGAAATTGCATGAGCAATAAAGAACCTGAAAAATGGTAAATCACCTGGATGTGATGAGATACCAGCTGAACTAATTAAAGCGGGAGGAGAAGAAAGCATGCAAATCTATCACGCATTATGTAAAAAGATATGGAAATATAGTACATGGCCAAAAGATTGAAAGAGAACTATCTTCATTCCAATCCCAAAAATGGTCAACCTGGAGTTCTGCACCATCTATAGATAGAACTGTTGCCGTGGTCAGTCGTGCAAGTAAAATTCTACTAAAGATCATAATGGGAAGACTTAGTAAGAAAATGGAAGAAATTAACTTGGTTCAAACTGGATTTAGACAATGAAGAGGAATAAGAGATAATATTCTCAACATGCGTTTAATAATAAAGAAGTGCAGAGAATTTAATGTAAACCTATTCTCGTGTTTTGTGGATTATTCAAGGGCATTTGACTGTGTACAACATCAGAAACTTTGGGAAATCGTGAGGAATATGGGCTTTCCATCACATGCAGTACAACTCATAAAAATGCTCTATCTAGACCAACAAGCAGCAGTTAGAATAGATGGCAAGACATCAGATTGGTTTGATATCAAGAAGGGAGTCCGTCAGAGATGTGTGCTGTCCCCCTATTGGTTTAACATGTACGCCGAAAATATAATGAGAATAGTCAGAGATGAGATATAAAGAGAGCTATATGATGCCCTAAATATCGGTGGTCATGACATACCAGAGATTCGGTATGCTGATGATATCGTATTTGTTATTCACAACACAGAATGGTATAACAACCTAATCACCTAAACCCAATTGAATAATGACGATCCCAACTTATATCTTACCATAGCAAACGCAAAAAATAATGCAAACAGATAAAACTAATATGGAGAAAGTAATATTTATTAATGAGAAAAAATTGGAGGTGGAAAATTTTGAATATCTTGGGTCATTGATTATCAACAATGGTGACATAATGAAAGAAGATAAAAGACGAATATCTATGGCTCTTATTGGAGTAAAACAAATGAATACATTGGGGAGAGGGACAGACAAAACTACAAAAAATAGATTTTTATTAGCAGACATCTTTCCCATTGCAACATTCGCTTGTGAGACCTGGACACTTACTAAACAAGCTGCTTTTGAATATAAATGTAACAGACGAATTCTAACAATATATACGATAGAGCACAGAACAAATGCATTCATACATCAAGAGCTGAATGTTGAAGAAGGTTGACTATTAAAGACGATCAAACACCCCCCCCCCCCCCGGAGAAACAAAATTGAAATATTTTGGCCACTTGAAACGTCACGAAAGTTTGGAGAGAACAATAATGGAGGGGTATATGCCTTGGAAGACAGGAAGAGGAAGACCAAAGAGAAGATGGGTGCAGGATTTGGCGGATGATCTCCAGATGGGTGTATCGGCGCGGGACATCTTGCTATGATCGAGAGGTTTTCCGGAAAGTTGTTATGGGAGCGAGGTTCTGCAAAGGACATGCTACTGAATGAATGAATTACTACAGAAGTAAAAGAAAAGACCTACATCTTTTCTTTATTGACTACACAAAAGCTTTCAATAAAGTAAGACATGGCAACATGATGAAGATGCTTGCAGAGCTACAAATTGATGGGAACGACCTAACATATAAAAGCCATATATCTTGGAAACAACAAGCTGCAATAAAGATTGATAATGAAGTAGGTCAACATCAGCCCATTGATAGAGGTTTGCGACAGGGATGTGTAATGTCTCCATATCTTTTTTCCCTGTACAGTGAAAATATTTTCAGAAATGTAGAAGATATGAGAGGAAACATCGTTGGGGGACGTAACATCAATAACATTATATATGCGCCAGAAACCACATTTCTACAGCCATCAGATATTTTTCAGCTTGACTGCTCATTATCCACGCTTCACATCCATACAAAAGTACAGGTTCTATGTAGCACATCAACACCCTTTTTCTTGTTTCGATTGATATCTTTTTATTGGTCAGTATGTTTTTCATCTCGCAAAAGGCTAACTTCGCAATTGCAAATCTTATTCTAATCTCGGCAAGGCATCTCCCATCAGAAGTTATCACTGTTCCGAGATAACTGTACTGATTCACTTGCTTAAGAATATGCCCATTTACTCGTATATCACATTGTGGTATTTCCTTCTTTCAGTGACCACCGTAATCTGTGTCTTCTTACTATTCAATTCTAACCCTAGTTGTCCACTGTGTGCAACAACCGCATCAACTAAATGTTGCAGGTCCTGTTCATTGTCTGCAATCAAGACTGTATCATCTGCATATCTAATGTTATTGATGTATCGTCCCCCAATGTTGATTCCTTCCATATCTTCTATATTTCTGATCATTCAAAATTTGTCCCCCTCGGCAGAGACAATGTGCCGTAGTAATTCTAACCATGCCATCACATTATCTTTAACATCACTTTAGCATCTAGTAAAAGTGATAGGCAGAATCTGATGGATCTAGTCACCTGGACATGCAAGCGGACAGATTAGCTGGATCTGCACTGTCGGGTTCGGTATTAGTGCAGAGGGTTGAGTTGAGTCGAGCTATGAACTGACGTCACTGCACTAAGTACATTCTCATATGTGCTCCGTCCCCTCGTTGAACAGCCAATCGAAAAGTCACACTACTAATTGTTCCCGCCGCTATCTAATTGAAAGTTCTCCTGGTCTTCCCACTCAGTTTATAAATTCTTCCAGAACCCCTGCCACCCTCCCGCAATCTCATTCTTTCCACACACGGGCTCTCAACCTGTTTTCCCACCTTCTACACCTGGTCCACAGGCGCATGACCAACTCTCCCTTATCCATAAGTAATCATCTACCACCAAGAGGTGCATTTCCTGCCAGGCTATCACCTTTTCTTTCCCCCGCACTCCCCCGTGGCCAGGGCAAACAAAAACATCTAGACAATTCTCACAATCTGTGACCTCTGAAGCAAGGGTGTGTCATTCCACACGAAATATTCCATTCTCCACATTACTAAGCATACTCCTTGAGTCCGTGATGAATTCAGTTTGTGCTGCAGTGGTAGGCTAGAGAGAATGTTTCTAGAGGATCTACCCGATACTCAAAACTCCGAGGAAAGGCAAGACGGACACCTAATCAGATTGCAACTGATACCATTAGCCTTGGGACTCTTCACTTGCTATTGAAGATGAAGACGGAGAACGTATAAGGATATCCCTATTGATGAGATGTCGGTTCTTGGCCCAACTCAGGTTTGGGCTGAACTGAACACCATCTGCCCGTAATTTATAAACGTCACCTTAAGGTGTTTATGTATTACATATTCCTGGAAGTTCTGCAGGAATACGTCATAGCATTAGGTGATGATAGAGATGGCGGTGATAATGATGATGATGATGTTGATGATGATAATGATAATGGTAATGTTGATGATGCTGATGATGGTAATTATGGTGATGATGATTAATTTAATTAATTGTGATGTTAATGGTAATGATGGTGATGTTAGATGAGGTGATAATGATGTTAAATGTAATTATGATAATGAGGATGGTGATGATGATGGTGGAGATGATGAAGGCGATTGTGATAATTATGATGTTGCTGATGATGATGTCGAATATGATAATGATGTCGAAAATAATGACGATGAAGTTGTGATGATGACGATCATATTGATAATGATGATGAGGAACAAGTAATAATTACCTCATCTCATCTCCTCTCATCATGTTCCTCTTGTACCTTGGGGTGTCGAGGTGAAAGAATAAACAGCGGGAGAGTGCCCGATTATGGGCTTCATATATCGATATTCCCATGGACTCTGCTATTCCCTCCGTCCAATGTTTCAATGCCTCTTCCTCTATTTCCATCTGGTCTGTACATCATTGCTTGTTGTGGTATACTGTTAGTTCGTAACCTACTTGCATGGCCAAACCATTTGACTTGCTGCTTTCTAATAAAATCTAGCGCTTCTGTAACCACCACTTTAGTCCTGATTTCTTCATTTCTGATCTTATCTCTTCTTGATACACTGAGTATCCTTCTCAGGAATCTCATTTCTGTTGTTGTGATTTTTCTTTTCTCTTTTTCTGTCATTGTCCAGGTTTGACATTGATGGCATAGAGTTGGCAGGAAGATTGTGTTGTAAAGTGCTTTTTTAGTAGTTATTGATACATGCATGTTCTTTAGTATTTGTGCCATTTGTCTATTGAGTTGGTTTACCTTATTGCATCTTATCTTCGATCTCGTCTTCTGATTTGCAATTTGATGATATTTTACTTCCTAAGTACTTGAAACTCTTTACTTGTTTCAGGGGTTGTGCGTTTAAGTGAATTGGTGTTGTTTTTCCTTCTTTAGTTATTGTCGTTGCCTCTGGTTTACTTGTGCTAATTTTCATGTTATGTTCCCTACATATTTCGTTTAGACTATTCATGTGGTCTTGGAATTCATTTCCTGATTTTGCTATTAGTGCTTGGTCGTCCGCAAACAGGAGTTCTCTAATGGTGTAATTTGCACATTGTTCTTCTTCTGTGTTCTCGTCATGCGGTGTTCTTGCTGTCTCTGTTTGGCTGGTTTCTATATATATTATGTTTTCTATATATGTTATGAACACGAGAGGGGACAGGCCACAACCTTGTCGATCTCCGGGTCCTAAGGTGAAGGGTTCTGAGTGTCCTCCAGTTGCTCTCACTATGCATTCACTGTTGTTGTATATAGTCTTCTACATAGATTTGTTAGATGTGTACTCACTCCATATTGTTTAAGGATGTCCCACAGCTTGTTCCTATCTAATCTATCAAATGCTTTTTTTTTAAATTTTTGGTCTACAAAGGCTAAGTAGAGCGTTTCTTTAAATTCAGTTGATTTTTCTATAAGTTGTGTAAGAGCAAATATTGCATCTGTGTATCCTTTGTTTTTCCGAAATCCAAGTTGTGTTTCGCTTAGCGGGGGTTCTATCTCATCATCTCATCTCATCATGTTCCTCTTGTAGCTTGCGGTGTTGAGGTGAAGTATAAACACCGTGAGAGTGCCCGATTATGGGCTTCATGTATTCCCATGTACTATACTATTCCCTCCGTCCAACGTTTACGTGGTCGGCCACTTCCTCTGTTTCCATCTGGTCTGTATATCATTGCTTGTTGTGGTATGCTGTTGACTGGTAACCATTTGACTTGCTGCTTTCTAATAAAATCTAGTGCTGCTACAGCCACTGCTTCAGTCCTGATTTCTTCATTTCTGATCTTATCTCTTCTTGATACGATGAGTATTCTTCTCAGGAATCTCATTTCTGTTGTTGTGATTTTTCTTTCCTCTTTTTCTGTCATTGTTCAGGTTTGGCATTGGTAGCATAGAGCTGGTAGGGTTCTATAGTAGTTCGTAATATTTTCTTAAGAAATTTGTCAAATATTTTCCCAATGTGACTCAAAAGGGAGATGCCTCTGTATTGTGTGCAGTCTCTTTTGCTGTCTTTTTTTTCCAAATTGGGATCATTATGGCGTTTCCCCAGTCTCGTGGTGTCTGTTTTTCTGCCCAGACATGGTTAAATAGACTATGAAGCCATGCTGTTCCTAATTCTCTTGCTGCTTTAATTAGTTAATTTGGTATTTCATCGTGTCCCGGTTATTTGTTCAGTGTGGCTAATCTGACGGCTTCTATAATTATATCTTTGAGTATGACTGATTCTAGTTCTTCGATGACATCTGTGTCCGTTTCTTGAATTCCTGTGACATCTGATGTTATGTTGAGAAGTTGTTAGAAGTACTGCTTCCATCTTATTAGGATTTGTTGTTGTTCACTTACTGGTTCTCCATTGTAACTGTTAATTATTTCATTTGGGTTAAAGGGTTCTCCTCTGGTTCTCATTGCACTTATCTGTTTGTAGAAGTTTCTAGTTGTCTCCTTGCAGTTTTTCTTCAGGGTTTCTCAATACGCCTCACAGTCTGTTTGTTTTTCTCTCTTTAATATTCTACTCACATGTCTTCTTGCTATTCTATATTCTATGTAATCACGTTCCTGTTTACTCTTAACCACTTTTTTTATATTTTTCCTTTTTGTCTTTTACAGCTTTCATTACTTCTGCGTTCCACCAACTTATTTTCTTTATCCGTGTTTTGCGTTTTTTCGTGGTTTCACATGTTTGTTTTGCAGTTTTTAACATGGTTGATTTGAAAATCTCCCATTCTTCTTCCACTGTTTTTCTTTCTATGAGTAATTTTACAAAGATTTCAGTTAGTTCTTTCTCATAATTGTTCCTGGCTGCCTCGTCTTTGAGGTGTTTTAAGTTTACTGAATCGCATGGCATGTATTTTGCTAGTCTTTGCTTTCTTCTTCTGACGGTTCTTATTGTTGGAACAACTGCATTGTGATCTGTGTTTATACTTAAGTTGGGCACTGCCAAGGCATCTAATATATTTATCTTTCTGCTATTTTTTGTTAATACAAAATCAGTTTGGCTTTTGGTATCTAGATCGTTCCATTTATACCAGGTGTATATTTGTTAGTCTTTGTGTTTATAGAATGTCTTTGTTATATAGAGATCGTGTTGGCTGCATAGCTCTATCAGTCTACTTCCGTTATCATTTCTTTTATTTTGTTGGTCCCCAATGGTCCAAGATGTTTTTTCTATGCCCGCTCTGTAATGTCCTTGTCTTGCATTGAAGTCTTCCATAACTATGATGCTGTACTGCTTCTCTATTTATTTAGCACATTAGGATGTCTTCGTAGAATCTCTCGCATTCTTGCTAATTTTTTTACTGCACTGCATGGTGCGTTTATTTGTACATATGCTGTAATTTTTTTTTCTTTTATTCTCACTGTTATGATTCTTTCTGATATATATTTTATTTCTAGTAGTACTCTTGCTAGCCGTGGTTCAATTACTTTTCCCACACCGTGTCTTGCCTTGTCTTGCTGTTCCACTCCATAACTACCACTTAATGAAATATACAAAAGATAAGGAGATACAAAGATTGTTACACGTCCACACTGGATAGTGGCTCCCGATGGCTCTACATCATAATAATCATCATCATTATCATCATCTTCCACCTTTGCCGTCAAGCGTCGTGAGGAGGAATAATTGACGTTCCAGCGCCCGATGGGTGGCACTGGATAGTGTCATTCTGTGTGCAGACTAGGGAGTCTCTGTGGCGAAGTGGTCAAGCCGTTTGACTCGTGTTCCGAAGATTGTGGGTTCGAATCCGGGCCGCACCCTTCGGTTTACGAGTTAAATGTTTCGGAGACTCCTGTGGGTCGTCGCTAAAAGCTACGGAGTTCGTGCTTTGTGCGACGCTTTCCGTTCTGCGGAAAGGGACCGAGCCATATGGGATAAAACCCGGTGCAATGAAGTCGACCCTGTCGACTTTTAAGAGACTTTTTTTTATTCTGTGTGACTGATCAGTGTCTTTGATGTCGTCAATCCATTTTCTTCTCGGACGTCCTCTTGCGCTCCTAGCAGATGATCAATGATGTATGGTCAGTGCTGGTAGTTGATGGTGTTGCATTCTAAAGAGATGGCCAAACCATTTGATCTTCTGTTGATAAATGTAGCACAAAATGTTGATACCACTGTCTGTCTGATAACATTTTGTATACGGTCTCGGATTGTTAGGGTGGTAGCTCGCCTGAGACATCTCATCTCGCAGGTGTTGATTTTGCGTAAGTGTGATTTATATAATGTCCAAGTTTGATATTGGTAGCATAGGGTTGGTGTAAATGCGATATTTATTATCTGCCGTTCGTAGAAACTATGTGTGGATAGATGTTGTATTAATTTGCCATCTCTCAAAGTTGTGTGCTTGCTTCTATCCCCAGGCCGCTTTCAGCACACAGCGACCCAATCATGCCTTTGCCGCTGTGAACTGTTGTCGAGAAAGGGATCTCTGCATTGCAAACAAGGTGTCCCAGACCCCGAGGTTCAATTTGTACTCCAAGGGCTATTATGTGGGATCCTTGCGGGACGTATCCGGTTTGACAGCATCAGTCATGAGGCAGTACGTCGAGCTGTCACCAAGTCCACGTCGACTTCTCAGTTATACCTGTGAACCGGTGGAATGAATGTTGATGTGGCCATGTGTCTGAGGGGCAAGGTTCAGTTTTATCGTGGTTTCACGGTAGAAGGAGCGCGCCAGTCAGTACCTGGCTGTGTCATTTCATATGTCTTAATTCTGGAAAACTATCCGTAGCTCAGTATCTGTAGCAGTGGCGCTTTGAACAGAGGCAACTTGAACCTACCACATTTCGCGATTGATTCCGGTGAAAATTAGTCTGTAAGATCTTTTGTATAAGAACAATGAAATATTGTGTAAACTCAAATTGCCAACTTTTTAAAATGAAATGGAAACACTGATTACTATGTAATGTGTCAAATTGTTAGTTTTTCTTGTCTGTGTTGTTGGTGTCACTTGCAGAGACCTGTGATCACTGTGACAGTTGTTTGCTTAGGTTCTCTGTTGTTATTGTTGTCGTTGTCGTTCGTTGTTTGGGTCTCATATCTTCATGTTACGGGTTATATTCTCTATCTCCTTCTGTCTCACTATATTTACATCTCGCCTTCTCTATCAATTTCTCACTCCCCCCCTCTCTCTCTCTCTCTCTCTCTCTCTCTCTCTCTCTCTCTCTCTCCCTGTATCTCTATCTCTCTCTCTCTCAAACTGTCATGTCTCTATCTCGCTGTTTGTTTTTCTGTCCTTGTCAACATATATCTCTTACAGTATCTCCCTATATCTCTTGACATATCTCTCCCACTTGCACACTCTGATTCTTTATTTCTCTCTGTCTGACATGTCTCTATCTCGCAGTGTTTCTCTATCATTCTTTCCTTGTCAATATACAAGGGGCTTCTCATAAATCTTTAGCCTGAACATGGAGTAGGCGAAGAAAATTGAAATTAGACACATATATAACTCATTCAATTTGTAATGGACATATGAATTATGAATGTTCCACCGCAACGGTTTTCTCGATATGGTGCATGTCACAACAAACCCTATTGACCAGATCTGCACATCCAACGGTTTGTCAAAACAATGGAAAAATCAGACGCCAAGACTGATAAAATTCTTGATGTTACAGGGTAAAACGCCTACAGAAATACACATGGAGATGGGGCCAGTGTTTGAGGAAGTCTGTCCTTCATATGCTTCTCTAAAATATTGGTGTTTGCACTTTAAGTGTGGCCGTTCCCAAGTTGCAGATCTGCCAAGACCAGGACGACCGTCCCAAAGTGCAATGATGCAAACGTGAAGAAAATCATAGGCCAGGATAGGAAAATGACAATTGCAGAGATATCGGGTTCAGCAAAACTGAGTAAGAGTATAGTTTTTAGAATTTTACACAACAGACTGAACATGAGAAAAGTGTGTTCCCCGCGCCTGCTGACATGTGAACAGAAACAAACACGGTTTGATTGCTGTGGCCAGTTGCTCAACATGTGGCGGTCGAAAACATGTAAAAAACTATGGGGACTGTAGATGAGACTTGGATTCACCAAATCGTAAAAAATAGCTGAAAGGAAATTGTCTTGACAGTGACGAAGATGCCATACTGGTTTGTGATAGCTGGTTTAGTTCGAAATATATGTTTTATTCTGAAGGACTTTTCAAGGTCACACAGAGATGGCAGAAATGCATAAATTCAGGTGGTGGCTACATTGAGAAGGAATAAGCACTGTGCCAAATTTCAATTTTCTCCGCCTACTCCTTCATGGTCAGGCTAAAGACTTATGAGAAGCCCCTTGTAATCTCTCACAGCATCTCCCTTTATCTCTTGGAATATCTCTCCCACTCGCACACTGTTTCTTTATTTCTCTCTGTCTGTCTACCTATTGTTTCTACCTACTGTTAATCTATCTCCATCAATAACATTAGATGTGCAGATGATACAGTATGGATTGCATACATCGAATAGGATCTGCAACGTTTAGCAGATACGGTTAATGTACACAGTAAACAACTAGGGTTACAGTTAAATTGTAACAAGATAGATTATGAACGTCAATAAGCAGAAAGAAATACCACAATGTAACAAGCGGAAAGCATTGTGGATAGAGAAATAGAGGAAGACAGCGACAAACAAGTCTCAAATCTGGCCGTCAGCACATGAATCGAAACATGCCGTTAGGGTTCGCAGTTTGTGGAGAAGCATGGTCGTCCACGCCTGACAGAAAGCCACTTGATGATGATGATGACGACTCCTGTAACATAGATAATCATAATGGCATCATTAGGATTAGTGTGTAACCAACAAGATAAATGGACAGCTGAGCGGAGAATGGCACTCACTTGTCCTGACAGTCGGATTGGACTGGCAAAGGCCAAGTAACAGAACTCCATGTGGATTTGAAAGGCAAGGGGAAACCACCACATTATCTTCCCAAATTCTCGTGACTAAACACACTTCAGTGTCAGCAAACGACGTCAACGAGTCTCTTAGGACAGTCTCGTCCGGTCGGGTCAGTCAAGGGTCAGGGTGTCAACAAACTGTCATCCAGAGACTGGAGACAGAATCTTAATTAAAATCTAGGGACATTTATAACATCAGACAGAAGATTCACAACAGAGATTAAGAGCAGAATAGGGCAATCAAACGCTGCATTTCAGAAAATGAAGAATATCTTATGCAATAAGTCAATATCATTGAATGTAGGAACGGAGGGAATAGCAGAGTCCATGGGAATATCGATACATGAAGCCCATAATCGGGCACTCTCACGATGTTTATACTTCACCTCGACAACGCAAGGTATAAGAGAAACATGATGAGATGAGATGAGATGAAAATAAATGTTATAGACGAGTACTAAGAATATCTTGGGTAAAGAAAAGAAAAAATGCATCCATACTTCAAGAGCTGAATATTGAAGAAGGTTGACTATTAAAGACGATCAACCCCCCCCCCCCCCCCCCCCCCCAAAAAAAAAAAATGAAATATTTTGGTCACTTGATAGGCCACGAAAGTTTGGAGAGAACAATAATGGAGAGGTATATGCCTGGGAAGAGAGGAAGAGAAAGGCCAAAGAGAAGATGGGTGCATGATGTGGCGGATGATCTCCAGATGGATGTATCGGATGCGGGACATCTTGCTTATGATCGAGAGGTTTTCCGGAAGGTTGTTATGAGAGCGAGGTTCTGCAAAGGACATGCTACGGAATGAATGAATGAATGAATGAATGTAATGAGAAGAGAAGCATTGGAGAACATCTTGACAACTGGAAAGATCGAGGGGAAGAGAGGCAGAGGCAGACCAAGGGAAATGATGCTGGATGGATTTCGACGGTGGCATGGCGGAATATCAACGGTAGGGTTGATCGAGGAAACCAAAGAACGAGATCTGTGGGGAGTCATGAACGCCTACGCCATTCGGCATGGCACTTGATGATGATGATCATTAGGATTGATTGATTGAATGATTGATTGATTTAAGAACCGACATCACAACATTTGGGGCATTCCCATAAGCGCTCTTCCCCCATCCTCAGAAGCCAGCGAAGAGTTTTAACCCCAATAGTACCAGTAGCAATCTGATTATATGTGCGTCTCACCTTTCCTCTAAGGGTCGAGCATCGGCCAGATCCCCTCGTCACATCACTTTGTCTCATTCTTGCCAGACTATGGTGATCCATTTGCTCCTCCGAGGTGTGCACGTGCTCCCACAAGGCCGCAACCACGTCTGCCTTGTCATGTATCAATACTCTACCAAGTTCTGCAGAGCCAGCAAGTCTGTCTGCCTGTTAATTCCCCAGCACACCAGCATGCCCCGGAGAAAAGATCCAGACGATGCTTGCCACCCGTGACTTCCGAAGCGAAGCAAGCCACTCAGCACGAAGCTTACCTGTCCTCACCCTACTCAGCATGCTTTCTGAGAGTTACTATCACGATGTATGTGTGTGTGTCGTATTCTCCATCCAGCGGAAAGCTGCACTGACTGCCTCCACCTCCATTCTTAAGCTAGATATTGTGGTATCATATGCCAAGTTATCCTGCACCCAAATCGACCATTAGCCTTTGCCAAGAAACCCCAGGCACTTCTACTACCTCTCAACACCGACCCATCTGTGTAGATAATCACATCACCAGGGCGAGCATTATCCTGAATTAGTTGCTGGATTTCCACTTCTGTGGCCCCTGCTGGCCACTCCCTGCACTCCCGGCTTAATGTGATTATAACTCTGCGCAAGTCTGACTGCTCCGCTGGCACTCTGACCCACTCCTCTCCTCGCCTAATGTTTTCCAAGGGGCACACCTGTCTGACAGTATCCTCCGCCTGAGCCATCCATGATTTCCCTCTTATCAGTCGCTGACCCTTAACTGCATTCAGCGCCTCATTCAACGGGTGATCTGTGTCAGCAGCTACTCTGAGGTATGCCTTCGCCTGCATCACCTTGAGCCTCCCAGCAACAGTCGTCAAACCAAGGATGTACCGCATACACACCACTGGGGTGTCTCTGGTGCATCCCAGAATGACCCGCATAGCCTCGTTCTGTATACGCTCCAGTCTCACCAGCTGACTCTTTGAGACAGTGATCAGTCCTAGTCCATAATCAATCGCTGAGAGGATCAAGTGCTGGTATAGTCTGAAAAGCATTCTCTGCTCTATGTCCATTGCAGCCATAGTTTTAAGTGCGTTGAGTCACTTTTGAGATCTTGTCACAACCGTCTCCACATGATCCTTGAAGGACAGGCTCCTGTCAAATGTGATTCCCAGATACTTCAGCTTGTTCTCTCTGTTGACGCTTCCACCATCTATCGTGAGGCTTGGAACATCAGCTCTCACAATCCTGTTGTCCAGAGAGCACCACAAAACAGCTGCCTTTTCCGGGTGGATGACAGCACTCATTTCAGTCCACCAGTCAATCACTTTGTTTACTGTCGCCTGTAGCTCCTGGGCTATTTTCTCCCTGTCTCTCCCCTGCCTATATGCAAGAATATCATCTGCAAATGTTAGTATCCTTCCAACCCCTGGCGCTTCTAGGTTTGCAATTTTGCTCGTATACACGTTAAAGAGCACCGGTGAGATTGCGGATCCCTGTGGCAGTCCCGGGGTTAAAATATGTGGCTCTGAGGTCCATGCACCCAGGCGGAGAGCAATCCGACGAGAATGTAGGACGGCCGCTATCCAGTTCACCAACCTTGGATTGACCCCCTTCTCCATCAGTGCGGTCATCAAAATATCATATCGAACTCTATTGTACGCATCCTCGAGATCAAGCGCCGCCGGCATCGTTTCTTGTCTACTGTGGAACCCCTCATAACCGCCAAAGGCAAAAGTGGCTGCATTTGACCAGGTATCTTTTCCTGACCTGTAGCTCCCCAGGCTTCTTGGAAGAAGTTTCTCCCTTTCCAAAAGCTCTTGCAGCTTGACAGCGACTATCTAAAACATTCCCAAATGTATTTTGAAGGGTGATGATCCTAAAGCCGCTAATCTTTGAATGATCCTTGAACGGTTTTGGGAGAGGGGTGAGATAACTGTGTACCCAATCCTGCTGTACTGATGCTGTCCTAATGCTCTGGTTAAAGCAGTCGGTCATCTCCTTCAGGTCTACATCGCTCAAAGCCTTCATGTGGCCATACCTGACCCCATCAGGCCCTCGTGCCGTGTATTTTGCCTTTTTCAAAATATATTTAACATCTTCAACCCGTACGATGTCTTCATAAGGCATATTCTTCGTGGTGCCAGATAGCTCCTCTCTAACTGCATCCCTTGTGTCCACATCATCATGATTGATCTGCTCTAAATATATCTGGAGAAACGCCTCCCCTTTCTCTGTGTCTGTTGCCACGGGCACACCATCATCTCTATACATTGTTCCCACTGTCATAGGCCGATCTTTTCTTTGTATTTGTCTGTGCAGTTTCCAGAACTTTCGCAATGTTTTATCACCTCCAATCGCATTCATGAAACCTTCCCATTTTGCCCGTATGGCCTCTGCAGCACAGCGCTTGAAAACCTCCACCTTGTCTTTCTTGACATTTTCCGCCGTGTCCACTTCCTCTCGTGAGCTTTTGGGTGTCTGTCGTACTTTCCTTAGCTGCTTCACTGCAGCCCTCTTTGCTTTCCAAGCCTAGTCTACTTCTGGGGTCCACCATGGTGGCTGCAAAAAAGGGTTTTTAACAGTCCTGTTGCATGCCCCCTGTCTGAGGCGTCCAAGAAGGCTATCGATCCACTCGTACCGGAAGGTCTTGCGCGCTCTCCCAGCCTTAACTTTCCTGGATTTAGAGATCACGACTGAGCATGGCATGTGATCACTCCCATGGTCATTCAAAACAGTCCACTTTACATCAAGGACTGATGACTGGGAGAAAAGTGCAATGTCAATAGCTGTGTCCGCATCGCCAGGCCTCATTGCCATTCTAGTCGGCCTACCATCATTTATGCAGACCACATCGGAGTCCACCATGGCACCCGCAAGGGCAATTCCCTGTCGGTTTTCTCCACTGCTGTCCCAATCTCTTTTCCTCGCATTGAAGTCTCCACATATGAGTAACCTGTCACCTGGTATTTCCTCCAATTCTTTAATCCAGTCCCAGTGTTCCTTTCTGACAAAACTGTCCACTGTGGCATATACATTTATTATGTTCCAAAGTAAACCCCCAATCTTCATTTGTATACCCTGGACCTCTCTTGCACTGTGATTCCACTGGCTCAAGTCAAGTACCACATGCTTCACTCCTTCCTTCACCAGCAGACCTTGCCCACGTCTCATCTGCCCAGTAGGGTTTATATAACTGGCGTACCAAGGGCAATGGTATTTGTATTTAGCTCCTGGAGCATGAGGACATCAAAATCATATATTAGCCTCTCCAATACAGGACCTCTCTGCCTGGCGCTACGACAGTTCCAGTATCCCACTCTTACATGGTTGAGACCTAGTCTCTCCACTTTTCGTCTTGTTCTCCTGGCGCCTGCCCGCCTATTTCTATGCTTTCTTCTCACACCATTTCCTCGTCTTCTCCTCCTCACTCTCTCTTCTCTAGCCCCTGAAGGATGTGTCAAGCGCAGAGTACGTGCTCCATAGCTCTGGCGACGATTCCCTTGTTCAAATAATACCATATACACAAATTTTTAATATTGCAGGAAATGAGCAATCACCCTAGTAGAGCCTGTCTGCTAGGGAGGGGCAGGGGATGTCCCTCAGGAGTCCATACGCCTGGCGCCGCCCGCCCGCAATCAAGACGTACCACGTTCACGACCAACTCACCCCTGGCCAGTCAGTCCTCGGCACGTCGGTCCACCTTCAACTTGGGGGTTTATAATCGGAGTTTTCCATCTCCTAGATTGGCTGCTGTAATAGTTAACGGGCCCAATCTACCCGGGGGCAAGAGGTTCCAGCGCCTCCTTTATGTACATGTATACGGGAAACAAGACCAATGCCATACACTCTCTATCACATAGATTGTTTGCACAATGATGAATGTTACTTCGGGTTGGGGGAGGGGTGAGGGGGTGAAGATTACATAATAGATCCTGCATGTCATATATCATTTGTCTACACATTGGTAAATTTTATATAAGGGATCATACAGATCATATGTCACTTGTCTACACATTGCTGAATGTTACTCCAGAGATGATGAAGATCATGTAGGACTGGCATTGCCGTAGACATCATTCCTTTCGTTTAAGAGATTCAGTACTTGGTACAAAAGTCTGTACTGATCCAGAGATGGAACTGTGAGGTCTAATAGCCTTGACTGTTCCGACTACAAGAGGCACATGTTGGTCATTGTCCATATGGTCTAGCAAGAATGACAATGTGAACACCAGTCCGCTCCACTCAGCGCCGTTTCTGCATGCAAATAACGTTCTTTCTTCTCCAGCTGGTTTCATTGCCCGAATTTTTACATCACGGTCAGCAGAGTTTCAGGGTCAAGGTCTTTGCTTTTCCGTGACAGGTGTGAAAGACTGTATTTACCTTGAACGAAACGTGTATCGACTTCGGCGTGTTTTCTTCATTGACGATGACTACAACTCTCTGAACCTCCCAGGCACCGCACAAATCTAGCCATGAAGTCTTGATGTTGAACAATGAGTATCTTTTTTGTATCTGCCTTCACCCTCGGGTACATGGGGACCAATTGTCACGTCTTCAGTGCTCAAATCCCGCTCGAATGCCACTAACAAAGACACCATGTCACAAGCCGCCAGAAATGAATGACTGTTGTCGGTAAAGGCCACTAGGTTAGAATTTGGTGGTCATGTTTCTTACAGCTACGAATGAGTACTGCGGTGATATACGAGTTCTCAACATCTCTAGTTTTACACGAAAGGTAGGACCTTATGTAGTCACTTAGACAGCATTAGACTTACGGTATGTGTAGTTTTCTTTACCCTTTCCTTCCTCTTCTTCGTTACATCCATCATCAGCGCATACCAGACATGCAGACTTGAATTCATTTTCCCACGCAGGATCGTAAAACATAATCATTGCCAGATCTTTGTATTTGACAAAGACATGAAAGTTATCATCGTCCAGCCCAAACACTTTCTGACCGTCAAAGAAAACATCGAAGGATAGGATCGGATCTTTATCTTCTAGAGTTGAGTAACCTAGAATTGATTGTTGACCTGGGCGTAAATGTTCAACGTAGACAAATTATTCATCACCACTTTTGTCTAGAGCTTGGAGAAGTTGAAGGAGTGGCCATAGCGTCGTATGCTTTTTCATTGGCCGGTACAGTGTCACTCAAGTTCCCCATATGAGTAGATTCTGAACATCGGCGTGATTTTTATATCCAGGCTCTTACATAGATCGGAATATCGCTGGCAGTCCCCTGCCGCAAATTGATCGCTGTCTTGATGTCTTGACGCCTTTTTGAAATTGGCTTTGGGTGCGTCAGTTTGGGGGTCGAATGAATGGTAAAACATACTCATTGCCAGATCCTTGTATTTGACAAAGGAATGAAAGTTATCATCGTCCAGCTCAAACACTTTCTGACCGTCAAAGAAAACATCGAAGGATAGGATCGGATCTTTATCTTCTAGAGTTGAGTAACCTGGAATTGATTGTTGACCTGGGCGTAAATGTTCATTGTAGACAAATTGTTCTACTGGTGTGTAGATGATCTTTGTCTGTGCGAAACAGCTGTTGATAGCGACTGATCAACGTATTTCTGTTGTGGCGCCAGTTCTGTCGTGGAGTGCTGTATCAGAGCTCAGCTCAAAAAGTAATGTTGCCTAGTAAGTAACATTGAGATTCCCAGCTGGTTATCGCGAGTTACAGTTCTCAAGCCAAGCATTCCCATGGTCACAATCGCATATCGGTTTCAGTGATAATCAGTGATAAAAGTGTGCATACTGTAAACTCCTTCCGGCACCAAAGTGCACCGACTAGTAACCAACAGTCACGCATCGTGTTGCGCCTATGACGCACTCTGGGGAAAGGTTTGTCCTTGAATAGCCGGGCCTGCAAGCGGCCATCTCCCACGCAGTACTCCAAACCACAAAACGGATTAGGACACTACAGCATTGATCCCAGACCTACTACACGTGGCCGCCCCATCTAGACACCGGATAGTAAACTGTAACTTGCCTGGAATTTAAGCACACCATTCCTTGAGGACACACGGAATCCAAACAGACATGTCTGGGCGCTCGCGTGATGCGCGTGGGCCATTTTTGCCACCTCATATAAAGGGATCCTTTAATGATGACATGGGGCCACCACCTCTTAGATATAAAGTCAGTATGGACCCCTTTGTCAAAGCTCCCAATGTGGTGGCCCTGGATCCGAACAATTTCATGGAGTATCTGTCGGCGAAAGATGCGGCGCTTGTATTCTTCTACACTCCCGGTGACAGAGATAACGAATGGTTGAGAAAGGAAATTATCCAGGTATGGTACAACATGCTAGATTCATTAACCTTAATTATTTACTGCTCGTGTTCTTGTGCATCTGTCTGTATATCTAATTAATGGATTAGTGAAAGCAGTTGTATTATTCTCCGAGGCTGTTGTAAAGATCTACCATGGGCTCTTTCTAGTAGAAATTCTACTATTTGCTTTCAGCTAATATTCACATTTCTACGTGTGGTCTTGCTACCATCACCCCATCTTTAACGTCACCCGCAACTAGCTCTTTATATGAATTAAACTGTCCTGTAAATCTCAATCAGCTAATGCATAATGGGGTTGTCTGCAACACTCTGTAAATATATACAACTAACAAATATAAGTCATTACGCGTAGAAGGGCAACCCTTGAATAATCTCAGTAGAAGGCAACGGTACAGTATATGCTGCGTATTTCCTGAGAACATTATTGGAGCATGGTAGGGACGAAAACAACCACCTACATCTTTGGTTTATAGACTAGACAATGTCTTTGGATAAAGTAAGATATTTCAACATGATGAACGTCCTTGCAGATCTACAATTTGATGGGAAAGACCTTGGACGTAAACGAAATATATTGAAAACACGCGGCCATGATGAAGATTGGTAATGAAGTAGAAATGAAATATCCGCCTATTAAGAGAGTTGTGAGACAAGGATGTGTAAAATCTGCAGATCGTTTTGCCCTATGCAGTGATAATATTTTAGAAATGTAGAAAATATGAGAGGAATCACCATTGGGGGACGTAACATCAATAACATTAGATATGTGGAGGATACAATATTGACTGAGACATTGAACATAATCTGCAACATTTAGTAGATGCGGTTGTTACACAAAGTGAACAACGTGGTTTATAATTAATTTGTAAGAAAACAGAGATTATGATCGTTACTAGGAAGAAAGAAATACCACAATAAATGATAACCTTCCTAAACCAGTGAATCAGTACATCTATCTGGGAACATCTGATGGGAGGTGCCTTGAAGAGATTATAACAAGAATCGCTATGGCAAAAGTAGCCTTTTGCAAAATGGAAAATATACTAACCAATAAAATGAAGTTAATTACAACGAAAACAAGTTGATGTACTACATAGAACATGTACGTTTGTATGGATGTGAGACGTGGACAATGAGTTGAAAAGTTGGAAAACATCTAATAGCAGTGGGAATGTGGTTTCTGCGGACAATGCAAAGAATACCACGGACAGACAAACAAAATACAAATAAGCAAGTCCTACAAGAAACAGATAAAAACCCCAAATTAATTAGACGCATTAGATGTAGCCATTCACAATGTTTGGACATATGAGAGGAATGTGTAGATTGTGACAGGTGCTGCAGCCAGTATGTTCAGACTCGGCTAGCCTCGCTGAGCAGGAAGTAATCAATGACTGCTTTTGAATGAATACAGTCCTCACAAGGACTGCTCTTGAACTCTTTAAGTCCTCAATGGTTTTGATATTGTGTAGTCCTCAAGGAAGTAAACTCAAAGGCAATCTCAAGTATTACCGTCATCTGTCCATCCGATCCAATGCACGCTATCCCAGCAGCTCCCGGAATGCCGCCGAGAGGAGCCAAGCCCCGCCCATACTGCCCACCCGCACCAATTACTGTAAACAACAACAACAACAACACCACCAACGACAACAACAATAATAATTTGAAAATAAGGCCATTAAATTAAAGGGAAAAAAGGTTGTTTTCTCCTCCTACTGGGTTTCTGTATTCATGTCTTCAGTGTGGGGTTATATGTCTTGTCCAGTTCGGCAGATGTACTGTCTGACCAAACAGTGGATATCTTGGTTGCTTTCTACCCGCCAGCACTCTCTCAATGTCACTGGTGGGTCTGTGCTTTGTTAAAGTATTTCCCTTCGTTCATTATTTTACTGGCTACGTGATGGTAGATAATATTCGACGATGTTGTTCTCTATGCATGCTATGTATATTGTTTTTTCTTTTGTGTCTTTCCAGTGTCTCAGCCTGGTTCTCCATATCTCTCTGTTGGCTGGTGCTTTCGTGTTATTGTTCACTTGTAGGGAGTCTCCGTGGCGAAGTAGTCAAGCCGTCTGACTCGGGCTCGGAATGTTGTGGGTTCGATTCCGGGCTGCGTCTTTTGGTTGACAAGTGCATTTTTTCGGAGACTCCTGGGAGTCGTCGCTGGAGCTACAGAGTTCGTGCTTTGTGCGACGCTTTCGGCAGTCGAGACCGAGCCATATGGGATAAAACCCGGTGCTATGAATTCCACACTGTCGACTTTTAAGCGACTTATTTTCTTCACTTATGATCTGGAGCTAGGTTTTCTCAGTACCCGGTACAGATGCCGATCTTTATCGCCGCCTTTCCATTGTTTCCTCCATTCTTGGAGAATGTAGGTTAATTGGGATAGTGATGGTAATGGTGGTGATGCTACTTGTGGTGGTGAACTGTGATTATCATAATGATATTCTGATGATGGTTTGTTGTATATTGGTGGTGATGATGATCAACCAACCAATGTGGTGTAGTCTCCACAATGAAGGTTGATGCAATGGATCTCCACCATTGTCTGTCTCTCGCTCAGACTGTACATTCTGTCAGATTGATGTTCGTCAATCTCATGTTATCCTCCCACTTGTATCGTTGTCTACCTCTTGCTCGCCTGCCCTAAACCTTGCCTTCCAATATGGTTTTTATAATAGTAGTATATCTTTTAACGTGTCCGAAATATTTCACTAGCCTTTTTTTTTTTTTTGAATTATTTCACCAACTCTCTTTTCATACCCAGTCTTTCTAGAACCTCTGTACTTGATTGTGTTTGTTTCTATGAAGGACATACTTTTCTGTATATCCACATCTCCAGGGCTTCTATGCGACTTTCTAGTTGCTTGTTCAATGTCCAGACTTCCGAGCCATACAGTAGCGTTGAATATACGTAACATTTGATAATTCTCAGTTTTAACGCGTTATTAATCTCTCTAGATGTTAATACTGATTTCATGCTACTGAAAGCACTTTTAGTCATTACTATTCTCTTTTTTTTAAATTTCTATTTCACTTCTGCCATCATCTGTTATTGCATGTTCAAGATATGAGAAACTAGTATATCCCCTTTTACTGTGATGTTTATTGGTGAATTTTCTTTTCCACTTCTAATTATCATAGTTTTCGTTTTGTGTGTGTGTGTGGAAGGGGGGGGGGGGGGAGGATTTAATATCTAAGCCACATTCTGCACTAAGCCTATTTACTTGTTCCACTAGGTTGTGTAACTCTTGCTCGCTTTCTACTAGTAACGCGGTATAGTCAGCATATCTAAGATTGTTTATGATTCTTCAATTTATGGTAAGTCCAGGCGCTTCAGCTATTTAAAAATCCTTTCTGTGTATAGGCTGAAGAAGCTTGGGGACAACAGGCATCCTTGCTGTATTCCTTTTGTTATATGTATGGGCAACAAATAAGTATTTCCGCATCTAGTAAACGCCACTTGTTCCAGTACAAGTTACTAATAAGTCTGATGTCCTTTCCGTCTACTCCTGTATCTTGAAGGCATGTAATTAGTTAGTCATGTTGTACTTTATCAAAAGCATTTTTGTAATGTATAAAAACAAGTTAGTTGCATATCATTTAAGGACGTTGCAGTCAATACCAGCATTTTTTGCTGTTGTGATTTCTTGGCAAGTTTACTTTCAGTAGTTTGCCATTGCCTTTTGAACAACCGGCACCCATACCATTTCGTAAACACCAAGACAACGCGGTC